>OX638360.1:19138650-19725925 GCA_951812935.1 Hermaeophaga mercurialis
ATTCCTTGTGCAAATCACAAGTTCTTCAATGGCACATGTCGCGCAAGGACGGCCGAATGTAGTTCACTGAGGAACTCCGCAATGGTCGTCTATCAATCTATCAAATCAACGAAAATGTGATGTTTTAATTGTTTGAATTCGAACCGACGTTTGAGCCTTCACGTAATAGTAGAAACTCTAAACATGAGAAAAACAAACGTCTATATCATATTAACAGAAGATTTCATCATCGAAGGTTAATGGACTTTTCGATAAAGCGTTCAACCTCATTATTTTCGTCGTCCACGATTTTCTGGCCAGAATCCACACTCCATTGCTTCCTCAGCCTTCCCGGATTCCTGACCTGGATCATATTTTTTTATTGTCTCGGTGAAGAAGAACATACTATATAGAACACAACTGAAAACTACGAGGCTCAAGTTACATCGGCTCTGAAGGCAAAACCGGAGAAGGCCGTCTACAGATGTGTAACGTCGAAACTTATATATGTATTACGGCTAAAGGAAAAATTAAAAGTAAACCGCTTCCGTCGGGGATTACCAAAACTTTGCGACTAAAGCCCGAAGAGTTCCTTATGCTTCCACGTTTTTAATCGGTTAAAATTTATTTCAAGATATTTCGTCGACTTACTTGAATGTCTGCCAGGAATTTAGTGACTAGTGATGCTCAAGCGCTTCGAGCAATACAATTATTAGGGGTTTAAATGCCATCCTGTACTAATTTGCTTGGATTAACGATCACCTACCGAGGGATTTGCTAATAATTCTCTGAATGCAAGTGGCAGGTCAACGAAATATCTTGAATTGAACTATAACCAATCCTAGTCATTTAAAGCCCGAAATTGAGATATAAAAGTTTATAAAGCAATATATTATTGGGGTAATAAATAAATAAAAGTCACCAAACCTGACCTAACCAGCTTCGAAGCTAAAAGACTCAGTTTTAGCCGGATAAAGGTGGAAGAGTTGGAACTCTTCTAAGTCCCTACTTCTAGCAATTGATCCATTGTATATGTCTCTTCGTAAAACAAATCGTTTTGCATCAAATACGTTTGATTTTTTTTTTCGTGCTTGTTTTAATAGGTATATTCCTTAACTGTCTGTAGTGACAAGAAGCGTTATCCAAAATTGATTATTTGCAGTTAGGTTTGGAATAAATAACATTTCAAACCATTCTTCAAAAATATTAGATTCCATGTTCTGGTGGTAAGCTAAATTGAAGTCAATTATTTCCATTCTACATAATTTTAATCCATTTGGTATCCATCCATCAACTCCACCACCGAAAACAATAATCAGCCCTGAACCTTTATTCGCTGACATTTGGGAAATATAGTTGATTATTCTGTCTATCCTTTTTTCACTATGTCACGGATATCGTACCAGGTTTAATCCAAATAACAAATCTGTCTGTTTTCCTCTATATATTTTGTTATTTTCTCCAAGTAGATATTGCGTAGTTCAATTATTCTTTTACTCTGTTAAATGGCCTATCTTCTATGTATTCCTTGAAATTCAAATTTTGTCTTTTTTAGCCAGTTTTGTAGCACCTTGTTACAGAATCTTACCTGTTAACTGCGACGTTATTCTTAGTAGAGTGTGTTTCTTATGATCTTATACATATTTTCTGAAGATTTTTATCTACATTGAAACAAATTTGTTGGGTATTCTTCATTCAATTGTGTACCTATCTTCTTATTTGAACCTATTTGGTCAATTTTATCATTACCATTATCACTTCCACTAACATTACCACACATATTTTTGATAACGTCAGCGTTTTTAGTGGATTCGTTTTCCCAAGGTCCCCACATTATTAAAACATCATGTCCGAAAGAGTGAATTTTGACGAGAATTCACCCCGTTCCTCTCTGCTCTTATATGTATTACTGTAAGTTTAAATTTTTAATGTTTTGAAGATATGAGGAAATAGATTTTTAATATTATTATCCTACTAAATATGTTTAAAGCCACAGATGAACCGTTTTTTTTTATTAATAAAATAATCTAATGATTCCATTATGACGCACTTTTGACATTTAACAACCACTCCTTATGCAAAAACGACCCTCTTTTTTATGAAAACACATAAAATGATAGTATCTTATTAACGACTTTCTTAGCTCATAAATAATTCAAATTCATATAATTACACATAAACACACATCAATATTATAGCCGTAAAAATTAATTAATTTCCCAAAAAGTGATTTTTCTAAATGGATTATATGCGGCCATTTACGTTATGAAAAAATATCTCAAAATGAAGCTTGAAATATACGAAAAGAGCCATTTCCTAATAATTATTGTTTTATTTATGACGCCTTACATGTTGTTATGCCTTTTAAAAAGGCAATTGTTGGTTTTAATTTCATTTACATATGTATGACAAAATTACTGCTCCACCTTCTACTTGCGATTGATATACGTATATAGAGATTAAATTAATTTAAACTTCGAAACTAACAGTACAATCTGATAAATGGTACGTAATGACATATCCGAAGACATTTTAATTTTTACTTATCTCATCTGTCACTTGTCACTTCAATAAATCTTTAAATGGGTGGGTAAAAATAGACAAAGCAAATAATTGCATTTTTCAACAATTGAAATTTTAAAATTGAAATGTAAATTTGGCATATACTAGAAAATTTAGTTAAAGTATATAATTTTTGTATTCAGCAATTATGAATTGTTTTTGAGAATCCAAAGTATAAAAACAAATAATTAAAATTATTTTAAATATAAATATATAAATAAATTATATAACTCCATGTATGTCTTCAATTAATGCCAATTAAATAAAACTAATTTAAATAAATAGTACTAGGTAACAAACTGATATTTTATGGCTTTTTATAAATAAGTAATATATATTTTATTAATTCAAAGAATCTTGGCAGTAATTTTGATTAGCTATTTTTTTTACATCATCATCATTTTTAGGTTTCTACATTCTACATTGAATAAAAAAAATCTGTTGTCGTTTATAAAAAATCTACGTATATACCAAATTACCCACAGAAATAGTAATGGAAATAGCAACATACATGGTATATAATTAGTGAAAATTCAGTCACAAATACCAAATTAAGCTAAAATTTAAATAAAGAAAAGAACTTTTAACGACTTTTAACTATATTTTTAAAGTGGATTTACTAAGATCGTTTATTAAGTCTATAATATATCCGCTTCTCCAAAATCCCAAAATACAGGGTGGGTAATTTTATTCCAGAAGTATCCATGTTAAGAATACAATGTTATCCTGAGCAACGTACGATTCGGCAACGTTCTCAACAACCCTACTTTGATATCCTAGACTCGAACTTCGGTTCGGAGGTGATTCTCAGGTTTAGTGTGTGGTAATGAAACGCAACCCACCGCCGAATCGTGCAATCATTAAATGAATTCTATGAACGGAATAAAATTAGACAGCTTTTATGTTCATAAATGGTTCATATTCATAAAATTTGGGGTAGATTTGCTGTAGCCTATTCTATTTATCTATATAATTTTTTTACTAAAATCTTCGCATGTTAGAAAAATAATGGTTTGCAAAGGCTATATGCTTGTGATATTATACGCTGTTATTACTGACATTGTTAGAAGCATGTCATGTAAAAATAATGGTGTTTCACAATTTACATTTAAGCACTTGAAAATTGTGACACGGTTAATTTCAAGTGCTAATAACGCACAATTTGCGTACCTACATAATTTTAATTTGAACTTGACATTCTTGGTCAATTTCTGTAAAATTTTTAGCTGCCAGCCATTCTTTAATATTCTCATACTTAAAATGCATATTAACTGAATTAAAATAATTATACATTTGATTTTATGCTCACATAATTATCTTAGAAGTTTAAAAGTACATTCTTATTTATTCATGTTTTAATCGAATTGAACATCACAACAAAATATTTAGACACATTTCTAGGACAAAACAGACGTCACAAGATATTGCAGAAATTCTTTTTTGGTAATATATTTCTTACAGCCATCACGTTGTTATCGAAATCCACCCCAAGTATCACGTGGTGCCAAATTCCGTCTTCCAGTTGGACCTTCTCTTCTTTTCTGGATCGTAACATTGGCTTGTTCAACAATTGTATCCTCAACAACTTCTGTATGTCTATCTGATGTTTGATGGCTGTCCTCTAAATTATTTTTTTGCATTTTTCTTATACCGGGCAAGGGCGGTCTGGCAGCCGCTTGAGTAGCAATAGCTTCTTCGGCTACTGTATTTTCCATTTCTTGTGCATTAACAGTTGTCCAATCTGGTCTTTCTGCATTCATTTCTCTTTTTTTTCTTCTTACTTGTGTTCCGCTGCTTCTAATTTTAGAAGCTATACCAGTGTCGTTTAATTTTTTCACTTCCTGGCTTTCATTTTCTATTATAGAACGTTCGACGTCTTCGTTGAGTTGATGTAGCTGATCTCTCATTTTAGTTTCTTCATTTTCTAGTTCGATCCGTTTAGCTTCAACTTGCGCTTGTGCTTCTTGATACATTAGTTGTTCCATTTCTTGTTGTTGCTTAAGCTCGTTTAATCTAAGTAGTAGTCTACGATTCTCTTCAGACATTCTTTCACCTTCATTGTTAAGCCATTGGAGCCTGTGGTAAGCTTCTTGTCTTTTACGAATTTCTTCGGCATCTGAATCCCTTACTACTTTTTCTGGTAGAGGTAAGAGGGTTTCTAGATAGATGTCTTTCATGGTGTAATATTTTTCAAAGTCGAAATCAGGAGCCATCTCATATATTTCATTTATAGCTCGCATCATTTTTTCCAACATGAAATCGTGTCGCTCTTGGTAAAATTTAAAGGCTTCAACTTGGTCATTCATTAAAACATCGCTGACGTCTTGTGTCATAGTTTCGTAAACCTTTCTAGCCATTTTTTGAAACGATGTTATATCTTCTGTTAATACTGATCTCAGTTCAGCGCCGTTATCAGAAGTGTAAGGACTTACCAAAGTAACAAATTCGTGCACTGGTATCTTTTTATCTTTAAGTTCTCTCAGTGCTATTCTGATTTGTTTTATATCTTCACCTTCTGGAGCATGTCGCCGTATTACCTTCTTCTGTATTTCATTCCAATCTATCGTTTTCTTGGGCTTTGGACCAATACTGTAAGCTGGTAAAGTCCACTCCAAGCCTTTCTTTGGTTTATCACCACCTTTTACCGAACTTTTCGAAGCAGTAAGCTTCACATTAGACTTTGAGTGTTTTGATTTGATCCCAGGACCTCCTTTTTTACCAACTGCTGACATTTTTCTGGAAGTCTAAAGACACGGAATAAACCTCCTACCGACGCAACACAAAGTAGCAACGACAAGAGCTGTAGCTATAGTCGCATACAAACACAACATTTTATCTTAAAATATTCAATTCGATTAACATTTGGTTTGAGTAGATATCCACTAGCATTTTTTAAATTACAACCGATACGTCATTTGAATTTAGATTTCAGTTAAGAGCCTAATGTCATTATCATTAGCATACTAAGATATAATAGGCCCAAAACAACTTATTATTCTATGATAGCAATGTCTCAAAAAGTTTAGATTTATATTATTGGCAGCAGTGAAATAGATTTTCGGAATATAGTTGTACCTTAAGTGTTAAGTACAATGCCGAGAGAATATTTTTAAAGACTGATGATAGGGAAACTTATTTTCTCATGAAATAATAAAGAATACTTATTCTTGAGGATCTTGAGGATTAAAGTCAACAAAACAATTTCCTGTATAATATAAATTACGGTGAGAAGTGTACTTAAACTGCAACTAAGATTTTTACGATAGCGTGTGTATCAAACATTTATAAAATTATTATCTCTCGATCTACAGCTGACGATAATTTTACGATTAAATTGCTTTAGTCTATTTTTATAAATCGCAATTATACTCCAATGAACACTGATTCAGTTATATTTACCTGACGCAACATTTTTGTTTTTTTAGAAAACAAAAGTCGTGTTTTATGTAAAATGTACGCATTATTTAAAAAAATATATTTGCTGCAATATAGACATTCGTTTTGATTATGAAATGAGACGTGAACTAAATTTTATAAATCTTTTTGTTTATATAACCTTACACTATTATAAATTATGATTATTGATAGATACATTAGACATTTTTTTTAAAGATTTATAAGATTTTGAAAATTAAAAGTGTGATTTAAATTAATAGATTTAACCTTGAATACAGACATACGAGTCAGTATACAAATTTGGTGTGGAATCTGGCCTAAATACATATTTTATAGCTTTTTTACCATTTTTGTCGAGATTTTTTATATCGCGTTCTGTGAAGAAGTTTGCCATATATCTTTTGTCATAGACAATGGACATCACATGTGTGGAAATGCAATATAGACTTACTATTATCTGGTATAAAGATAAAAAATTTGTTAACCTATTAATCCTCTGGGTTAGCCAAATAACCGGTTACAATTTTTGTTTCCTCCCAGCAAACAATAAAAATAAAATTACCAAATATGTAAAATAATACAAGGTCATCTATATTTCCGTTCTTTTAATAAATGCAATAAATTTTATAGTACGACGTAAAATAACAAACGATACATCATCTCGTCATACCATTAATAATTCCAAAGTAAAAAAAAATGATAAGGTACAAACGTTTTTAACCTTATTATATGGTCGTTACCTTGAAGATTTTTTATTTGACCCCAAGGTTTACTCGGTAATTAAAAGCACTGCATACAATGCTTCGAATTTTATAAAATAATGGTTTAAATAAAGGAAACAAACAATTTTGTCGGGAAAATCTTTAAAGAATTAATTTTATACTTACTATAGTTAGTAAAGGTTGTGAATAATACTTAATTAATATTAAATTCATATTTCACACTCAATGAGTAACAAATAACTTAATTTGAATTTTGAAAATTGTCCAAAAAATTAGATCATTTATTTATACTTAGTTTTTTTCAGTTTTAGGCAATTAAGAGCGACATTTATGTCATGGCGAACATATCTACAATGCCTTTAAATATAACTATAAAATTCTATTAAAATTTAAGAGAGATAAACTTGTACCGCTTTTGGCCATGGCCGAGTCATGTAATCGCTTTTAGAAAGATTCTCTTATTTTTAATTTATCCTTTAGAAATTTGAATATTATACTAACACTACTATTTAGATCACACTATATATATGGAAATAAAACTCACAGTAAAATTAATATTGAAAACAAATAAGTAAATTTAAGCGGACATCTCAGAAATAAAGAAAATTTAACAACAAACGAATTTAAAAATTCAAATGTCCCGCCATTAGATTTGCCGCAAGTATCACTAAACTTTCTAAAAATTTCGTTAATTTCCTAAACCAATTCTCTCGTTAAACAAATTCAAAACTAACTTTCTGTTTGTATAGGTACGATTATTATAAGTGCTTTCCAAACTATAACAGATAATTAGTTCGTTTCTATCGAAAACCTAACACTAACCAGAAGTAAATCCTTTTCAGTAAGTTTCACTTACTCCTCCCATTGTTAGTTTTCTGGCGTGACGTTTGATGCAAAGATTTATTTTGTCTAGAAAATCCAAATTTTGTTGTTTCCAAACAAGTTGAGAAAACACAAATCACTAGACATCATAAACTCATAGGTAAACACAAAATTTGTAATCACTTCCACTTTTTAATGAGAATTTTAGGTTTTATTTCAAACAGTCAATAACAATAACAAACTATCTTTAGATAAAAGTGCACCACAATTTTTTTAACAATTTCAGATATTCTTTTTATAACATGTTAAAGTTGAAGCCACATATTTATTAAACTTCATACTTTTTTCTGTAATTTGTACTGCATGATTTTCATTCATAATTTAAATGAATTAAGTATTCTTGATTTTTGTGGAGACATGTTCTAAAACTTTTGTTACAATTATCTATAATTTTAATAAAATTTGTTATAAATCTATAAATCGAAATAACATTAAGAATATATGCATTAATTAATTTACCTTTTTTAATCCCAAATTTATTTCCAAAACTTTATTTAGCTTAAATTTAATATACTCATATAAACCTCATATAACGCTCTGCCTAATCTTTAAATTCTATATATAATTTAAAACTAATTACTGAATTCATGTTATATATCTAGATTTAACATCTCATACGAGCTCTTCAAACAGAAATACAGACAAATTACTTATAGTTTCAGATATTTGGAATAATTATGAACTTGAACATTCGGGTTTTTGAAAAAGATTGCACATTTCTTATTATTGAAGTACAACTGAATTGTAATGATGTTTTCTTAGACATATATTTAAATAGAACAACCCCGTATTTTATTAAAATTTTAAAGCCATCTTATTAAAGGTTACCACACCTATTTTTGATAGTTTTCGATTTATTTGCCTTTTTTTCAAAATATAGTATTCTTGAAAATTAATTAAAGTGTATTTTTTTAATTAATTGATAAATAATAATTTGAATTTTCAAATTATCTCATTTTGCTTCTATTAAAATATTCCTTATTATAGGTTAAACCATTAATTTTCTGCTGGTTTACTCTTTTTTACAGTTGCCTATTTCTATAGTATGATGTACGTTTGTAATATTCCATTTATATTTTTGATCTAAAGGAAACGATAAATTTATTTTTAAATATTAAGTATTTTTCATTGTTTCAGGTGTTCCTTGTATGTCTGACAACATTGCCGTCCACCCAGCCCATAATGGTATCATTCGGTACAAATCAAGGTCCCATTGTGCCCAGACAACCAAAGTCAACGGCCGCCCAGGAAAGGACGATAGTAACTAGGAGTCCGGCTCCGGTGTCAGAAAACCGAGAGGATGTGCCTAATCCCAACACCTACAGGCCACCGGTGCCGCATCAGTACAGAACGAAGTTATATGCTTACAAACCTGGAGCCAATTTAATATTAGGGACTCCGTTGGATCAAAAAAATACTCCAAATTCCATTCCCAAGTATCATTATTACAAAAAACAGTTGCAAAAGTTGAATTTTGGTTTGGATTACACAGGACCTAATATTTTTGAAAAGCAGGAATACGAATATTTTCCTAAAACTTATCTCAGCCCTTCAATAAAATATAACAAACCTGTTTTCGATAAACCAAACGGCAAGTACGTTCCTGAGATAGGAGTAGTATATTCTTCTGGTGTTAGGTACTATGTTCCTCAACTTGTTTTTGTTAATCCTGAACAAAATCCTAGGGACGAAAATTCGGTTTATGATGTCGAAGATCAAAAGTATTATCAGTAAAATTTAGAGAAACTGTTGATCACTGTGCCAATTGTTTAATTTTTTTGTTGAGTAGAAATAAATAAAACAAAATATCAAAATATAAGTTCCAACCCTGTAATTTCAGAAATTATAATAATAGATCACGCTGTACGTTTTCAGTGAAACCTTCTATTTTAAATGGTTATACCTCATCAGGAACATAAGGAACTATTTTGATATTCTTTTCTTAGGGAAGAGTAGAATTCTATAGAACTCTCAGCTAAATGTCAATGTCGTTTTACAAAGGAATATGTCAAACATCGCTCGTGGCATATAAGCTTGTCTTTCAAGCACTCTTCCGTTGCTCCAAAATTACTTTAAATATTCTCTATTTGTTAATAAAAACAACCATTGTTTAAAATTCTAAGTGATGGAAATTGACAAGAGGTACATAGATTGTCTATTTGGTAATACAGCAGCTGTAAAGACTAATTGCACTAATTTTTGGCTTTTTTGTAAAACCTATTCCATATCCCCGATCTTTGCATTTACTTATACAGTACACCACATATATTGAAATTAGTGAATATAATGATTCGTCATTGTCTAATAGTGTAGTTTCAATTGTTAAGTACCATGATTCAATAAAAACAACCAATATAAATAAATATGTAAAAGTTTCCTATTAACGATAAAAAAAGAAATTCTGTAACTCTAAGCAAAACAACCACACTGCCTAAAACATACAGTCGCTAATAAATATAAATATAAATAAATAAATAAAATAAAATATTACCCCTCTGAAGCTGTAAGGTGGCATTTTTTCCACAGAGAATCCAATCAAATTCTACTCTTGTCTATATATATATATATAAGTATTTCTTCATCTTGCCTTTTTATTTTTACGTCCAGAAATTCTCTTAAAAGTGGAATATCGTTTTGTTACTTATATTGTTTACCCAGGTGTTTGAAAAATATATACCTATTTATTTGAAATCAGAACTCTGCCATATTACCCATTATATTTTGAAAAATTAACTGAAAATAATTGTTTATCGTTACTGATATTTATTTTGTATTTTAAAAACTATATAAAATAATGAAAATAGATATACATATTAGATTAATTATTTCAGATTTATTCAGTATTGTTGAAAGTGCTTGTTAGGAGAATGTATCTAAAGTAAATTATCTTTTTTGTTAATTAGTGTAAAACAGTTAATTCCAAATCGTAAATTATTAATATAGAGAGAAAACGTCTAAAAAATATGATTTCTTTAAAATTTCATAATCATAAATCTAAATTTTATAATTATGTAAAATTGTACTTACTTCATAAAAAAATCTCTTATGAGAGAAAAAGGGTAAAGAAATAAAAAAATTTTAACGAGGATTCTCGGATAAAACTTTTTGGTAAAGTATCTTAAAGAAATTATATTTTTCTTTTTATTGTTTAAAATAATTAGAGGTCAGTAAGTTTTTTATTTTGTGCTATACATTTTCAATTACTTTTTGTAAATGTCTTTATTAGTTTACGTCAAAAATAAAGAAATAATTATAACAATAGAGTTACCTACATTTTAGTTCATTATATTATATAACTTTTAGTTAAGTATCACCTTTTTAAGTACCACGGGGATATATTTGAATAATTCTTCGAAAGAACTTAAAGAAATAATATTTTGGTGTAAATTTCTTACGCCAAAAAATATTTTTTACTAAAAAATAATTTATTTTTTATTTTGTATTATAATACTAAAATGTACATAAAAAAATATAAAGTTACCGTTTCATATCAAACATAATAAGATTTTTATTAACTTATTTTGTTGTATTACAGTCAAACTACAGTTAATTTTATGTAGTTTGAGGATGTCCGAACTAACTAAAAAGTCTCATTAAAGTTGTTGCTTAATAATTCCTTTTACAGATATTAATTAATATTTAATTGTCAGGTATTGTAGAAATCAACAATACATGTCTATAATTTCTCTATGCAATTATGTGTCATATATCTTTATGATACCAAATATGTATATAATTTTTGTAATAAAGAAAATTTTAATAAAACTGCTTATCGTTTTATTTTAATTACGTTTTCTAAAGATGTATTAGAATTGAGTAAGAAACGTGTGCACCAACCATGGAGCACTATCTACAAGAATTTACTGACCTGCTAGCAAAATTGGTAGTATTAAAAGTTTCTCAACAATTATTATTAAACACCGACAGACACCGTATAAATCTTATTAAATTAAAAAAAATAAAGAAGCAACTTAGAATCTAAAAGTCATAATTGGGAAATGAAAAACAAGTAATACCACAAATTGATAAAGAAACTTCTAAGAAATGAAAATATTGCAAAGTGTAAATTAAAAAAAATTATCCAACGACCACTTTATAGGTATACCTATTGTTTGTTTGAAAATGTTTAGTAACGTCAAAATAACAGGGCCAGCAAATGGCAACGGTTTCAAAAAAATGCAGAGCTACAAATAATGTCAATAGTATTTAAGTAGTAAATTGTGATCGTTATTTTTATAGCGACTAATATCTCATGATTGATTCTCAACATTAAATAACGGATTATTAATTAACCCCATACTCAACCGCGTGGAAGTCATATAAACAAATCATCTCGTTTATTTAGAGCACATTTCAATTAGCACTAATAATAAAAATCTACATCGTTTCACCTTGGATGCAAATTACGGATGATCTTGTAAATACCTTTCACGTCTTCTCAAGACCTTTAAGTGAACTAAATTTAAAATGTTCATTTCGACTTCTAATAATCATGAGGAGTAAAACATTCATTCCTAAAGACATTCCAAAAAGATTGTTTAATATTCATTAATTTAAATAAATAAATATGCTTTGGGGGATCAAGAAAACAATGGAATTTAATTGGATTTTAATGTAATAGTAAACAATTCTTATATATTCATTTTGCAATAAACAGTAACTGATAAAATAAATTATTTCCACAGAAATTTTAAAAAGTTTATCCTATAATAAGCTACTTTAATTTTAAATATATATATTAACTTTACATTCTCTACTTTGAAATATTAGTTTCAATTTTATAAAGGATGGTAAGAAAATAGGTACTTATACAGTTGAAATCTTATGGAAAACTTTTTTTATTATAAAATTTAGAAAAAAGTTTTTCTCCACAAAAAGTTCCGCATGGTCTAAAACCTAAGATGACATTATCAGAGGTGTTATTCTTGATAATAAAGGAACAGAATCATTAAGGGAAAACAAAGAAGGAAATATACTTTGGCCGAGGTGCAGATAAAGGAACAGTTACGTTCTACTCCCTTACTTTCAAGAACAGGCACTCAAATATCAATTTTTTTTGTGACAATATCGCAAATTGCTATGAAAAGCTATTGATCAGAATTAGAAACTACATTCAAATATGCAATCATATCAGTTTGCAAAAAAATGTTTATTTTTGCTTTTTGGAAACGTATCTCTACAATAACAAAGAAAATCAACAGATTAATCGAATTATATTCTTTTCAAAAATCTGTGAGTGCCAAACGTTACTTACAATTTTTACTAAAGCAGTTCAATGAGTTAAGATATTCAAATATTTTTTTTACACTACTAGGTCTCCAGACTTAACCCTTCTTGACAATTTATTGGCTTACCTAAAAAAAGGTTTACCAGCCGTTTCAAGATGTTGATAATTTGGAGACGATTATTTCAGAAACGTGCAGGAAATAACTTCAAATATATTACAGAAATTTGGAAATAGAATAACAATGTTTAGAAAAAAGGTGGCTATCCCATGGTATTAGTGTAACGAGCTAAAATTTAATTATTTTTATTTCTATTAATGTTATGTTACTTATTGCTACTATTTTAATGTATAGAAAAAATTATAAAAAATAACCTAATTTTTCATGATAGTTTGTTGTATTTGCATATTTTTGCTCAATTTTCGGTATTATCAAAAGGTACATTAGGTACCTCTCATGTCACTGAAAAAAATTGATATCTAGTGGTTGGGTTTTAGATTTTAGACCAAGCAAAACTTTTCGTGAAGAATACTTTTTTTGTTAAAATTGATAATAAAAAAGATTTCTGCAGTAGTCAAACTGTATAATGCCACTGACTAGAAACTACATCGTATATATGAAATTTTTTATCTAGTTTTTGTTTTTTTCAACTATTGATTGTGTTTAGGAAATCATCAAAATTTTATTTTATATTAGGTATAATTTTAAGAGATAAAACATTAGTGGTAAAACCAAATTACACTTTTACACATTTTATTTAGCATAAATATAGATTTAGTTGCATTCTTTAAATGGTGCCATTATTAAACAATATACAAAAAAGACGAAAACAAATACCAGCCAAGTTTTTACGATAATTGACAGTAATAATAGAATAGAAATGCAATCGTTTATTAATTTTACCATCCACTTGCCAGATTTTGATGCTCAATGCACATTCTTACATGAAGCTGCCTAAGTGTCACAATTCAAATCTTTCTCCTTGTGAAACCTATGTAAATCCATTGTTATCTAATAAATACTATCTCTTATTAAAATCTCTACAAGCTAATATAATTAATTCTATGACTATTAATCTTACCATTTAAGTCGCACTCCCACGTTCCGTGTTCTACTACTGGTTTTATTATTTGATATTTAATTACAAGGGAAGCTACGTTTCCGGAAATCATGATAAGAATAAGGACGTTATGACTAGTATTATTAGAAAGATGTACTCTTAAATAGTACTTAGAGTACCCGATAATTAATAATTTTTCAAATGCAACCCCATATCCTCAATAAAAAAGCTAGAACAAATAAATATTAGATATAGTAGAGAATACTTCGCTAGAAATTTCGCCAAACTTTTTGTATCTTGATGTTCCTCATATTTCTCATCATTTCTCATAATTTGGTATACTGTTTGGATCTTTTTGTTAAACCATTTCTCTTCTTTTGAAATCGTGGCTACTTCTATTGTAAAATGTAGTGTTCTGTCCATATGTGTTGTGCTTGGATCTTTCTGGGAAACTAATTCTCTTTTTTCTTATATCAATACTCCAAATACAAAAATGGATTAATAAAACTTTAATTAACGGTTACATATCAAAATAGTCAGTGAAAAACTCTTTGAAATTGATACATAAAATGAATACACATAAATTAAATAAAAATACAAAAGCAGTTTCATTTGACGTTAGTAATATGTTTTCAAAAATTCCTCTATGTGAATGTATACCATTACACATTAAACAAATTTCAGTCAATGAAATTATAAACCTATTAAATAATGTATCAATCTAAATTACTTTATTTTTGATGATAAATTTTATATTCAAAACGAAGGAGAACCAATGGGTAGTCCAATGTCACCAATTTTGTCAAATATTTTTATGGATAATTTGATTAAAATATCTCCAAGAATGTGTTGTTTTGATATAGATATGTTAATGATGTTTTGGCTGGTTTTACAGGTACTGATAGACAATTGGATGTTTTCTTTAATTTTATTAAAAATTACCATCAAAAAATAAAATTTACTGTCGAAAGTTCTTAGATATAAATATCAAAAGAGTAAACTGTAATCTTCAATATTCAATTTATCGTAAATCAACTCATACAAATATGACTATTCCTTATAACTCAAATCATCCTATGTCACATAAATTAGTAGCTTAAAATTCAATGATACATAGATCCTTTTCAATTTGAGTTAGGATGATTTTAAAAGGGAAATTAATATAATAAAACAAATCGCTATCTCTAATAATTATCCATTACATCTAATAAATAGGTTGAATTATAAAAAGGAAGAAAAGGTTGCCGTTAACCTGATCTTTCCGAAACAACCTAAAGATGACGGGTCATACAGAACAATTACATATTTCGGAGATATTTCAAAAAAATATCAAAAATCTCCTACAACATCTTCTACAATACCTTTTAAAGTAAGAAATAATGTAAGTTATTACATGTAAAACCTAAAATTAATTAATTTTCTAAATCGGGTAGTTACAAACTAAATTGTACTGATTGTAACGTTATCTATCTTGGCCAGACATTAAACAATTTTAATATACGCTACTGTGAACACTTACATTCAGCAATGGTAGTCGTGATAATTTTCATAGTAAATTTTCTAGTTGGGATGGTGGACTAAGGGCTAAGGTATCCGTTGTAGGAATTCTTGGTTTCATATGTCATCTATAAATATGCTAAATATTTGTTGTTTATTCCACTTTTTATAATTTAACGACTACTATAAATAGTGAAGACCCCATTAGAAGTCCATTTTTGAGAAATCTAGCAATTTTCTTGGTATTGGAATCAAAAAATATCCAAACAATATTCCTCTTAGATATTTAATGAATTCATATGATTACAGTGAAACAATTAAATAGTTATTTTTTTTAGTAAAGGAAATCAATATTATAAACCAAGAATTATTGTTATCTGTAATTGAGATATAACAAATACCTCTACATATTGTATCTAGATAGATGCTTAACAAAACAGGTTAAATATTTATATAAAAGTGTTTGCTTTAAAAATTGTTTTCCCTCTGTATCGCTGTCAACGATAACTGACAATCTTAACATATTTTTTAATTAAAAATGTCTCTTGCATCATAATAAAAATCCTGTATTAGGATTACGCAGAGGACAGAAAGCTATTAAATCTAAAAACTTGAAGAAAAGAGAGTGAAAATGCAATTATGTAACTAATAACCTTCGGCAGCTCAATGTTAATACTGCAACCAATTGCGTAAGGATCCGATAACAGTTTTAAAAACTTGTTTTCAGACATTGTAAAAGAGAAATAATGTTTTATGAACGTAAAAATGTTCTTCTCGCGGCTTGATTGTAGACAAATGTAAAAATATTTCAAAATTATTTTTAATCAATTCCTTTCGGTGATTAAAAAAGCTTGCACGCAGGTATTGAAAATTTGAAAATCGCTAGAAGCTCAGAAAATTAAAATTATTATTTATTATAAATATCACTATGTATTTTAATATAATTAATATAATAAATAACAGTATCCACGCTGATATAAATATTTTTACCTTGTTACATACAAGATGCTCAAGAAAGAAACGGATGTAGTACAATTAATTACAATATTGCAAAAAGCGTTATGATTACTTTCTAAAAAATACCGTTAGAAGAGTCTTACTTTTAGTTTTATTTCAATTATACAAGATTATTAAATTTTTAACTAAATAAAAAGCAAAATTATTTCGACTCTTATTACTACTGGTCCTCGATAATATCTTTATTTTTTTAAGCAGAATCTACAATATTTCTTCCTACATCAGTACTAGGATAAGAGGTATGTATTGCATTTTCTAGGTGCTACATAATATTTGAAATATTTAATACACAGCATCAACTGGGCATACTTTCCAAAAATAAATGGTAATAGACAGAGTAATTTTTAGTGAATTTAATAAAAATGGCTGGAAAAATATAATAAAGTACAAATATTTATAAGAATAAGAATATAAACCATCACTCTATAAGTCATATTTTTCACATTGAACAAAACTTTTATTTTGCACTAATCACATCGTAAATTTAGGGGTACAAATTATCGTATTTTTACTGATTAAGTCGTTAAATTTGTTAACTTGAGACTGTGAGACAATAATGACAAATCGAATTAATTATAATACAACTTTTACTGGTTTTTATAAGTTTGCTACTATTAAAGTAGCTTTTAAAAAGGCTACTACGTTGCAACGGCAAAGCTTTGAGGCAGTTACTAGTTTGTGGAACTTACCAGATATGATACTTTATAGTTCCAAATAGCGGTTCTAGCAACGTACCTGGAATAACTATATACTTAAAAGTATAGAAACTTTAAGTAACATACATTGAACCCGGGTACCTCCCAGTAGAAGACTGAGTTCTCTTGAAAGTAGTCGTTTCTTTCACATGCCACCATATAGTGAATTATACTTAAAATCGCTACTCTATGGTATCATTATACTATTTAGTAACATCAAGTTTAGCAAAATGGCTTCCAAATTAATTCGTCTGATAGATTTTCATCTAATTTTTATAGAAAACTGAAAAAAACAGCAAAAAACCAAGCGAAACTTAATTTATCTGTTAATTACATACAACAATAAGCCATCTAACAATTCTAATTTAACCTACATGTCAATTGTAAATAGATAAAATCGATTTTTCAAATATCGATACTTTGATTGGGTATTGGACAAAAATATTGGTTGCCGCAGAATCCGTAATTTTTCAGAAGTCATTGTTAAGTTGCAT
Organism: Hermaeophaga mercurialis; assembly: GCA_951812935.1. Lineage (NCBI taxonomy): Eukaryota > Metazoa > Arthropoda > Insecta > Coleoptera > Chrysomelidae > Hermaeophaga > Hermaeophaga mercurialis. The sequence continues at coordinate 19,156,180 of OX638360.1, forward strand.
GACTATATTTTGTTTCGTAATAGTTTATAATTTTTTACATACGTAATAGAACAAGCTGAATAACACTGAGAATATAATATCGATACCTAGAGTATCGATATTTTTAAGAATAATTTGATATTTTCAGATATTTTCAGCATCAAAATATTTATATGTGTAGTTCAATATGAAACAGGATATAGAGAAATTGTATTTTATTCTTCAAAACGTATGAATATGGTAAATATTTAACTAGCGTTTGGTTCAAATATACTTTTTTGTAAATGTACTTATAAAGTGGCAAATGGGATCTTGGTGGCGAGAAAAAGACGTACTGCACTTTATCAGGATCTTTGTAGCAGCAAGGTAGAAACTGCTACCATACAGTTCCATTAGGATGGTTCCGATTGTTGTTTTATCGTAGCGAATAACGGTTTGAATTTGCCACCTTGTAGATGGCTAATATAACATAGAAGTAGCAAAAGGTACTTTGAGGTACATAGGTATCATTTTCGCCATTTAAAAAATTAAAATATGGAATCACACCATTATTTTTAAGTTCAAAAAGTGTTAATATAATGCTATTTCCGATAAACTAACAAAAGAATCTTAATATACTTTCTCCAATTATACATTTATACTAATATAAAAAAGATTTATAAAAAAAAAGAAAATTTGTTATTATATTTTAAATATTTTTTATTAAATATGTGTATATATTGAGGGCGCTTTTATTTTATCAAACAAATTTTCAAAAATTTACGATAAATTTTCATTTGTTTGTAAATTTTGTATCCGATATGAACAACACATGAATTATTTAGATATTATCAATTCTGGTTATGGACTGCAGCCGGAACATAGCAAATATGACTTGGCCACGTGACATTTGTTCCCTACTTTGGTACCAGGAACGGATTTAATCCATTCCTACGACTTAGTGGCAACTAAGGCAAACCACTATGTAGTGACATATTTAGTCGCTACCACGTAGAAGGTACTAAATGTGTTGCTTGGGAGTATTGTCCTGAAACCTAATGACGCTCTTAAAAAGCAATATTCCCAAAACAATTTTGAATACTGTACTTAAGCTTTAATAAGGTTTCATTCTTCTTGGCAAGAAAACTAACTGCAGAATGCCTTGCTGGCTCTTACTTGAATTTTCTTGCTTTTGTCGAAAAATTTAAATAATGCCACTCATTGGATTTTTGTCTAGTTTCTGGAGTGTTATAAACGATTCACGCTTCAACACCACTGAATAACGAACTCAAAAACTCATTAGAATTATTTTTACAGTGCTGCAAAAATTACAAAGAGTTATGCTACACGCTTTGTTTTGTATTCCTCTGTCAACATTTTTGGCCTCTATCTAGCCCAAATCTTTTTGTACAGATGTTTGTCAGAAACAATCTCATAAACTACTTATCTTGGAACTCAAAGAAATGTTTGATGAATCACGTTAACAGTGAAGCATCAGTTTTGGAAAAATTTATTATCAGCCTTTAGTATCAGCAACTAACTCCCATTGTCATCATTACACCTTCCCCATACATTCAACGAGCTACCGGTGAACATTTCTTCGCAGATCTCACTTCACAATCAGTGGAATCATTATCAACAAGGCGATAAACAAAGTGGTATTACGCAACAGCCAATACAAGGAGAGACACATAACGTACCGAAATAACTATGAGCGAACGAGAGAAATTAAGGAGCAAGCGCTAGTAGTATTGCTTATATTATTTATTTATATATTAAAAAGTTTGAAAGCAAATTTTACTAATATTACCAGTACACCCTTAGATTATATAAATATTTACAGAACATTACAATATAATTACTAAGAAATTAAGATATTATACTTTATTATTTAGTAATGATATCGGTACCCTCAAAACAACATTTGTTGAAGTAAATCATTCATTTATTTACATAGTAAGTAAAGTAATGGTTTCATTTAAAAAAATAAAATAAAATGAAAAATAATGGCAGTAAAATTAATTTATTTTTCAATTTTGATAACTTTATATTTTTCCATTGCTCTGTCGAGTCATTTCAAAACACTCATCTGTTAACATTTGTAATGAGGTGAAGCTACATTTCTGGAAAAAACATATTTTTTTAATAATACTCAAAGCAATTATATCGGTTTTAAATCTGGTTGATACGCAAATTCGCAAATTCGCTAATAATTTTTCAATTTTTGAAGTTACCAAAATCTGTATAATCGTGATAATCCCCTGATTTCTATTTTGATTTCTATCTTAAATTAGATGCTGGAATTAAACCATTTTCATTGTCTGCGCTCACAATTAATCTTCAGAAACTGGTTTTCTAATGTAATATCCGAAAAAATATTTACTTTATTTGTTGTTTACATAAATAATACTTTATTATGTTTTCAATCCTTTTTGTAGAAAATATAAATAAAATTACCTGTCATAGCCCCCACACGCTGTTGTATTTTAGCCAAGTCAAGGCAGAGCATATAATTTCAGGAGCGTGAATATCGAAAACTTTTAACTGTACTTTTGTTGTCCATTTTTAAAATCAAATACGATTTATAAAACTTACTAAGTTTGTTTAAACATAGAATAACTTAAACTGTTGATAAATATCACAACACCGCAAAGTACAGAATTTCCACTAGAACACTAGTACCCAAATGAATTTTCTCTCTACAGCCATTATAGTGCATAGTATTGTCGGAACAGTAGGGGACTGGCCGAGAGTGGCTAACCTTGAACAGACGTCACATGACTACATTAATTTAAAAATGAGCCTCTTATTAATTACATTACATATGTTTCTTTATGGAGCACCATGTATGTAATCTTTAATAAATATTTATCAGCGTGCAGACAATCACTCAAAGTATTATATATTTAAAAAAAAATAATATTTATAATAAAAAATAATTGCAATATTCATAGCCCAAGACTTTCTATTTCCCCGGTGTGGGTTCCCTTAATGTAAAAATTGTCTGGCGGTAAAATTATAAGATGCAATTGACCTACATTAATTTTTTACCAATTTTAACAGAAATATCTTATTGTAGAGTGCATTACCGATGTTATTACATCAGTCCATTGCAGAGTTTTAAATTAAAACCCACTGTCATACCTTTGATATCTCTTTAATAAAAGAACCTCATTAACAGATTTCACAGCAGTATCTACTAATTTTTTTATTTATTTTATAGTAGCAGAAAGCTAGTGGAATTCAAGTCTTATATTTTTCAGCAACTTCTAAAAACCGTGACTAGCACCTTCTGACTGGCATTTATAGAATTCGAATTTTTACGTCGTCTTACAAAGCATTGAAAAATGACAAAAAGACAAATTTCGGTGAGCACAATATCATTTAAAATAAAATACTTATTGTTCAACTTTATAGCGAAGACAAAGACTTAATAACGATAATATTCCATATTAGCCAGTTTCAATCAAGATAGAGTTGGGATTAAATTTGCTAAATGTCACTGTAATTAGACTTTAATGTATATGTCAGCGATTACGGATATCTAGGCTGGAAATCTCTAGATTGGAACTACAGTAAATTGATGAAATAACCTCCATGATAATTTGATAATTACTCTCTTCATAATTATGAAAATGTCATCCTAATATGATAAATTAAACTGTTTAAATATCTTTTTCATAAAAAATAAAAAATGGCTATTCGCGAGAACCAAATAAGTTTATACAAAACGAAGCATATTCCACTTTCAGGACAAAATAAAATATTAATTGCGTAAATAAAAAGAACTTTTGTGGTTTATTATTCAAGCCAAGACAATTACCAAAATGCGACATCTATAGCCATTGTTTTCGATTGAAATATCCTCATTTAAATCTCTTGTCGTACAGACAAGATCTGCGACAGATTTAAGTATACATTTTTCGTTAACAATACCAACTAAGTGTGTCATTGTCTTGTTTTCGTTATTACCGTAATTTGTTAATTTCAGGTGATAAACTTTTAAATGAGCTAAATGTCACATACATAAAGTTACCTCACCAAAAATAAATTAAATTATACAAGGTGGTATTGAACTATTTTAATTAAATATTGTGTGGTAATTTTAATAGACCGGATAGAAGCGTATGGATATCCAGTATCTTTCCTGATCGGGATAAAGTTAAAAAAATTAAAATTAGTTTACTTACTTCCACTATATCCACCTCCAACTAAGTCTCTGTTACATTCACAAAACTTTAAACGGTGATATATTAATATAACGCTAAAAAAGTATTGTAAATTCTTGTTAATTTAACGAATATTTAATTGAGGGTGGGTAGAATGAGCCATACACTCATTTACATATGTATTTTAAATCAACCATACCAGTAAAGTTGGAAGTATACGGGTATACCACTTTCTGCATTCTCCTTCATTTTGGTAATATTTCAAATAAAATATCAATAATTTTATCTCGAGAAACATTTTCAGTAATACTTCTTAAAAGTAAAGATTATTTTAAGAAAAACTTCTCTATGTGTTTAGTTATAATTACAATGTGGTCAATGATCAATTTGTTCTAACTTAAACTAACTAGATAAGGTTTCAAATTAATCTAAGGTATACCCTTTAGTGTTCCTCGGGTTGTTTTGATACTTAAATATATTAATTTTGGTCTGTACACTTCATAAGCTCTGCTTTAACTAATTCACTCTTGTTAAGGAGCTGTATGGCCTCATAATTCACATAACGATAGAGTCGATCTTCGTGACTTTTTTTCCACATTTTTTGATGGTCTGATCAACAGTCCCGATGAAGGTCTCTGCTTCTGATGTACCAGGGGGAGGGTACCTACGATGTTTCTCAGCACTTTCTTCTGGATTCTCTGAATTTTGTCTAGATTGTATTATTTGATACATCTCCATAGTTGAAATGCCATACATGCTTAAGTATTTGCTTATAGAACTTAAGTTTAATATGAAGTGACAGGGTAGAGTTTTCTCCAATGAGTTCTTCCCTTTGACGTGTACTTTCTACAGAAGTTTAGCCTCCAGGGTAATACATCAGTATTCAGCTGTGTTTTAATAAGGGATCAAATTGTTATTTAGTCTGACAGGTATAGGGTCTATTCTTTTATTCTAAAACTGACATGGAATGATTTTATCTCATCGAGTATGATCCTTCATCTTTTTGTCCTCTCGTTAATATTGTTAATATCTGTTTGTAGATTATTGGTAACTTCTTCATTGTTGATCCGTACTACTAGGATACCAGCGTCGTCAGCGAAGGTGGAACAAATATTATCTAATTGAGGAATATCGAATGAGTTGAATAGGTATAGGACTGGTCCTAGTACGCTTCCCTGAGGTACTCTAGCTTTAATGTCTCTAGAATCAAAGTAAGATGCTTGTTGTTTGACCCGAAAAGATCTGTTTGAAATATATGATTCAAATATATCTGAATATTATATAGGGAGAAATAGATGAGTGTTTATTTCTAAACCCAAACTGATGATCTGGGATTAACTCTCTTTCGTCTGTTATTGGTTTTAATCTTTTGAATAAGAGTTTCTCAAAAAGTTTCGACATGACAGGCAACAAGGGGATCGGTCTGTATAAGGAGGCTTTATGAGGAAAGTTTACCTGGTTTTGGTATCATTATGATTTCTGCAACTTTCCAGAGTCTAGGAAAATATTTTAACTCCAGTGATTAAGTCAAAGCGTGGAACTTTCTGCACATTATTACGTTCTTTTCTTTCAGTTTCAATTTTTTTGGCAGAGTTTTATTTCCTGATTATCTTGAGAGGATTATCCTGATGCAATTCTTCATTTTGCTCATCAAGTGGTATGAATATCTTTTCTACGTGGTTTGCATTTTAAACGCTTTTTCTTCAATACTCTTCACCATTTTCCAATCTAATTGATGGAATGTTAATTATAGGTCTTTTTAGTCTTTTGGTAGCTTTCCATAGAGAGAACTCGGTATTGTCAAAGGTAAAGAATAAGTTAGTTAATTTTTAACAAACATAAAAACCAAAAATCCTTAATGTAAAAATCAGGTATTTATAAGTTAAATTGTCCAAACTGATATGATATCTATATTGGCCAGACCCTTAAAAATTTTGAAATCACACATAGTAAATACTTGCGGGCTATAGATTAAAACAACCAGATAAGTCACGTTATGCCAAACACCTCATTGACATTAATCACAAACATTTGACAAAACAGTATAGAAACAGCAATGAAAATCCTTCATATATGTGATAAGAAGTATTTGAAATAAAGAAACATATACGATATCCTTAATATAAACTACAAAACGAACAAGTAAATCAATAAGAAAATTTAAAAAGTTTTGGAATTTAATTTAAATATATTTTATCTTTTACATTTTCGAAATATTTAATGTCTTAGTGAAAATAGCAATCAGCTGATGAAAAGAAAGTAATATCTGTGTGGAATAATTCCACTTAGTAATCTCCTTAAATGAATCTAAATAAAAAGGTTATTTTATTGTGGTAAAATTTATCTTAAAATCCAATCTTTTCTGGTTGGTTAATCAGATCTCACGGCAGTAGACCTTTTATAAATAATTAAAGTTTAAAATAAAATTGCATACCGTCAAGTACGTAAGAGTAGACATGAAGTAGGTTAACAGAGGAAAACAAAAAGATGAAATTTTAGGAATATTACGGAACGTTAATTTTTGAAACAATACCCAAAAAACGGTATTTTCGAATATTACAAATGTTAAAATATTAAAATGTATTAAAAAATGAGCAAAAAACTGCGGTTGCATTAAAAGAACTTCTTTTGAATTTCAATTGGTTTCGTTATTTATTTTATTTTTCTTGTGTTAAAAGAACTAGCAGTAAATTTTCGGTTGTCAGTATACCAACGCATTGTTTGACCATATAAGTCACTTGAAAGTGGGGTATACTTCAGAATTATGTAGGTAAAGAGTATTTTACAGTCCGAAAAAGCAAAGCAAATTTATTGTCCTTATTGAATTTTTTCGCAACTTTAAATAAAAATTATTATCCAAATGATGATTTCTTGGAAAGTAAACCAAATTAATGATTTTTTTTAAGATACTATTGTCAGGTAATTTCCCTATTTAATTTATAAACAATTGGAATATCAGCTTTACAAGTATAAACAAAATGGCCAAAATGTTTTTAATTGTATGTGTCGTTTTTTTGAAATCATAATTTTAATATTTTTCCTGACAATTAATTTATGGATTGAGAAATTTTCATCGACATTCATAAAATACGTTTCAAAGCATACTTATCTTAACCTATAATTTACTATTGTTTCGTTAAAAGTGCATTAAATTAAATGGATTTAATTAGGCTTTATACTGAAATATTTCTAGAATTTCTATATTGAAATTTGATTCGATCACGCTGCAGTTTAATTTCTGTAACACTATAAAGGCTTTGTATCATATTTTATTGTCCATGGCGAGCTAGAATTTACTTCTATTAGCCAATTACATTTTGTAAATTTAAACTACACTTGGTTAAAATTTTATATTTTTAAAGTAAACCACGTTCTATTTACATTCACAGAGGTTTGATATGATGGATTAATTGCTAAGTGGTGGAACAATTTTCTAATCGATTAATGAAAAGTTTGTTAATGAAATCAGTTTCATTCACTTTATTATGAAATTTTTTCAGTACCAAATTAAAAATTTTATTTGTTCAAAGTAATTTACTGTGATGTATTTCAATTATAAAACTAATATCTGTATAAAAAAGTACCACCTTATCGTTAACCCTACACCTTTTTATTTAGACTTAGAACTTTTTTCATTTGGAGGCATACAATATTGCAATTTTCTGTTTAACGGGATAAGCTATGGAGTGATCTTTAATTATACCTGTCAAAACGATAATCAAGTATCCATGGAAGTATGTATATATGGAAAAAGCATCCGACAGAGTACCGAAGGAGAAAATTTATGTATGCTGGATAAAACATATGAAGGCGAAAATTAATAAGTATCATGAAGACTACGTACAAAGAAACAACAAGTAGAGTGATAAGCAAGAAGGCGATATCGGGAGACATGAGACAGGGTAAGACAAAGAAGGAGTTTAAGCCCATTATTATTATTTCATTCATTAATGAAATAATAAGAGAAGTAGAAAAGAAGACAAAACCATTATATTTTGACTATAGAAATCTTGAAAGAATAGGGTGTTGCCAAATGCGTGTACGCTGACGACGTTGCAATCGTAATAGGGAGTGAGAGAAAACCTGAAAATATGAAAGCAAGAACTAACAAAAAATGGAATTAGATTAAATGAAGCCAAAACAAAAGCAATAGCGATTGCTAGAGAAATGAACAATATAGAAATTGAAGGGGACCAGTTAGAACAGGTTAGCAGATTTGAATACTTAGGGAAAACATTAGAAAAAACCAGGAAATATGAGACTGAAGTAAAAATAGAATACAAGAATAGAAGGCAAATAAAGTTTATTACGTGTTAAACAAGGGGCTATTAAATAAGAAAGAGATATCAAGAAGAACGAAGATCAATGTGTACAAAGTTATACGTAGACCATTACTTACGTACCGCTACAGATTTTTGATATTGACAAAGTAAGAGAATGCTAAAATCGATGCATTAAGTATAAAATACTTAGAAAGACCAAAGGAGTAACGAGAGTGGGGCAAAGAATGAACAATTCAGTGCAAGTTAAAAAGTATGAAAATCAAAGGTTTACATTAAGAAAAGGAGAGAAAGACTAAAAAAACGTGAGCAACAAAGTGGAATAAATTCTAAAGAAGAAAAGTCTAGCTAAAGGGTTGGTACAAAACCGGAAGAAGTGGAGGAAGTTCATAAAAAAATTTGTGAAAGTGTCTCACCCGAGAATCAAACCACAAATAAGATATATGTTGTATGCTGATAATCTCATCATTTAGTGTCATGCCAAAAATACGACACGCAATTTAGTACAAAACGCACAATATGAGTGATTGAACCATGAATTCATGTCTTAATTTCTAAGAAAGTAATAATATTATAATAACATTATTTCATCATCAATGGGATGCTGAGGAAATTGTGCTGCTAAGGGTCAACAATATTTTGTTGCGATCGAAAATTAACTATGGTCGCTATGTCTACATATCTGCTATCGAGGCGGTAACAAATACCCTTAAGATATATCACAAACTAAGTCTACGGCTAGGTCTTCTATCTTTTAGAAGGAGTCTAATAGAAACTTTATACTATGAGGCAAAGGAGTCTCTACTTTGCTTAACGACATAACTTCTTTCTTATTTGGTCGCTGCTAATCCTCAAAACCTTACTCTAAATACTTTATTTATACATGACAGAAACAGAAGCTAAAATCTACTTTTGAATATTTTAAAAAATAACCAATCCACATAGTTGTACAACATTTTTAAGATATATGACACTTTAAATTATCAACTTTTATATAGAAGATGAAGTTAATATCAAAAGAAAATTTTTGAATAATCGTATATATAACACATTTCCTTTCTAATAATGTACCACATAGGTACATTCCCTATTAAAAATTAAGAGACTATGGAATATAGAAAAAATATGTCTTCTTTGGATAAAAATCGACCCGCTTCAGCATTTTTTTAAATCTGATGATTAATGCCAAATATCTAAGTAGACTGTTTTCCTTGGTCCACAGTGTACATACACATAGAGGGAGAAAAAAAATTGAAATTTGCTATATATTTAAATTTTTGATTAGTTGATATCTAGGGAGATTGGATTAAAAAAAATATTACAAGGTAAATTGCAACAAATTTAACCTCAACATTATATTATTTTGCAACGCATTTTGCTTATTTTATCATATGGAACGGTCATTGAAAATTTGTGTATTTATTTTTTCTAATGCCATATTCAATTGTTCTCAATTTTACGTGAAAGTGCTGCATTTATGGTTAATTTAACAACGGAGGATAAACATCATTTAACTTCAAATATCCAGGAGGTTACTTGCTTACTAAACTTACTTTTAATTTTATTTTACTTCAATAATAGGATTTGATTCAAATAAAAAAAAAATCTTTAATACACTTTTAAAACGAATTTCAAATCTATAAGTTCCTAAAGCTAATGTTATGTCCAAACGTCCTCTTTTGTATAAAATTCTTTATGTCTTATTTCTATGGGTCGTTTGGTCCTCTTACACGCGAATACGCTAGATTATTATATTTAATATTTTATTTAGTAACTAATTTATTTGTTTTATAATTAAAATGTTCTAAAAATGCGAATTAAATGAATACTCTTGTCACATATGAAAAGGGCATTAGATATAGTTAATTAACCCATTCAATAGTTCACGGACTTGTTTATATTTAGTAATCGTTTCGTATAGTAAACATTGTTTTATATTCTTAAAAGTGCATTATACTTTCTGTACTTGAGTTTACGTTTCAAGAACATAAAAATTATTTAATATAAATACGAGACGGGGGAAAGTTTACCTAGTGGCCAAGTAACATAAACGTCCTTCAAGAGTATCATCCCCATCTGGTAAGAACTGATTATATCATTGTATATATTTATTAATGTTTATTCAGCACCCTTTTCTTTAGCTTTATAAAGTGTAATAGTTACTGAACTTAATTTGCGTTGCACGGTGGAAGCTGCATTATTTTAATTAACCCCTTTGATTACCGCATATCCAAGGGCTGTGCAGCGACATGGTGAAGGTATCCTTTTAATGATCACGACCCAAGGATAATGTGCGTGACACTATAACAAACTTGAACGAATAAAAAATTAAACTGCGATAAAACTTTGTAAGTTAAAAGAATTGTTTACGGTAATTATCAAATACCATTAAAATTTCTGAAATATGGATGCGAACAATTAGAAAACCACAAATTTATAACAAACTCGCAGAATTTGAAGGGTTAAATAAAGATTTTACAGAAATAATAATATATTTTGTAATAGATCTTTATGGTAGATTACAAGACCAATGAAATGCTCACATCTTACCGAAGCGTGAAGAAAAAGCTTAATCAGTTTCCTTTAATACCGATTTTATATGTTCAGTACCTCGTAATGAGGCACATGTTAACATTTATTAAGGAAATTCAGGTACTGAATGTTTATTATACATGAGGCTAATTAATGTTAAAATTTCTAGAATATTGAAAATTATGCATTTCCCCATTTCTTTATGTATAAATAAACTGTTCAACAATTGAAATAATCCACTCTTAATTTGGACTGGTTGAGCATAAACTACGGTAAATAAAAAAAAGGGACCAAAAAAATATTTACTTACGCGAGATTAAATACATTAAATTATGTTCGAACGTTCCAGAACTTTTGCAGTAATGTAAAAACACAAAACCAACCAAACCGTCGCCAAAGAATGTGTGAAAAAGATGCATTATAAAGATGTATTATGTAACATTAATAGTTCGTTTGCCCCCACGAACTCTAAGGACAATTCTACATCTATCTGGCATACTTCTTACCACAGTATTTATGAAATCTTGAGAAATCCTCTCCCACTCTTCTAAAACGGCATTTGTTAGAACTCCGATGTTCTTCCTTTGGGATACCTGTAGTTTGAGACGTAACCAAATATGCTTGATTAGGTTCAGGTCAGGAGAATTTGCGGGTCAGTCCATTCTTTGAATGTTGTGGGTACTCAGTGATGTGATTACCAGATTGGCATGGTGTGGTCGAGCGTTATCATCGGCATACAAAAAATCTCGACCAAAATTTTCAGTAAATGGCACTACAACAGGTAGAATAAATCTATCTCGATAACGAACTGCAGTCATATTCTCTCTGTGGAGGCTAATCAAATCTGTGAGTCTGTTCCAAATAAGGCCTTCACCAAAAGCTTCCTGAGGTTCCATAAGTGCTGCATAAAAAATGAGATTTTTGTCTCGTCCGCATACATAACTCGTCGCCAATCATGCTCACCCCAATGCAAATGTTGTTGTGCCCATTGTCTTCGGGCAACTTTATGAGCCACCGTTAGACGCATGCATTTGGCACGCTTTTTTGACCTCAGACCATATTCATGCAACCTTCTTCTTACTGTCTGAGTCGATATCACAAAACTAGCAGTTTGACGTAAGACATTATTAAGCATTTATTGTAGGACGTCGACGAGCTGTAAGTCTAAGATACTGGACCTGACGTACTGTTAAAGCTCTTGGACTACCTCCACCATGTCGAAAGCCTACCTCACCGGTTTCATTAGATCTTACTATGGCCCTATTGATCATGCCATGAGCCACATTAAACAATCTTGCGACTTCTCTATGTGATCGACCAGGCGCACTAAACGAACCACATCTTGTAATCTCCTATCGTTTAGTCTTCTGTACACAATTGTCGGATTGATTGTCAACTTCAAAAACACAACTTATACATCAAACTGTTAGTAACGATTGAAATAACGAGAATGATAAGTCTACTACTTGTATGCCTTTTTTGTGCTTACATTGTAAATCCATTGTTTTTGTGTCCTACAGGTCAAGAAAAAGATTTTGCCTGATAAATTTTATTCACAAAGGAATACACATATAAAATAATTATATCTGTCGTTTCCTTTTAATACATGTTTAGTCACATTGATCATTTCAATTGTTGAGCAGTTTATTTCAAATATGTGAAAATAGCATAAATAAACTCTACAAACTTCCTTATGACTTAAGATGCTTATTAATATTAAATTTCAAATTCGGCCTTAATAAAAATATTTTATTATCGATCTGATTCAGCTCAGATGTTTACACAATGCTAGTCTGACATTTAAATTAAACAACCTCCACTTATATTTTTAATGCTGCGGTAGCAATGACGCTGTTCTTATGTTCCCACTTCTTCAGCTTTTGGCCAGATCATAATGAGAATCAAGAATGATTTACGTACAATGCTGGGTGTCGTCTAGTTGTTAATTCGAAAATGTTTTAATTAATTAAGTAGAAGTATTTGGTTTAATGAACATAGTTGTAGTTTTTAATTAAGAGAAAATAAATATTTAATAAACTATTATCAATATTAATTGAAATAAATCATAAATAATTAATTATCGACAAAAAAGAAGACATAATTTGGTCGCCCTACATATACATGCCTGAAGTCTAGCTGTTCATTATTTGATTCAGGGACCTAATAGTAATATAAGTGACGAACTATAGTAATAGCCTTCTTTTTTGTCAAAAAAAATTTAACAAGTATCGTTGACAAGTTGTGTGATCACCGCCGAAAACTGAGAACTGAAAATATTTGCACGACTTGTGACCAATAGGACCATGCATTTAACACATTCAAATGAGTGCTTGGAAGGGTTTTTGCGACTGTATTAAAGGTATTTCAAGTATTAAAAAAAAATATGAAAAATCCAGAATAGATGACTTTAGGTCTAAAATTTGCAGTGAAAAGAGTGAAGCCCCATTTTCCTGGATCTGTAATAATTGAAAGCTGGGAGGATTCTGGCCCGTTTCACTAAGGTCTAAAATTCGTCACCTCACCCCAATACAATAAAATAAGTGAAGACAATGTTAAATTACTTGTGGTATTGAAAATGTAACATTAATAAAAGAACATTATAACATAAAACTTAAATTAATTAATTACTTCGATATTAAAACAAAAACCAAATCTCGTGTGCGAGTTAAACTAAAATAATAAATAAAGTGGTAAAAAAAGATAAATAACTATCCAAGCTTCCAAAGATAGGACAGAAAAGAGAATAGGAAAGATGAGATAAGAGTAACTAACGACAGCCAAGCGATCAACCCCACTAGCCTGCACATCCAATACTAAAGGAAAAGGCAAGTAAAGTCTAAGAAAAAGGCTGTTAATATGAAATTAAGAAATATATATGAAAAAACTAAAACAAAGTTATAAACGGCAACCAACTGGTTACCATCCTAGCATGGTCATCAAATCTTAAAAGAAAGGCATGAAAAGTCTCACTAGACAATAGAGAATCAAACCGTAAATACAGATGGGAAGATCAGCTCCCCAAAAGGAGCAAACGATATAATCCCACTAATTATGGGAAAATTAAATATAACATTCACTGGGAACGCCAAACTGGCAAAATCAGGAAATTGTAGAATCTTAATGGTAAACCACACACCGAATAGACACCACTTCGAGAAAATTAAATACAAAATGTTTGATCTAAAACCTGTTAGAAACAGGATGGAGATAACAAGAAAAACCTGACAAACGAATGCAAATTTTTGCACTTCCAGCCATCCAAAAAATAAATGGTAAATAAAAAAAACAGTAGCATGGTATTTTGCCATTTGTAAGACTAATAATTTAGCATGAGTATCAATGAAAATTTCTATTGCAGATTGTTTTCTTTTGTTACGTATTGGGTTTTTCCTAATCTTATATTTTGTAACGCAAAATATTATACAAATATATTTGAGATCTAATTACGATATAACTTTACCAGCTTTTTTTTACTGGACTTGGTGGTAAGAAAAAATAAAATATATGTATCTTAAAATTCTACGATTGTCAAAAAACTTTTTAAATATTCTTATGAGAAATGTATTATTAGTGTTCTAACCAATTCTTTTTTTCTAAAAGATTTGGTTATTACATATTTATTAGAAAAGGCAATTTAATAAATATCAGCTCCCGAGATTAATTTGTTTGTTTAATACTCTACACTGAGGATATCGTAGATGTCTCTTTGTTCCTTCTTCTTATCTCATATATGATCTATATCCATTGTTTTCTCCATTGTTCTGTTAAGCGCAGGTTGGTGTTGAGTACCAATGAGGTAATGTGACTTATGCTGTTTTAATCTATAAGCTCGTAAGTGTTCACTATATCTGATTTCAAATTTTGTAAGGGTCTGGTCAATACAGATTCCATTTCAATCTGTACAATTTAACTCATAAATATTTGTTCTTTTTTTATTTCAGAAATTTTGGTTTTTCCATAATATGTAATAACTTCATATGATTTGATTTCTTTAAGTTATTATGAAAGTATAAGATTAATGGCAACCTTTTCCTTGTTTTTTATTGATCAACCACTTCATTAGACGTAATGGGTATTCAGGAAAGGTAGCCATTTATTTTATTATAATAATTCCTCTTTTAAAATCATTTATAGTCCTGTGTATTGGAAAAGCTCTATGTATCAAATTATAACCTGCTAGTTTATGTGATACAGGGTGATTTGATTAAATAATTTTTTATTACGGATAAAAACAAATTTGTTACTTAAAAATTTGAAACTTGTCAAAATGATCTAACAATGACAAACTCTGGTACAGGTGGTGCTATAGTCATTTTAAACACAAATGTTTACAAATCAAAAATAAACGAATTTATCCAATTAAGCGATTTCAAAATTTTTATTATAGATGCGGCTAAAAAATGTTCATATAATGTTAGGGAACTACTTAATCTTCAAAACACTCAGTTAAATAACTCTTTAGACTGATTCCAAAACGTAATATGCATGAATTAAAAGATAGCACAAAATTAGTTTCATTTGATGTTAGTAGTGTTTTCAAAAATCCCTCTGAATGTATACTAATGGTAACTAAATTCTTACGAGAAAAAAACATTAACCAAATTTTAGTTATAGAAATTATAAACTTGGTGAATTTACCTATCAGTCAAAATTATTTTTTTTTGATGATAAATTTTATATTAAAAATGAAGGAGTAGTAATAAATGGGTAGTCCAATATCACCAATTCTGGGAAATATTTTTATGGATAATTTGGAACAAAAAATTTTTTATTTTAATATTTCCAAAAATGTATTGTTTTGGTATAGATAATTTGATGTTGTCTCTGGTTTTATAAGTACCTGATACAGGTAGTGATAGACAATTAGAATATGTCTTTTAATAATAACTTACATCCAAAAATAAAATTTACCCTTGAAATTGGAGAAAACGGTTCCACAAATTTCTTGGATATGTATAACTATCAAAAAAGTAAGCAGTGATCATGAATGTTCAATTTAACGAAAAACCAACTCATACACATATGACTATCTCTTTTAAATGAAATCACATAAACTGCCAACTTATAATTCAATATTACACAGAGTTTTTTGAATACCAATGAATGTAGAAGATTTAAAAGGAAAGTTAATGTAATAAAACAAGTAGATACCTCTAATAACTATCCATTACATCTAATAAATATATAGGTTGATCAATAAAATAAGAGGAAAAGGTTGCCATTAACCTTAGATTTCCAAAACAACCTAAAGAAATCAAATAATACAAAATTAGTACATATTTTGGAAATATTTCAAATGAAATATCAAAAATTATGTCTCCAGCAATATCTTTTATATAAAGAATAATGTAGGTTTATTTTTAACAAACGAAAAAACCAAAATTCCTGAATTAAAAAATCGGGTATTTACAAGAGTAGTTGTCCGATTTGTAATACTATCTATATTATCCAGACCCTTAGAAGTTTTGAAATCAGATATAGTGAACACTTGCAATCTTATAGAATAGTTAATTATCTTTGACAAAATTCTACCTTGGGTATTCCTTATTGACAAACATTTTAAAAAGGCACTGTATCACTATAAAATCAAATAAGGGATTACATGAATAAGCATATTTGCACCTGCACTCACACTCTGTTACCTTTGGATTCTTGAGCATGCACTAAAGTCTCCCCCAGAAAAGTTTTGGAGTGTCTTGATTCCCTTATTCTATTCTACTCAAAGGAATCTGGTGAAACTAGTGTATGTCAGGACACGGTAATATTAAAAGGCATGACTCAGAACAAATCTTCACAATGGTAAAGTTAATGCTTAGCTTAACTTACAATCATGTACCAAAATCCATCAAAGAATGGATCAAGCAGGATAGCGCTTTATTAAGGAACATTGTGTAAAAACTACCCAGTCGCTGCCAACCGTGAGCAAAAACAGCAATAAAGTTACATCAGGTGCCCCAATCCATGATACAGGGGCAAGTCCAATAATTTCTATAACCTGAGTACAACAAGAATTCGCTCCACTATATTAATTGACATTCAACCTCTAACTATTTATTATTTCTCCTTCATCGTCTTCTTGTTTATTAATGCCTATACTCTCTCTGACATTTCATTCGATAAATAAATTGATTATAATTTTATAACTACAGTAAGAAATAGATTAATTTAAAATATTGTTCAGTTACAATTATAGTGGCATCTTATATAAATAATACCGGAAATTGCTATCCTTCATAATAACTGCATCTTTGGATATAATTTCCTCTATATTTGATTTATGAGTTTTAAAACACAATAAGAAATTGAAAAAGCAAATGGAAACGAAAGTTATAAAATCGGTTCCAGGTTATTAAGCAAATTTGTACAAACGATTTCTAACAATACATATGAAGACATTAGAGCGGCAATTAAATTCTATTTGCTTAGAAGAAATCTTCAGGTTTCCGTTTTCCTTATTGAAGAATTTTCTTTCAGATTTATTGAGTGCAACAAATTTGATCAACATAAATGTGGGAATAACAATAGCAACACTTATTAATTGAATAATTGCAGGATGCATCAACTATTATTGTTTTACTAGTATCTGTAAATTTCAACGATTCCTTCCCTTCTCTTTTATTAATTAAAACAAGCTATTATCTGATTTTTACACAAGTATCAAATGATTTCGAATCACATAAAAAGTTGCACCGCTGATGTAAAATGCAAGCAAGTCTGATGACCTTATAAACAAAATTTATGGCTCTTTTTTATACGATAAGAATCAAATTCTTAAATTGGGACATTGCAAAACTTTTTGGTCCATTTTTTATAGGTAATTTTATAATTTGTCTCAAAATAACAGGTTTTTCTTATTTTATAATGCTTTGCTGTAATCAAGAAAGTTATAATTATTATTATAATTAAAAGTAAGCGGATAAACGTTTCGTACATTAGTTTTTTTCCAATGTCTATGATGTCAACTCATGAATAAATTTATTTTAAAATCCTTCCTAGAAGCAATTTAAAGACAATAAAAATACTTAAGTTTGCCATTCGTGTAGAAAGCTCATAATTGAATCGCATAAACAAGGTGATCGACTTGATAGCGATCAATCAATTATTTGGATTTTGGGTGTGGATATATTCTCATTAATAAATTTAAAAGAATTTTGACTTCTGTATCAAGATTATGCTAATAATGTGGTTAGTCCTGTAAATAATGGAAACGTTCATAATCCCAAGCAGTGCTAAAAGACATTTATTGCCAGTTTAATTAAATTAAAAAAAAACTTTGACAATATTAGTTATTGTGAAAAGTGATAAATTTGTGATGTAATACTTTTCCCTGAACGAGAAAATTATCGCATATGCTTTGTAATGTTGGAAAAAATGACAAACAAATTAAAAAATACCGAAAACGCCCCTCTTAGATTGTAAATTATGTTAATACGAAATGTAGCAGATTTATACAAATCATAAGAATAAGGTCATCACTGTCATCAATTTTACTAGTGCAGAGACCACATAAAAACTCTGAATTGGTAGAGAAGTTGAAATATGCCTAACTGTCTTTCATTGTTAAGAAAATTTTAGGATAAAACATTTCTACAGAATCCTATACTTTAAATAAAGTAAAATATTACGAGGTTATGCAAAAATTGTATCTACAATCTTTCTCATTTTAGGTTTGTTCCAACAAGACTAAATGTTAGTCTTGAAACTGTTTGAAATCTTCAGATTTTAACCCATTTCTAGTCCATCTTATTGGAATGCGTATACTCAGAATTAAAAAAAATCACAAATTGACAATCTGAAAATGAATAAATATATCATCACATTTCATCATTTTTGTATTAATCAAAACATTATTTAAAAAAATATTTTATGGACTAGCATATTGAAATATATTTTAATTAAATTTAGGTTAGAAATAGAAATGAATAAAAATAAAATTTAAATTTTACATTTAAATTTATTGAGAAGATTAAATTTGCAAATTGAAATTGGGCGCCAAAAATAAAACAAATAAAAAAAATACATATGAATGCAAAATTGTTCAATTAAAATTAAGTTTAAAATTACAAATAAATAAACATTTAAAAATCTCAGGGTGATCCTTTCGTTAACATTATGATTATAAAAATTTCAGTTTTCTTTCAATTTATAAAAATATTCGACTATCAATTATGTTTTTAAAAACCTCGTAACTTTAAAAATTAAAGTATTTGTTGTAAATTTAAAATGTATTCCTGTACGTGGCGATTCACCTTTAATATTTTGATGAGTCACTTACTAAAAATGGCCTCTTTCTTGTAGTTTCTTAAGTGCTACTCGCTACAAAATTTCCTATCCTAAGGAAATTTCAAATTGTTATTATTGCAATTCAGAATGAGGAAAAATATTTCACAAAATTCTCAAGTGAATAGAAAATTTCTTTTAATTTACATTTTTTGTCATTTTCTCGATTTCAGTGCAAACTTATGAATAATGTTTATAATTTAACAACTAAATATATGTAATTTTCATATAAAATAAAATTTAAATACTCTGTATTCAGATTATAAAACATGTTTTCCCGTAAAATAATTATATTTTATGAAAATTTAGACTTTCTTCTTTAGTCTGCATCTAACAATTTGTCTTCTTATTTTAAATAACTTTTGTTAAATTTGTGAAATTTTATTTCATAACTTTGGCATTTTTTTCTAATTTCAATACACATCCCTACAAATACTAATAAAAATAACTTCAATCTGATATCGCTTAATTAATTTACCTCATTTCAGTGTTAAATTAATACTAAACCTTGTCTGTACTAACCTGAAAATATAAGATTCTAATAAACTAAAATGACACCACGTTCAAACGTTCAATTTTGAATTTAACTAACCATTAATTATTAAAATTTTATGTTATGCCAAAAATTAAGATACACCTAAGCTTAGTATAAATATAAATTATATAGATAAACTACTTTTATTTTAACAAATTTAACCCGATGAACTTAGTGTTCATTCGAAAACATTCGTCCTCTCAACAAAGATTCTAAATTTATTAAATTTTGATTACAATTCAAAGATTACATTTTATTTATATTATGGAAACCTTTTATTTATTAATTTAATAATAGGACAACGTACCTATTTTATTAACAAGTATAATTTATATTATCAAAAATCCCATTACAATATATTTTCATTTTTTAAATTATTAGCGATGTAATAAGAATACGAGATTTACTATTTATATTTCGGAAATAGGAGCAAAAGCAAATAGTTAAGGTGCGAATATATTTTTATTGTTTTTCGAAGTACTTGCCACGATGATCGATATAATTTTGCATATGCATAATTATTGCTTATTGCTTATTTCGAAGCATTTATTCCACTCGGAATGAGGTATCTCCAAAACATGGTATTTGAACGCTTCAACATCTTGTTCGGGAAATGAAAATCGTCGATGACGCAGTTTATTTTTAACGGATGGAAACAAAAAGAACTCACTGGGTACCAAATCAGGGCTGTACGACGGCTCATCCATCAATTCGAAGTGTTAAGTATTCAATATCATTTGAAGTACTGCGACTATATTTGAGAATTTCTTTACACCAATCCACACAAACCTTTTTTTTTGTCAAATTATGCGGGATCCAACGCGAACATAACTTTCTAACAGCAAAGTGTTAATGTAAAATTCAATATATGCTAGTGGAACTAATACCTAGCGATGTCTCAATCTCGCAATATCTCAATCTCAAATAATAATCTTGCTTTATTATTTCATGCACATTATCGATGTTTTCTGGCACTACAGCCGACTACAATCACGAAGCTCCTCGTACAAGGAACCACGAGCTCTATTGAATTCACTATACTAGCGATGCACACTGGTTTTCATCCCTAAAAGCCAAATTAAGTTTATCGATGCACTTTTATTGTGGTAATTCACGTGGAAATTCGTAAAAAATAATGGCTCGAAAATGTTGACGATTCAGACCTATTTTTTGCCGAAACAAAATTTTCAACTCAATATACAACAAACAAATAGCGTTCATATGACAAAATGTGGTACGTACGTCAAATGTCAAAAATGTTAAACTTTACGTAGGAAATGTCAGATGGACTCACATGTTATCAGTATTGCCAGTTCCCAAAATATAAATAGTAACCCTCGTAACTAAAATCTATCGATTAAGTCTGGCAATCGAAAATTACAATAATTGATTATTTTGTCAAAAATGTTTTCAAAATATCTTTTTCTGCGGAAATACCATTTCCATTTCATACGCTGAATTCATTTTTAATACGTCACTTTAATTTTACAATCAATCTAGTTTACAATCCATTATAAAGAAAGTGAAATATGCTTCCATACGTCAAAACATTTTAATTTTCTGATCGGATCTCATTGGATTTAAACACTCTACAGCGATTATTTATAGCTACGGGCTTATTACAGTTAGGATGGCGAAATTGATTATATCACGGAAATTGCAGTCATAAGAAATTAAAAAGTGCATTTATCAGTAAAACAAGAGAAGTTCAGATCAAAGTCATGATTTTTATAGTTGTTAGTTAATTAGCGTCTAGGAGCCTAATTGTTCGTTAAGGTCATATTTGAAATAATAAAAATTTGAAACAAACTATTTAGAATGCTAAATTATTTTTTATTGTCAGCCCTAAGCATACCACCCTATTTTATATGGCCCATACTAGTTAATCCTCTATTAAAACTGCAAAATCTTATTAAACTGCTTCTCTGACTAACACACGCACTGCCAAAATTCGTAGGAAATGAAATCCTTAATATTAATTGTGAACTTGTATCTTCATTTCTATATATGAGGACTGCTCCCAAAGTTTTTGGAATCGTATAGTTCTTGATGTACAGGCCATTTTTAAAAACCATATTCGTAAAATATAGGATTTCTAACCTATGATTCAGTTGTTAGGTTTAGCTAAAGTTCACTTTGTCTACATAGTGTTTAAAAGATACCGATTTTGTCAATAATGGAACTCTCGCGTGAAAATTTTTGAGAAATGATTTATTATGATTTTAAATGTTAAACTTAACTCGGAAAGAATATTAAACGGCTTCATTCTGCCTTTGTGCGTGAAATGATAGAACAGGATCGTCACGTTACATATCGTGAGATTAAGGCATCTTTAGATCGTGTAAAATAGGAAAAAAATTATTGCTTGCTTCTCTAGTTTGACTAGAGATGTGGAAACCGTCATATTGGAAGAAAGAGAAACAGTAAACGCCGATTGGTATACTAAAATTTGTTTGCCAGAAGTCGTCGATATATTGAGAAAAAATAATCCAAAACAGCGCATTATTCTTCACCATGACAACGCTAGCTCCTATTCTTCACGTTAAACCATTGATTTCTTGGGCAATCAAAGTATTGAATTAATGACGCATTGCCCATATTCACCTGACCTATTACCTTGTGATTATTTTTTATTTCCTACAATAATAAATAAAATGCGTTATGAGCGCTTTTCTTCATCTGAGGCGGCAGTAGAGAAATATCTGAAGTGTGCCCTGCAAAGTCGAAAAAATGATTTGCAATTTGGTTCGAGAGAATGCAAAAATATATTGATATTCAAGGTGAATACTTTGAAAAGCAATAAAGTTATTTAGATTATTTTTGTGTGTTTAATTACATGATTTCACATAGATTCCAGAAATATTGGTAGCAGCCCTCGAACATATACATGATTCGTTTCATTAGTAAAGGGCACACCATGAAGTTCTAATAGTTATATGCACAGAAACTAAATTATGTCTTGTTTATCTTTATCGCTTAGTAATGACTGTGTCACGCAACTGGTGTAACACAAAGGTTTATGATGAAAACCATGTTATTATATGTTTATGTTGGACATTTGAGGTTGTGTATTTGCAATCGTTTATTTGTTAAAGATTTACGATATTGCCCATTTTAAGACGTTAGTTTGTACGTAAGTTAGTGTTGTGTGTTTTATTTAATTTAAAGTTAAACCTCGAAAAAGCTTGTTATTATTCATTAATATTGTATATTCCATAGCGATTTTTCTTCTCTTGAATAAATATAAGCATTAACTATAAATCTTAAGAATTTTAATTCATTTAAAGCAAAGCAATCGAGCAATAAAACTTGCATTAAAGAGCAAAAAATCTTAATATTTCATCTCGCATCAAAAGTATTAAAAAGCATTTTACACGTGAGCGGAAATTTCATAACTCTGTATGAAAATGTTTAAAATATATCTATGTAGAATGTAGAAATTTGTAAATAAATGTCTATGGTTTAAAACAGCTATATTTAGAGCATCGTCAAAGTTCAAACTTTCATAATATTGATAAAATATCTCTCTTAAGCAATTAACTATTTCTCTTGAATGAATAGAGCAAAACCGCGTCTCTGTTTGTACTCTTTCTAACTTCTTTGGCTTAGTCTACTAATTATATTACTTTTTAGATATCAAATTTCGTCGTGTTGGGTCTTACGCCTGTTTCTCTATATATTTATAGGATTTTTAATACAAATCCCGTTGCACGTCATATATCAATTATGAGATCACGACCCTGCAGTGTTGTCGGCTTGTCTAAATTGTCGAGGAATGTAGGAAGTTTCAAAAATGTAAGGTTAGGTTATGTTGTTTAGCTTTATTATTATGAAAAATTAATTTATTGAAGCGTATATGAACAATATATGATCCTCACACTCAAGACACTTCATCCTGCCAGTTTTAAAGTACATTTGAAAAATGTTTTTCTCAGTTGATTCATTAGCAATCTACAACTGTGATATTCTTCTTCTTCTTGCTGTATTATCTACTTTTAATATTCAATAATCTGTTATAAAAATCGTTATATTATGTTGTTTATTTGTACTATATTTTTATTAAATAAATAAAATAGAAACATATAAAAAAGATAGCAAACTATTTATTGTTATTAAAATAAGACAATGTTTTGTTTAAAAAAATTCAACTACAATATTCGAATTCCTACAAAAGGTAAATCCTTTCTCCTAATTCAAATCTGAATCACTTGAATCACTGTCATCGCTGTTAGGATTAATAATAATGGGATTAATTTCTAGTCTATCAAAAACTCTCTCTCTTTCATACCATTTTTGTATTTCTTTTTCTGTATGTTTAATAGAATTTTTCCATACTTCAGGAGTAATGGTTCTAAGAGCTTCAGACCACATATTTAAAGAATCTTGTTCTTTATTACCGTCTCTGCCAATATGTTTATTATAATATTGCTTAGAAAGGCCCCAAATAAGTTCGATGGGGTTGAAAACACAATGATAGGGAGGAAGACGTAACACTTTATGTCCATATTGTTCTGCTAAATTGTCCACCAGATATACTTTTGGTGGCTTGTATCTGAAAAAGAATATATTTTACTTGCGGTTTTTTATAATATGCCAACATCGCTAAATTCAAAACTGTAACATCGATAGATTTTTATACTTACTGTTCAACTTTTTGCAGAAGTTCATATTTAAACATATTACCAGAAAAATCAATATTTCTATTTGCTAGCCACTCTTGTATTTTAGCTTTGGTTTTGAGCCTGTATTGGGTGTTTTGTGCAATAACATGGTATGGTATGAAGCATTATCCATAACAATTAGAGAAGGTTCGTTAAGGTTCTTCAGTAATTGGTTTTCAAACCAATGTAAAAAATTGTCTTTATTCATTTCTCCATGGTAATCATTTAATTTAGTTTTCGAGGAATATATTGTTTGGGCACCTTCAATAAATCCATTTTCATTACCAGCATTAAGTATAATATATCTATAACAAATGAATAATAATAATGTTTATTTACATTATAATAAAGTTTATTTATGTAATAATTAAAGTTTTACATTATAGAATGTAACATGTAGTTTTAATGTAAATAAATTTTTACTTCCACTGAAATTTCAAAAGTGTAATAAAATTTAAATACACAACCAGAATGCTGGAACCTTTATTTACTTCAATTTAATGACTCACCTCTTGCCATCAATTTTTGTAGTTCTAACACTTCTTTTATCATCGTTTTGCCAGGAACGGTTTATAGTTCCATTTTGAAAGATCCATGTTTCATCAATATTTACCTATTTAACATTTCCTCAGCAACTATTCCAATTATTGAAAAATACCTTAAAAATACGTGAAATGAACAATCATATGATTATTTTATCGGTACAAAAATAATATTTATCCTACATACATTAGATACACACAGTAATTACAACTAAATTAAGTAACACATAGATCAAACATCATCATTGTCAGAGTCATTTTTAATTTAAAATTCTACTAAATTAATAAACTATTATGAAACATTAGCAAAATAAAATTGAAGATTTTTAAAAATTTAAATATTTAAAATATATGCTAATAATAACAATCTAAATATATTACAAATCTTAAAATTGTACTAAGTTTGACTTATTTTATTTATTTAATACAAACAACTAACCAGAAACAAGTCTTTGGTATATATATATATATATATATATATTTTATATTTATTTATAATACACTTTCCGAACATCTTTAAGCAGTAATAATACATATATATTAGATATTTAGTTAAGGTATGTATATATCTTCATTATTTGATGGCATAAGAGGCGCCATCTAAGCACAATAATATCAAACAAGTTCAAACAAGTAGAGTAATTAATTGTACATAGATGTCGCATCTACCGCTTAAACTCTGATATAATACAAAATTTTTATGAATTCATGCATTCTTTTTTGAGTGTGGAAAGCTTTATGTAAATTCACTACTCGATGTCACAAAAAATGAATTTTTATAAGAATTTTAATAAGAGCAGTTGTTATAAAATAAAATTATTTGTATACCGTCGCCCCTGACATCTAGACATTTTCTTATTACGCAATCAATGTTTCATGCTGCTCTCACACGCCCCATACAACAAATGTATGAATTAAAATCTACATGAAATGCAAACGGCGTCAGTCCCATTATTTGCAAATTACGTCATTATGCTGCGTCCAAACCAAACACACTAAACAGAAACAGGAAAGAAAACAAAAACTTTTTAGAAAGTTTCAAAGAAACAAAACAATTTCTAGACTACAGATCTCGCGATTTACGACCTCTGGTGAAATAAAAGTGAACCTATCGAAAAGTAGTAAAACAATAACAAAGAAAGTATTGTGTGTCATAACATATATCTATGGTGTTAACCTAATGATGGAGCCTTAGCCTTAAACAGCCACGGTAACAATTTCATAGAACGCGCAAAATGTTGGCGCGGTTGCCAAATTGACAGAAAGACAGAGTACTACTTTATTTTCCCCTTCATAGTTTAAAAAATTGCTACCTATAAAATTAAATTGGATATGTTTTATGCAGAAAACTCACAAAATTAGGTCTATAGGGTGGTTTTTTGGTTAAAAATATGGATTAAGTAAAACAAATTTTTCGGAACTGTAATTTTTAATGAAAGCGGAAGGTTTGTCAATAACAACTCTTTCGCAAAAAAAAACATTATTTTGTTACATAATTATTTTTAGTTATGTATAAGTAGTAGGTAATAATAAATTATTAGTATCCACTGAAGTCGTGTTATGAGCACCAGCAGATAGTTGAATGGCGTTTTTATTTAGATCCTGTACAGAAAATCTCGTGCTATTCTTTTTTTTTTTTATACACTTTTTCTTTGTAGAAAAAAATTTTCTCTGTGGAATAATCTTGTTATTTGATCTAGTCGGTTTTATTTCTTTAAAACTACATTTGGGTTGGTTTATTATAGCCAACAATGTTGACTTTACTGGAGCTAATGCTGTTGCAATAACTTCATATTGCTCATGAGTAGATATTGAGTTTAATATTTCTGAAAATGAAGTTTGAAGTTCCTCCTTAAGTTTCGTTAAATTAGAGCCTGGTCCGTTTTTGCTAACTTCATTAATAATTGAATCAAAGGGAATTTTTAACGCCATTTGTCTTGCTATATTATCTCTTTCTACAGATGAAAGTGACAAAAATTTTAATTCATTTTGGTGTCCCATATGAGTTACAAAATATGAAACATTACAACTCCCATCAATATTTAATTGTTTAGATATTCTTGCAGGACAATATCCATTAATTTTAACACTTCCTTGAATTTTTAATGTTCTAAGATTTTTTCCCACAGCCACATGATAACCTGATCGATGACAATCATAATTGGTAGTCTCATGCTTTTTATACTTCCGTGTTCCCTCTTTAACTATAAATCTAGATAGTGTTTCTGTCTCAACTTTTCTTTTCCATGTTAAAAAGTCATCCTGTGTTGAAAACGAGAGCTTTTCTTCTTTAAATGTAACACTATGGACCACCTCAAAATGTTTTATCATTTCATTACGAAATTTTGCAGAAAATGTACACATAGGGCATGTCTTTTTAGTTTTTAAAATAGTACTACCGTCAGATGCATCACCATGAACATTTCTTCGATGAAAATTAAAGTTTTTTTTTAAATTAAAGTTTCTTCCACACTGGCAATTAAAATTATAAATTGTAGGGTTTTTGTACACTTTTTGCCGGTCACGGTTGTCCACAACTTCTTCCACAGCACTGACTTCTTCCATAATCCAAAAACTAAACATAAGGTTACCATGAAAATTGAATTAGGTCCTTCCTACATTTATTTAACAAACAACAAAAACATCTAACCTAACCTCATATCTTTTCATCTGCTAGCCTATCATCTCTAGTCCACAGCTGGGTGGAAAGCGTAAATGGCAACATTGTTTTCCCTGTCAAAATATTTTGTAACCGTGGCTGTTTAAGGATAAGTAATGATGGAGTTGTTTTCGTGTGTTCAGGCTCGATGACATTGAGCGAGTTTACAATCTACTAGCCAGCGAATTCACTATCTGCTAGTAAACTCGCCCAGTGTAATCATGTTCACTAGTTACTAGCAGATTGTAAACAATCTACTGAAAAAAGTTGAAAGCCGGGCTACTTTGCTCGCTACTCGCTGGCGTGTGGGCTTGTTAGCTAGTAAACTAGCCGTGTGTCATCTAAGTTGCTAGTGAGATAGCTGCGAGTATCTTGTTTGTCTACAAAATGTCGACGGAATTAGTTCGCGCGGGGGTCGTTATTTTAGCTCATGCTATCAAAAAGGAGTTAAAAAGGAAAGCAAAACGGCACAGAAAAGTGTGGGTAAAATCCTGGATAGAAAGACGTGAGAAATATGGTGCATCTAGCAATTTACTAAAAGAGTTAAAGGAGGAAGATCCGTTGGCTTATCGAAATATTCTGAGATTAAACTGTACCAATTTTGATAATTTACTGCAGATGGTAGACGGAATGCTCAAAAAAAACGATACGAAAATGAGAATGACAATCCCAGTAGTCACAAAACTGGAAATAACACTACGTTATCTAGCAACTGGCGATTCTTTCAAGTCTCTCGAATACATGTTCCGAGTTCCGGAATCAACAATATCGAAGTTTTTGCCTGAAGTGCTCACGGCGATTTCTCGCGCCCTTCAACCATTCATTGAGGTAAGTGAAAATTAATTTGGTACGAATTAATAACAAAAGAAGGAACGTATTTATTAAAATTATAGTTACAGTATATATTACAGCATAATACTTTATCCAAACGTATTAATCATAACCTGTTGTAAAACGTCATCATCATCGTTGTTTGAAGAGAAAGAATGGTTAGTAGATGGTGAAAATGCACCATCGACAACCACATGATCCACAGAGGCCAGTTTAGAATGAATGATACAGTTTTGAATTTCCTGCTGTAGCAAGATGGCTTGTCGCTGTGGTAGCTGACGAAGCTCAGATGCAACAAACTTTCCGAACTGGTCATACGGCTTCTCTTCAGCTGCATTTTGTGCAATTTTGTCCAATTGGTTAATCGCTTCTGATATTTCAGAAGAGGATTTTTCGGATGCTCCTTTTTTAGCCCTTTTCATTGGCGTCGCTGGTGGTCTCATTTTTGCAGGCAACTTGTTCTTGAAGGTTCCGTTTTCGTCCTCGGACTCAAAAGATTCCTTTTCACTGTTCTCATATGACACTGATTCTTGACTGTATTGTGACAGATCCTAGAAAGAATACAAAAAATTATTGATTTAAATTTATTTTTTGCAGGTACCTAAAACTGCTGTTATTGATTTAAATTTATTGTTTGCAGGTACCTAAAACAGCTGATGAATGGAAAAATATCGAAAAGAAGTTCTTCCAGCGTTGGAATTTTCCTAGATGTTTTGGGGCCATCGACGGGAAACATGTCATCATTAAAAGACCACCGTGTTCCGGTTCAGTATACTTCAATTACAAAAAAACCTATAGCATCATATTATTTGCTATGGTTGATGCCGATTACTGCTTTACTTACATTGACGTAGGTGGAAATGGCCGAGCAAGTGACAGCGCAATATTTAGAGACAGTACTCTGAACATTGCAATGGAAAGCAATACTCTTGGGATACCTGAATATGGCGTTATTATTGGAGATGATGCTTTCCCTTTAAAAACAAATATTCTGAAACCTTATAGTAAAACTGGTCTCGGTGAAATGGAAAAAATATTTAACTATCGTCTTTCTCCTGCCCGAAGAGTTGTAGAGAATGCTTTTGGCATACTTGTATGGCGATTTAGAGTATTTTCAAGGCCAATTGAGTTGAAAACCGAAACTACCGATAAAGTCATTTGGGCTGCTTGCAGTCTTCATAACTGGCTACGAAAGATTGTTCCGGGCAACTACTTACCACAACAAGCAATAGATAGAGAAGATTTAAACACTGGGAATATAACACCTGGGCTCTGGAGGGAAAATGTCAACATGCTGCAGTCTATTAACAATCTAGGCAGCAATAATTACAGACGTGCAGCTGAGGAAATAAGACGAACATATGCTACATATTTTACGGAAGAAAATCCTTTGCCTTGGCAATGGGAGAAAGTTGGAATAGTCTGTAATAATACATAGATAATTAAATGAATATATTTTACTCACCAAATTTGATTTACTACTTCGTGTAGCCAAAACCTCTGACAAATAACTTGCTTCATTGAACCATGCCAGCTTTGGTGCATAAACTTCCTCAGTACCACAGCCACTTTTCTTACTTTTTTCAATTTTGTTTAGTTCCTGTCTGTAGACATCTTTAATTGATTTGATTTTACTCTTCAATTGCTTCATATCCATTCCCATAATTAAATGCTTTTCATTGAGTTCACCAAACAAACGTTGGAAAATTTCAATTTTTAGTATTGCGTTGCAATAGTCTTTGTCTTTTATATTCCATAACACAGGGTACTGCTGATAGACGTTAAGAAATTCCACAATTTGATTTACATTCCACTTCATTTTTTCGCACCCAGAAAAAGTTTAGAATTCGATTATTTAAGGTTATAAAAACAAAACAACACGTGTTAACTCGCTAGCTAGTTGGCTTCTGAGCGAGTAGAAAGTTTTGTGTGTCATCATCACTAGCGCACACGCCGATTTGTCCGCTTGTAAACTCGCTGGCTAGTAGATTGTAAACTCGCTCAATGTCATCGAGCCTTTCCACACTTAACCTTAAACAGCCACGGTAACAATTTAAAAAAACGCGCAAAATGTTGGCGCGGTTGCCAAATTGACAGAAAGCCAGAGTACTACTTTATTTTCCCCTTCATAGTTTAAAAAATTAAAGTTTCTTCCACACTGGCAATTAAATTTTTTTTTTTCCAAAATGATTGGTTCTGTATTGTTCTGCGCACCGAGCTCCGCTACAATACGCTCGGTACGCAGTGTTTTATTAAAACAAAACCTTAACCTAGAGTGACCTAACCTGACCGAAGTTGATTTTTCCAAAAATCGTTAGCCATAATTTTTAGATAATTTTGATATAAGTATATATCATGTGTATTTTCGGAGCATTTTCTTACGAGAGAGCTCTTGAATCTTCCGAGCGCGTGGCACCAGATCCGAGCTGGGTGGAAAGCGTAAATGGCAACATTGTTTTCCCTGTCAAAATATTTTGTAACGGTGGCTGTTTAAGGAGTAACCGTGGCTGTTTAAGGATAACTGTGTTCCACGACCACTGATCATGGCTCTTAACAATAGAAATTGTTGCGTATTTGGTTGTACTAGCCAAAACAACCACAATTTATGAAAATTGTTCTGTTCAAAAAAACACAAGAAACACACACTTTAAAAACACCTCCAACAAACAATCTAAAAAGCACAATGCACAATAATCGTGTTTGTTTATGTTTTAATGCTTTGATTGACATTAGGCAGTGCACTCTATCGAATTTTACTTTTCTTTCTTTTTATACATTGATGTTAGCATTGTCTAACATACAATAAATAAGATAGTAGAAAAACCCTAATATAAATATGATTGAAGCAAATGAAAAAAATTTACAAATTATGATTTGTACTCTATCTTCTCCGCCGGCATTTTGTAGAACAAGTATTTGCTTTAATCCATATTATTAATTCGAATTCAAATCAAGATTAAGTCGAAAAAGAGTTACGAATTAGTTATGGCTTAATTTTGAGGCCAGTTGCAGCAGTTTAATAAAAATAAAAATCACAATAGGAAAAAAGTGCAAAAGCTATCAAAATTAAATTCCAACAAATGCATTACAATAAAAACAAAATTATAATATTTCTTCAAACTGTTGGCCGTTTACTTGCAAGTTTTCTTATTGAAAAAAGTGACATTGAGAATAACTGGAGATTGGACTAAATAGCTACACTTAATTTATTTGGAAAAGGGTAAGGCCCAATTAAAAATTCTCCATCATACCCACCCATACATTCACTGAAAATTTAGTTAAAAAAGTAATAAGCTTTTATAGTGTTAAAATGACCGGTGGTGGAGAGATTTGCTTCTTAACAAAAATCAATAATTTTAAACAATTGTAGAATGGCAGCTCGTTTATACCAGCATAGATTCCGTAATAGTCGAATTCGACACCATTCTACATTTGTAAGTTCTAAAAGAAGACGGAAAGAAACAAAAAACTTATTAATTAAATGAAATACTATTGAAAAGCAACGAACAACAAGGACGGTGCGTCTGGAAGAAGCAATATTACCTAAATAATATTTCTGAAACGCCATCTTTAAGTACTCGATCCATAGGCCGAGCATTAAAAGTGAACTATAGGACTGTATGGAAAGTTTTAAAAGAACAATGTTGCATCCTTACAAAATCGCTGGTTTTCAAGCATTAGAACCCACAGATTTTCCGGTACACAAGAAATTTTCAAACTGGTATGTATAAAAGTGTCAAAATTTCCCAAAATACGCAATTGTGTACCAATGAGGCCAAAGTTACTAGGGAACGAATTTTTAATTCCAGAAACAGTCATGTTTGGAATGAAGAAAATCCTCAGTGTGTTCGTTAACGGTGATTTCAGAACAAATTTTCCATGAATATATGGATGGGTATGATTGAAGATTTTTTAATTCTACCTTACCTTTTTCCAAATGAATTAAATGGAGCTATTTTTCTGGAAGAAGAATTAGATGAATTTTTGGAAATTGTACGAATAGCATAATATTCATTTCTATGTACGAGCTAGAAATTTCTTAAACACACGTTTTAGAGACAAATGGATTGGTTGGTGTGGACCCCAGTTTTGGCCTCCAAGGTCACTCGACTTAAATCAACATTTTTATCTTGGGCTAAATGAAGTCCTTAGTCTATGAAACCATCATCGAAAATTGTGAGGAGAGATCTGGGCTATACGGAGAATGTTTCTCAGCCAAATCTCTTCCTCAGGTTCTCGAAAAACATCTAAATAAATGTTATATTTATAAATTTGACAACATATTCAAGTAACACATATTCACACAAAACTATTCTTTTTACCAAGAAAGTTTTATCAAATTTCGTAGTTTTTATCTCATATTTAATTCGCAATGTTAGGAAATTGTGTAAAATTCCCTATAACAACCATTTTCAATTAATTTTAAATATTAAAAAATTATATTTGGAATTTTTTGAATAACGAGCTGGTTTAATTTTTTGTAATTCATAAGCAAAAATGCAAGAAAATGAATTATTAAAAAATCACTCTTCTTAAAAAATCATATTTTTGATAAACACCTAATTTATTACTTTCACAAATATGGCTAAGAGAAATATTTTTTTCTTATTAATTTAAAAATTTATTAGTGAAGAATATTTTTATAATAATTTATTTTAGTATTTGCCAGTTTCGGTAAAATACCAAATATTTAAAAATATAAGATGATCTTTAACCCCATTTTGCAGTTTATAATTTCCGTTCATAAAGTATCTACCATTAACTAAATTTTGTTCATAGAAAGAAACTTTTAATTAAAAATAATATTTCTTGAGAAAAAAACTGAATTTAAATTAATAAAAATATTTCACCGCGATATTCGAACATTTAGTTCCACCTTATATTCTAACTCGAAACAAATTAATCAAGAAATCAATACTTACACAACCGATTATTCTAGAGCAACTAAACTTTTCGATATTAATCGAGAATCGAATTTTCTCGACAGTCTAGAATATAATAACTCGAGCTCTTATTGGTCGGAGCGTTCTAGAAGCTTCTCGATTCATTCAATCGCCTATATAAACCTCGCAGCGCGCCACACACGGCAAATTTAGTACAGAAAGAGATATTTGAATAGTGCAGCGCGACTTAAAGTTAAGTTTTGTCAAGTGAATAAAAAAAGTGTCAAAGTAAAAATGTCTATAATACCACACTTATTCGGTGACTCCTACTTCATGCGACCATCCAGAATGATGGACCACCATTTCGGATTGGTTTTGGATCGCGAAGATTTGATACAGCCGGTCGACGTTCCAAGAATGTTGTTGAGATGCCCGGCTGGATACATGAGAAACTGGAGATCTGCTGCTTCGGAACGGGACTCTGGTTCCACAGTAAATTACGGCAAAGACCAATTCGTCGCTAATTTGGACGTGCAACAGTTCCAACCCGAGGAAATTACTGTTAAATTAACAGGCGAGAATACAATAACAATTGAAGGAAAACACGAAGAAAAGGAAGATGAACACGGACAAATCTACAGACACTTCATCAGAAGGTACACTTTACCTAAAAATTACGATACCAGTCAAATTCAGTCGAAGTTGTCTTCAGACGGAGTGTTGTCAATTACGGCTCCAAGAATCGATACAAACCAGATCGAATCCAAATCAATTCCAATAACCAAGACTGGAGCCCCCGCCAAAGCCGTTGAGAATAAGAAATCCGAGGAAGTAAAAAAATGAGCTTTGTACGCCAAAGTGTATTAACTCTTTTTTTCATTTTTGTATTCTATGTATTTATTCATTTTGTTTAGATAAGTACAGTAACTATTATGTTATTGGTTGAGACTGGTTATAAAAGTATTAAATATTCGAAATAAAACTACAAAAAGTTACACTCCTTGTCTTTTATTTCAATTGAAATAGTAAAAATCCATTGTTTCCTTATTTATAAAAATGAAACTAATTGATGTTTTTAAACAATTCCAAAAAAGTTATTTTTTCAACAAAAAGAATTATTTATTTCTGCTTTAATTTTGCTAAACGAAATTTTTGAAACTAAAATATATTATATAATAAACTTTAGGCAATACATAATCAAAATTTAAATAAAAATTATTTTTGGGACTGGAAACTTTAGTTGTCACATTTGTGAGACACATTTAAGAAAATAACTATTTAAACAATTTTAATTTTTTTATGGTTATTTCTTTGAACATTTAATTAATATAATTGATTTTTCTATATAGATAGACATAATTTTTATTTTAAATTACGATACTTAAAAAAGTAGATTCTTCAGGACAACCAAAAAAGGTTTTTATTACTAGATTTCAATTACATGAAAGTTTTTATGATTTATATTATACAGCAGTATATTTATAAATCAGTGGCTTAACAAGACAGCCGGGCTCAAAGGCAAGACATCATAGTTTTTGAAAATAAACCACAAAAAATTGGTCACATAATAATAATAATTAAATTAATTGTTTAAATTCTTGCTTTATAGAAATTATTCATAATACCTATCTTGAATTTCCACAGTCTTGCAAAGCGTTTTAATATGTATTCTGGTATACCTAGGTTTCGGTATCCAACAATACCGTTGTCAAGAAAGACAGAAATTTGACAATCTTAAAAAAAAAAAATACCCTTTAAGTGATTTCTAAAAATCTATTGTTTATTTTAATAGTTACTACGTTCCACGTTACTACCCTTTAATGTTGTCAGGTCTCCTCCCACATGTGGGTTATTCCCTCAGTTGGGTTATTTTATTTTATTTTTATTTTTACATTGGGACATTGCCCTTGAATGTACGCATTTGCTTACCTCCAGGATTTACATCCTGGCTTAGGACCAAGTGGTTGGTCAAGAATCTTGTGCTCCCCTTTGTAGGGAGTGTTTTCCTTTTCGATTTTGTCTCCAATTCCCATTTCCAATTTCCAATTTTTGTTTTTTAGTTTAGTAACAAGCAGTTTTAGTAATTCAGTAGAATGAAAAGGTGACAAGTATAAAGAGTTTTTGTTCACATGAATACAATCATGTTGCAGATTTTGTTTAATTTTATGTTATTTATGTTATTTACAAGTTCAACTGGGGTATTAAAAAAAGGTTATTAAACTCTGTGACAATGAAATGTAGCTGTTTTAAAAAACACATTTGTTTTGATGCTGATATTATCATGCTCTCTAACTTTATTAGACAATTCGGACACTACATTACAAGAAGCATTAATTGTATTACATGAATTAAATATACGATTCCGATAATAAAACTTTTTTTTCAGTCAATAATCTCAAATGAGTCTTTTTAGAATTTTTATAAATTTCATTAAAATTAGAATTAATGGATATAAGATAAACGAAACTAGGGTAAGAAAAAAAATTTCAAGTGGAAATTTCAGCATTTTAAAAGGATATTTATCAGTACCTGTAACATTAAATTAAGTTGTCGACATTTTTCTTGAACATCAAAAATGCCACAATTGTAACTGTCGGTTTGCAACGGAGGGCTAACATCGAATGTAGACCAAACTAATACATACAACTTAAGAGATTTTAAAAACAACCCATAAAACGATCCGATTCCGACCAACACTTGGGAACGGATTAAGGAAACAAAAATGTTTATTTGTCATATCAGCGACGGCTAAACACCACTGGTTTTGATTAATTAGAACCGGCATGATAGTTATACCGAAACAAATTATCCACGAGAATTCATTAGTATTATTAAAAATGTTTAAAGAATCCAAGGTTGAAATTATGCAAGTACTTTCGGTTCGTTCATTTGAAAAAATGAAAACAGCAATATTTTTGAGAAAATTACTTAGCCTCATGTCAGTTTCTATTGGTTTCTTAGCAAGACACAAATAATCCCTAATATCGAGACACATGTCCCCTCGTAAATCGCGACCATATAAGACACTCCGAAATCGAAATAATTTGGATTTTTTACCATCCCATTTTCTCTTCTATCTAAACTATTTACTGACAGGCTTAAAATTTTTAAATTTTGAATATTATTCAAATACGTCTGGTTGACTTTTCTTTTCCTTGTCCATTCTTCGGTGGTAAGCATCGCATCAACTGTTGTTTTTTATTATTTTCCAAAAGTTTTCTCTTAACGCCTCGAGCACATGCCGACTTTTGAATTTCAAATAAATATTGTTTATACCTACTTAACACGATTTCCTTACTTGACCCTATGAATTTTCGGAAGCGTTACTGTACTGTTCTTTACTATTTATCATCTACAATATTCGTCCATAAAGGAAGATAAGGGAACTACTTCATTAACATTTATTTTACTACTTTTGGACAATACAAATAGTTTTTTACAATTTACGTTTTTGACACTTTTTCATTCATAAATATGTAATATTTTAAAATAATCATAAAATTTACTGTTTTCATATAACGTTTAAAAAACGCCTTTATCAAAAACTTTTACTACTGCCTCCTCGTAATTAATTTCGTTATCTCGAATTATATTAGAATTCAAATGATTGAAATGATTTTCATCGTTATTGCTAAGGTATTTCGACGAGAAAACTATAAGAATATTATTAAATGCTAGGTGAGCCGACGCTGCAAAGTATAAAAAATAGGGATGCTAGAAGTGTCTTAATGAATTTTTTATGATTTTTATTCTCCACTATTTTATTCACGTCATTTACAATTATTTTTATAAAATGGCAGCAACACGCTTTTAAAGAAATATCGGGTTTTTCATTTTCCGGATATTTACATATTTTGTAACAGAGATGAATATAATCTATTAAATTATCGGCGTTCAAGAAATGGCAACCAATAGCGTTTAAGAATGTGTAACTAAAATCTGTAACGATAATGGAAAACGATGGCCATTTGAAAATATTTATTATCGCGTACATATTGTTGCCAATAACAGATATTTCAAAGATTGGACAAATCGATTGCGATTTTAGTATTTGAATAATGGTTGCATAATAATATATACGTTTTTTAATCCCTACATCTGGATGTCTAATTAAAGTTCCGGTAGAATCTAAATGTAAAGTTACATATCCTTCGCCTACATAAACAGAATTTAAAATTTCCAGCTGCTCTTTGTTGAAAACGTAAAGTTGAAAAATGGTCCGTAATTTTTAATATATATTCTTAATATTTTTGTAAATATTATTGTACCGGGCAACTTAATGTTACAGGTACTGACAAATATCGGTAAAATACTGAAATTTTCTTAATTTATTTCTTACCCTAGTATCGTTTGTCAGAGATTTTTTGTGGTATATTTTGGCCATACAAGATGTGAATTCATTACAAGTAACGCAACTGTTAGCTTCATGCTAAAAGTAGAAGGGTTCATATTTTTCATTCAGTGGTGAAATTGTAGAATTGTAATTTCATTCTATAACAACTTGGAGTTGCCAATACTTTCGGATATGTCAGGACAATCTGTACATCCAAAGAGACAAGTACGGTATTAGAATGCTCCTTCGCCCTATCCTTCATTTTTGCTGCTTAACATGGCATTTCTTTATTTCGATATTGGTCATATTGTGTATAATCTGAAACTTTCTCTGATTTCATGAGCACACATCACAGCTCCTTTTCAGAAAAGAAAACTACACTAATAGCTAGACCTGCATTAAGGCGGTTGCTTAGAGTCCCAGTTAACTAAATTAGGGAGCTTTGGATTTTCACTTTAAATTAGGGCCCCGCATTTAATCTTTCATTTCTAAAAAAAAAAGACTGTAATATAATTTGAGAATTGAGTAGATCACAATAAGAGGTGTATTATTTTATAAATTGTCATTAGAAAGGGAACGGAAATATTTACTGTAATTCATAATCTTTTATTAAACAGGGTTTGTTTACAAAACGCATCTCTCTCATCTAAATAAATCCTACAAATTCTCAAAAACCATCCTTATTTGAAAGAAACTAGTTTCTGTTTACAAGGTAGTCATTTTAGAGAAAAATATTTTGTCACATATGTATTGATTTATGAAAACATTCTACTTTAGTCGCTTTTTTAAAGTTTGGTAGGTTGTTTTCGGTTTACTTATAGACAAAATAATATTTTAATTAACAAACCATTACACAAGGTGCTTCTCATTTAATATCTAAAATATTATCATTTGTTCCAATTTTCAGCTCTTAGATTAAACTTTTTGGTTCTCTCATTATATTGATATGTATAGAAACCAAACGAATTTACAAAAGTAAATATTGTGTTATATTTCTGAAATATTTTAGTACATTATTGAAAAATATAAGCCTTTTTTTTAAACATTTTAAACAAAAATGTGATTTTTCTTATTTATACAATATCTAATTATCGTCCTTTATACAATTAATTCAATTAAAATATATTTTTGTAACGACAAGTATCACAAATTTATGCGAATGCTATTGGATATTGATAATTGCAAAAAACCTTGGTCTTAGAAACTGGGCACAATATGAAAGGGTTAAAATGGATTTGAGTCCAATATCAAAAAAAATATATTCAAACCCCTATATTATCTAAACGGTTGATGATAGAATTTCAAAAGAATCTCACAGAAAGCTATTTTTTATGAAATTAGTGCGGGGTCCTTTGTCTTTTACTATTTTTTGACTGGGAAAATAAAATATCAATTGTTTCAACTCTTACTTTGTGAAATTTTTCCATAATAAATATAAAAAGATAAATGATACTTATCTAATTTCTACAGTATCATTATCAAGAAATATGTACAATAATATTCTTCTCCTAATATTAATGTATATATTGCTTGATAATGATCGGTTAAAACGTTTATGGTATGAAGTTACTTATGCTTATAAGAAATCTGTCAATCTTATGTCACTCTTGCCAATGTTATATTCATAGAGAAACCTTGGTGGAGAAAATGTAATGTAAAAAAGCTTTGTAATACTGTGGAAATTCAGATAAGTATAATTTATCTTTATATATTTAAAATAAGGTATGTAAGGTACATTTCTGCCAATCTTAGGGTCTAGGAGGTTGTATAACTGTCCAATTTAGTTGAAAATGGGACGGGGTAATTTTTATTATTTTTTTAGGTGAATTACAGAACTAATGGTTTATTACTAATGGTAAAAAAAAATTGAAGATTTTAGATACTAAATAGTGGAAAGACAGAGTCGAATATCTTTATATTTCAATTTTGATTTAAAATTTGTCTTAACATCTCGACTATAAGTGACCTCACCATATTTAAAAACAGTGTCTCTGTCTTTATTAGAAGAGACATGGCAACTAACCGAATTTTCATGCAATTTGTATTTCTGAATCGCATGCTTACATTTTACTTTTTACTTTTTTCCTTTCCTGTTTAAACGTGTGTTATAAGTTTGTCCTAGCTTCTATTATAATAACCAACATATGGTTTTCCTTGTTAACTTTTTGATGTGGTTTTACTTGGTTTCTTTCTAACATTTTTATTATTAATATTCTCTATGTCTTCTCTGATAATCACGTGTAATTTTTCATATTATCCTGTATGTTTTCTTAGTAATTTCAGTTCCTAGTATCTCTATAAGTATTATTTGAATCTAATATTAGAAAAGCGTTTTTGGTTCATTTTTCTTTTAACGTTTTTTTAGTTTCTAGTTGTAACGTTGTAATCATTTTCTTTTTTGACCCTTCAGTACATCTTTCGCTTATTTCATCTCTAAGTTCTGTTTGCTTTATTTCAAAATATTCTCAAGTTCACAATATTTTCACTGAAAATAAGATAACATAAAATTGTCAGAACAAAAAAAAATACCTAGTCAATAATTTACCTATCTACAAATTATATCTTTGAAAACCGGTTGTCATAAGTTCCATGTTCCACACACTTTATATATATATTTATTTATCTATGGTTCCACATAAGGATAATTTTCGACAGTCAGATTCATTCTCTTTGTTAACGAAGTTGTTTTGTTGTTATTACGACTATTGCATTCTGCAAAATCTTTTTAGTTCTAGCAGAAAACAATGTATTTACTGCAAAATAAATGCATCACTCTCACCGAACTTATTTAAAATATGTTAATAAATGAGGTTAGAGTTGTAATTTGTAATATCAGAGAAAGTGACTGTAACATAAAATAAAAAATTAAATAGACCAGACATCTATACTGAATTATATGAACTAATTAATATAGTCGGTAAAGAGCGCTGTTTGTAATTTATTTTTCGTAGCAATCACCAGAATATGGTTACTATGGAACTTCGAATACTTTGCAGTTTCCTTTAAATAATATATATTATTCTGTTTACGTCTATCTGTCAAATACACCTCATTTTGTGTTTGGTTATACTAAGATACAAGAAAGTAAGAGAAATATAAAGATAAAATAGTATTTTTAAAGTAAAGAAAGATAATGCAGAGTAATGAAGAAAAGCCGTTAATAAGCGATAATTGTGTTTCTGAAATCAAACAAGAAGAAATAATTATTAAGAATGAAAACCAAGATGAAGATGATGGTAATACCTATAACAGCTTTGGAATTAAACATGAAATAAATGAAGAAGTTGTGCCAGAACCGGATAATTGTATAAACGAGTTTAAAAAGGAATTCGTAGTAATTTCAGATCACATAGAAAAAGGCTCGCCTGACACCAAATACGATTCTTCAGTAGAAAAACACTCAGTGAGTCAGGATGAAAAGAAAAAATATAAGTGCTCAATTTGCGAAAAATCATTTACTCGAAAAAGCGTTTTAAATATGCATTTCGTAATTCACACTGGAGAAAAAAAATATAAGTGCTCAATTTGTGAAAAATCTTTTTATTTCAAAAACTATTTAACAAAGCATTTACTAATTCATACCGGCGAAAAAAAATATAAGTGCACAATGTGTGAAAAATCATTTTCTCAAAAAAACAATTTAAATGAGCATTTAGCAGTTCATACTGGCGAAAAAAAATATATGTGTACTACGTGTCTAAGAACATTTTCTCAAAAAAGCAGTTTAAATAGGCATTTAGTAATTCATACTGATAAAAAAAATAAATGCACAAGTAGTGAAACATTAGTTTCTCAAAAAACAAATTTAGATGTGAATTTGGATGTTCATGCTGACGAAAAAAAATATAAGTGCACAATTTGTGAAAAATTATTTTCTCAAAAAAACAATTTAAATGTACATTATTCAGCAATTCATAGCCAAGAAAAAAAATATAAGTGTACAATTTGTGAAAAGTCATTTTCTCAAAAAACCTATTTAAATGTTCATTTAGCAGTTCACACTAAAGAAAAGAAATTTAAGTGTTCAATTTGCGAAAAATCATTTTCTTTCAAATCCAATTTAAATGCACATTTAATAGTTCATACTAGCGAAAAAAAATATAAATGCACAATTTGTGAAAAATCATTTTCTCAAAAAACCAATTTGAACGCGCATTTGGTAGTTCATACTGGTGAAAAAAAATATATGTGCTCATTTTGTGAAAAAGCATTTTCTAAAAAATCTAATTTAAATGCGCATTTAGTAGTTCATACAGGAGAAAAAAAATATAAGTGCACCATTTGTGAAAAATCATTTTCTCGAAAAAATATTTTCAATAAACATTTAATACTACATACAGGTGAAACAAATTATAGTAATTTTGTTTTAAATAAATGAATTAAAATCTTTAAAAATCAAACCAGAAAATTTTACTATAGTTGAAGTTTGTTTCAATAAAATGTACCTATATGAAAGTTGTAAAATATTATAACTGTTTTATCAGGGGTGCACAGGTAAATTTTGTAACGCCGGAAAGTAGACCAATATTTTAAATTAAAACAAATTTAATGGGAAGGGATATTTTCATCCTAAAATGTACCTACTACCTAAAAGGCGCACCGGTATCAGTGCACCCTTGAGTATTATGTTTTGCTAATCTAATACTAAAATAGTTGTATTATAAGGCAATAAGTTTTAATAAATTTTTGTAAATTATATTCATATTCTTTTAAGGAAAAAGCCAATAAATTGACATAAAGAAAATATGGGCAACTTTACATCTGGTAATGTATTGATCATAATATATTTTCTGTGGGTGGGTGGCTCAATGACACATTGGACTTTAAAAAAATATATGGTCATGAGAAACACATTCTACTAAGAATAATGTCGGACTGTAAAGAAGACCCTTATTCCTCTATTTAAAAATTATAAGAAATGTGTCTCATAGAAGAATCAAACGTGGATCTTGGAATACCAAAAATTATATATTCGCCATTGGTGAAAAAATTGAAAACAACAATATTTGATTATTGTAGAATACTAGAAACTTTTTTGATGGAAAATGTTTTACAAAGAAATATTCACAAAGTATTAATCGCTGGAAGTATTTAGAACAAAAGACTTCCAAAAGAGCTTCACTATAGAGGTACTTGGAGAAAAATATGGCCACGGGATTTTAAGATTACCTCCCTATTTTTGTATCTTCAACCGAATTGAATTTATTTGGGAAGAAATATTAGAACATATTATATAGATTATCAAAAACGAATCATACTTGCTTTTTATTCAATAATACTCATATGAATCCGAATATAAAGTTTTGAGTGAGTTTTCTTTGTCAGACCATGCACAAACTTTCTGAACTGTCCCCGTATATTACAGCCGTTTTTATAAAAATATCAAATTGGCAAAATTATTCAAGTCAAATAAAAATGAAAATAATTTAAAGTATTAGCAATTACAATTTTTCATTTGAGTTGCGCCATTGTAGATTTAAGATAATATACCTATTAACTACTATGCACTAACATAAACTAGAGAAAATGAAAATAGATATTTAAATTTACACTTTTAGAAACTAGCCAAGTAAAATTTTCGTTATTTTCTCTTCTCATCTCCCTCTAAGTTTCTCTCATAACAATCGTTTAAATACCAAATACGATCAGATAACTTTAGAAAACATATTCCATTTAAAAAAGAAAACGACATGATACAGGATATTCAATTTCTTCATCCGTTGCAAAGTGTTCCTGTACCAAAAATGTTAATTGGTTTCAAAGACAACGATTCTTAGAAATAAAAAATACACATATACAAGGTTATTCACAAATATTTTGTCATGCGAATAGTTTGCTAATTATACAAAGGTCTTTTGTGTCGATGGAAGGTATTCGGTAGTTACAAGATATCTTTAAGTTTTAACATTTTTCAGTTTTTCATTGAGTGTATAGAGATGCACTGTAGTGTAGATAAAGATATTTTGCGAATTTTTTCCTGAATTATTTATTACTAATATAAATAACTAACATACATTTATTATTAGGCCCTCAAGAAATAGAGAGAAAGGAATAAGGGTGAAAAATCTATAATAATGATTATTTGACATTTGACACTACTTGTTTTTCAAATTAGACTTTATTTTATCTGTTAAATAAAATAATAAAACTTTTACCAATACCCGTTTCACTTTCTATAAGAAACCATTGGAATCTTAAACTTGTCACACATCTGTCCGATTTATAGTTTTAATTGCAATGCAAACCAAACAAGATTATCCAAGTCTTCATGTTCTTGCACATTTTAACTCATTGCTACCTCGCGGGCAAACGCCAGATGACGCTGCTTTCGTTTTCGTCGTGTAGAGATTCTAAAAAGTAGCGCAATTGATGAGAATTCATTTCTATGAAATTTCAAAACACGCCTTAATATTTTCCAAATTCATTAAGATGACATATTTTGAAATAATTTGAAGTAATTGTCTATGTGGTACTAAAAATATATAATATATTTTATATAAAAAATAATTTTTTTCCACTTTGAGGTGTGCTTTCTTTATTTTGATTTTCTGATTTTATTTTCAAACCGTAATATTTCAATGTTGATAAAAAATCCCGAAGAATTTTTTTAGATGTGTGCATTGCTTAGGCTTTTCTGGCCAATTAGATGTTTATTCTTTTTGTTATGTTTGTCAGAAAGGTTAACCAAATTTTTTTATATGTGGATGGGATATTTGAACCAAAAATTCAGCTGGTGTACGATGTAAGTGGCTTTCCTCTAAACTTTTATGGTTAGGTTTCTTCTATCCTATTTCATCAATTTGGAGCATATGGTTTATATGCTGAGAAATTTTGTTAATTATTTTCTCATTGAAGTCATGGCAGGGATTTTTTTAAATTGGTGATTGATTTTTATAGTATATTCTTCTTGTTGCTTATCGGTAGCCCCTAGAGATATGGATGTAATAGTAATGAAATAGGAAGTAGCTACAGCA
Source organism: Hermaeophaga mercurialis (assembly GCA_951812935.1). Classification (NCBI taxonomy): domain Eukaryota; kingdom Metazoa; phylum Arthropoda; class Insecta; order Coleoptera; family Chrysomelidae; genus Hermaeophaga; species Hermaeophaga mercurialis. The sequence continues at coordinate 19,200,817 of OX638360.1, forward strand.
TTTAGATCCAATCATTTCATTTTACCACACAGTCATTATTTGAAAGTTTTCATAAAAAATCCCAATTAAAAAAGAAGATCGAAACATCACACTGCAATTGAACAACAAAAACCATTATGTGTTATATATTTTATCAATGGAACTTCATAAAAAACAAATGACTTGCTCGCTAATTAAAAAAAATATTTCACTTCAAGCTTGCCAAAAACCGTATTGAAAACACAGTCGAAGAACTGTGAACAATTTTGGAATATAAAATGGTCGGAAACAAATCTAGTTAAAAAAAAGGCACTTGGTTTCAAGGAAATACCTACAATCTATCAAATCTTGATACTAATCAACCGAGTATTGAAATACATATCACATAAATCAATAATAAGAAGAATGGTGAAGTGGCCACAGAAAAATCATGACATATCCAAAAAGTTAAGACATTGAAAAAAATTCCATCATTATCAACCATAAAGAAACGATAATGCGTGTTAAGATGATCATTGAGAACATAGAAAATAAATTACAATGAACTTAATTTAAAAAATAAAAAACGTTAATTTAATTAATCTCTAAATATAATTAAAATGTTTATTGTTGAAATTAAAAACAATTGTATGAGAAATATAAATGAAAACGAAATCTTGAAGCGGTAAAAAGCAAACATTATGTAAAATTAATAAAAGTGTAACTTCTTCGGATAATTGTAATATTTGTTTAGAATTATTTACATAAAGAAAGTTGGTTACAGTTACCTCAGTCTGGCGACTCATACAAACAAATTATACGTTTATTCCAAAACGGAAATTATTCACAATAAATGTATTAAGGATCAATAGCAGCAATTTAATATCAGTTAATTTATATATATTCCTATGATAAAATAATCGCGAATAATTAAATAAAGTAATACAGTCCATAACTAATGTTAGTTAAAACTCTGAGAAAAGATAAAAGAATTTATAAAGATAAAAATAAAAAGAAGACCAAAAAAAAAGAGCGGTCGTTATCTGAGTGGCAAGAGTGGAAGTATTACAAGAAAATATTATGATCTTAATGGAATTAATTCCCTATAATGATATTTTTTATTTTTTCTATTTATTATTAAATGTCATAAACAATAAAATTTTGTGTTTCTTTGCTTTAAGATCACATATAAATGAAAGTTGTTAGTTGACAAACAAAATTTTTCTTACCAAGAAACGCATATTATTGGCCCTTAATATTAAGGTTTACATATTTCTTAATTAAGTATGCTCTTATTATAATTCTATTTATTTCACAACATAAACGTAATTTCATCGTTAAAATCTAATAATTCACTTTCTGGAGTATTTTATTTATTTACATAATTTTCAAAACATTTAAATTCAACTATGAACTTGTATAATTTAAATCCGAATAAATTACAATATTTTAGAATATGTTATGATTATGATTCACCAAGCGTAAATCTAACATAGTAGGCGTTATATATTTTTTAAATTACCGGGTAAAAAACCCGGGTCTAATATTATTATTTATTACTAACTCCTTAAGCTACACATCCAGCATTATTTTATACTGGTTACTGGACATATGTCCAATTGATTTTATTGCTAAAAATTAAAATGTAATATATCAGAACTAGTCATGATTTCAGTAGGGATCGTGTTAATCGTGCTAAACTTTTTGATATTTTGGAAGCATGTGGTAGGAGAGATGTGGTTTGCAATGGTTCAGATCGCTTTTGGCAAACAGAGAGTAATACATATCCGTGTGTAATAACAATTCTGAGAATAAATCATATTTTAATCCGGAAAACTTTCTTCTCCAAATGAGATTGCCGCAATGATCTATATTTCCTCCTGTTCTGTTTATAACGTATTTTAATCAAATTGATAAAGTTATGGATTACTGTTATTAAAATGCAATCTTAAATCAAGCTAGGTTATTTTTTTAATCGGTTACGTCTTCAATTCAATTTCAGTTCTTTGTGAGCGTCCCCTTTTTAAAACTATAGTGGAGGTGTAATTTTAAACATGGTGTGGACAAATAATAGTGTGAAATTCTTGAGAGTTTTCTCGACGAATGTTTTACTGTGACTTTTTAATTGTGAACCTTAGCTTTTGTTGCTTCTTATTTAAAAAATTAAAACCTGTGCTGTACACACCACAACTTATTAGTATATACGTAAGCCAGTCGGATACATTCTTTGTTTAATTGTAGGAAAAGTAAAAAAGTCACTTGATGTCAAATCAGGATTAATTAGATGTTTATACTTTTTAAATAATCGACTATCACGCCTGTGGTACCGGCGGTTGTATTATTATGTCGCAAAATGAGTGCACGTATTACCTCACAAATCTAGCTCTAAATGTCTAAAAATGTGTGAGATGCAGAAAGTTATAAAGAGAAAGTATTCGGTTAATAAAGAGGGTAGTATACGCTTAGGTAAATATTTCTAAATTGTACGGTCAGTGAGGTACAATAGAATTGACCAGTGCAGTTAAGTATACTTGTTTATCAGACTGGCCTGATGCCTTTTGCTACCGCGCATCACATTCAGAGCAAGATTTGCCAAGTAATATACGGTTTGTTTTTCGCCACTGGTCAATTACTTCGGGCCAGCAAAGTGGCCGTACATCAGTCCCAATTTATTGTTCGATGACCTTCTAAAACAATTGTACCCACGTGACCAGGTTTGGCTACAAGACATACATTTTCTTCGAGGTGTTTCTTGACCACACTACTTTTATTGACAAATGTTCATTTTTGAAACACCCAAACTGTCAATTCTTGCTTTGTTTCTGGTTTGTAGCAGTAAATCTATGATTTATCATCACCAGTAATAATATCATATATCTGCTTAGAATTTCGGTTGTTTCACTTTTTCAGTAATGATTTGTACCACATGTTCTTATTTTTGAGTTACTGGTAGATTATGTGGTATCCATCAACATCAAAATTTCCTTGAGGCTAAATAAGTATCAAAATGGAATAGGTCCGAAAAATGTACAAAGACCTGTAACTCATTGTATATCAGATGACGGTCTTTTTTTTCAGTTATTCGACATCAGCATCAATATTTTCAGCAACAATCGATGTTGAGGGACGTTCTTTCTTTGATTTATCCTCAAGTAAAACATGACCATACTTAAATTCTTGAAACTAGCGATGTACCGTCGTTTTTACAACGAAATGCAAAAATCAAACGTTCTATACATTTTTAATACAACGATTATAAAATCAAAAAATCGAAAACAGATTCTAGACAAGTTGTACTGTATTGCTGCGCATGCGTCGCTAATTCAAACAAACAGGGTTGCCAAATTCCCGAATTTATCCAATTGTCTCTAGCTTTATTGCCAAGTGGAATCAAAACTAAAATATAGATTTTATTTTTGAGGAAAATCTTCCGCTTTTAACAAAGTTTTTATTGACCAAAAACAATTTAAAAGAGCGACACTAATTTTGTTTCCTACAGGAATATTATTTTTTCTTCTACCATGTGTAAAGTAAGTATTTTACGCACTGTATGAAGTCTTCTGAAAAGTTATACTTCACGCATTAATGATAATTAATGTTGTAGAGGAAAAAGAAGTAGTATGTTATTAAAGCGCTAGAAACTAAAAATTGATTAGTTAAATCACTTTAAGGCCACCTAATATTAGTTGTAACAGATTTTTTTTAAATACGTAAAGGATAAGGGTTATAAACAACCAATAGGGATAAATACATTTGGTAAAATGCCTTCCATTGTCACTACTTACCTAAAATTACCTAATCCAGAAATTTTTACTGGACATTGCTTTAAGATGTCTTCAGCAACGATACTGACAAATTCTGGATTAGACTTATTAACAATAAAAAACATGAGAGATGGAAACCAAAAAAACAAAAAATATTTATAATAAAATTTTCGAAATGACACAAATCTGAAATTAGGGTCCCAAATATAAGTTTCAAAATTTTTCACAATATTTACATTAAAATAGATGAGGGGCTAGATATGGTAACAGATCACACCTCAGTAATAATGACAGTAAGCGATAAAATAATTATGAAAGAAGACAACCCTACTTTATCTAACAAGACCACGAATTGGATAGGCTTTGTACCTGATCTAGAAAAAAGAATAGAACTGAATGTCAGCTTGAAAACAATTGAAGATCTTGACCAAGAAGCAGAGAATTTAAACATAGATATACAACAGGCAGTGTGGGCAAACACTACGTCAATTAAAAGAAGAACGGAAGGTAATAATTACCCTACTGAGATCAGAAATATGGTTGCTGAAAAAAGGCGGTTAAGAAGAAAATGGCAGCAATGCAGAACACCTGTAAATAATACCAAGTTAAATCAAATAACTCAAAATATAAGCAGAGAAATTAAAAAAATTAATAGCGAATCAATAAACAAATACTTAAGGGAGCTAACGTACGAAAAAGATTGTGGCTACTCATTATGGAAAGCCACGAGGAGAATCAAGAGACCAATAATACAAAATCCACCTGTTAAAAAATCTGATGGTACATGGGCTAGAAGTAATCAAGAAAAAGCTGACATTTTTGCTGATCACTTAGAAAACACTTTTAAACCGCATGAGACGCAATTTGAGGCTGAAAACTTTCCAACAATAGATGAAAATATTAGAGAGGTAATACAATTAGTAACACCTAAAGAAATTCAAACTGAAATACTAACAAACATCAATCCAAAAAAGGCACCGGGGTATGACCTCATAACAGGAGACATCTTGAAAAAGTTGCCCAGAAAAGCCATAGTTAAGCTAACAAATATATTCAATGCATCGATTAGACTTAAATACTTCCCACGATGTTGGAAAGTAGCGGAAATAATCATGATAGCAAAACCTGGGAAACCATCAAATGAGGTATCATCATATCGGCCAATATCGCTGCTACCAGTGATTTCAAATTTTTTTGAAAAGCTCTTGTTAAAAAGACTAAAACCTATAATTGAACAAAAATGTATTATCCCACTTCATCAATTCGGGTTTAGAAATAACCATGCAACATTAGATCAAGTTCACAGAATCACTGATCAAATAGAAAAAGCACTAGAGGAAAAAAGAATATGTTCAGCCGTTTTTCTGGATGTTGCCCAGGCTTTTGATAAAGTCTGGCATGATGGGCTAGAATACAAATTGAATCTACTTTTGCCTAAAGAACATAGTCAATTATTAAAATCGTATATTAGTGAAAGACTCTTTAGAATAAAATATGAAGATTGTTGCTCTAACTTGAGAACAATAAGTGCTGGAGTACCACTGGGTAGTGTCCTAGGCCCATTACTTTATCTGTTGTATACTCACGATTTACCAGTATTAAACACAACCACAACTGCTACGTTTGCTGACGACACAAGTATATTAGCAGTTGATGATGATGAAAGTGTAGCAAAAGAAAAATTGCAAGAAACACTCAATGAGGTTAATGCATGGACCAAGAAATGGCGTATTAAACTCAATGAGACTAAATCAATACATATCGATTTTACTAACAAAAAAATAAATAAATCACCAATCTTATTAAATCGCACTGCTATACCATATGCCAATACAGCTAAATATCTGGGTATGAACTTAGATGTCAGACTAAGATGGAAAGAACATATTAAAAAGAAAGAAATAGAATTGAACATCAAATATAGAAAATTGTATTGGCTCCTGGGAAGAAACTCCGAGCTATCAATACATAATAAGCTTATGATATATAAGCAAGTTCTGAAGCCAGTATGGACATATGGCAGTCAACTTTGAGGATGTGCCAGTGCAAGTAACATAAATATTATTCAAAGTTTTCAGAGTAAAGTACTAAGGGGCATTGTAAATGCTCCCTGGTACATAAGAAGTAGCGACCTACACAGAGACCTGGGTGTGGAAATGGTTGCAGATGTGATCAAAATATTTGCAAAGAAGCATGAAAATAGACTGCATAACCATGTGAACATCGAGGTTATTCAACTCCTGGATCATCACGGAATAATGGAATAGTGAGAAGACTGAAAAGAATCAAACCTTTTGAGTTAGTGTAAATAGTTAGGTTTAAAAGCAGAGCAATGTGCGCGTTAAGTGCCGGCTAAGAATTATTAGAGAAATACCAATGGGGAAAAACTCAACAAACAACAAACATTAGTTTTAAGATTTTATGTGACTAGTTGTAAATACACAAAGCGCCGCCAAGGTGCTTTAAAAAAAAAAAAAAAAAAAAAAAAAACTCACACGAAATGATCAAATCATTATATTTTTGGTAATTATAATAAGTGAATTTTTAATAATAACATTTCTTGTAACTCAAAATCTATTTTTGTATTATTTCATTTGTGCTTTTATATATCATTCTTTTAATTATATTGTATGTTTTCTTACCGTTAATTATAATTGTAAACTTAATAAATTAAAGTAAAATCATGTTTTTTTATTAATTCACACACTAGTGACTAATGTATTTACACAATAGCGCGTAAAGTAACTACTTAAATTCTGTAGTGCAATTCGTGAAGTGCTTACGGTAGTAGAAAAAATATTATAAAAATATTATTTTTTTTTTTTTTTTTAGAAACACCTGTACGGAATTTCTTATCATTGTGATCTGATCATCAGCGCGATCAATGAACAATTTTATTCTAGCCTAAATTACTACGAATGTCTTAAAACTAAGGGTCTTACTCAGTAGAAGTTCCTTAGATTGTACTAAAAATAACACTAACACTATCGTATAAAATTTCGCACTTTGCTCTGCTTTTACACTAGGCACTTAAATAACTAACTCAAACAAATGGCTTTGTCCTCTTGAGTCTTCTCGTCTGGTTGGTGTTGTCGAGGAGCTGGATTGCCTCAACATTCACGTGATCTAAGAGTCGCTGTTCATGACTCTTGGCAAATATGGTGGTTACCTGTTTAACATTGTCCATCTCCAAGTCCCGGTGGAGGTCACTATTTCGGAAGTACCAGGGTGCATCGACGATGTTCCTCAGCACTTTATTTTGGAATCTCTGGATGATTTGGGTGTTGCTTTCGCTAGCGCAACCCCATAGTTGGATCCCGTAGGTCCATATCGGTTTTAAGATCTGTTTATATATTAATAATTTATTGTATATTGTCAGAGTGGATTTTCTTCCCAGCAGCCAATATATTTTCTTGTATCTAATTCCGAGTTCTTCACGTTTCTTTTTGATGTGAGCTTTCCAGCGAAGCTTCGCGTCTAGAGTTAGTCCCAGGTATTTTGCTGTATTTCGTATGTAAAGGTCTTTTTTTGACTAATATGATTTTTCCATTTCCTAAGGGCTCATGCACATTCATTAAAAAAAAGCTACTTTACACATTTATTACATAAATAACAATTACTTTACCGTCTCTATACATCTATGAGATGTGTCCCTACTTATAGAATAATTATAAAAAAATTAATAAAAACGCGGGTAATTGGCCTAACTATCTAGGGTCCAAATTATTTATTAAACTGTCATAATATATAAAATCCTGTAGACCACTAAACAACAAGTAATAAAATCTATAAATTTTTATAAATTATGCTATTGAATTAACCACGAGCTCATATTTTAATGTCCTCCCTTTCGTCTTATACTTTACATGATTTTTTTATTTACATTTTAGAATACCCTATTTTTTTTACTTATTAACACATTCCTATACAATGTACAATATTCTAAAGGGATTACAAACTCTATCTATCTTAAAAATAGCTAAATATTTAAAAAATATTTTTTATACAAAATTAAGAAAATATTACTGTAAATATGAATATTACAAATTCTTATATGGACGTCATACATGATATTTCTCTACGACGATTAGTGGGATGTCTTAATCCAAATTAATTTTTAATAATAGAATATAAATATTCTCACTCTTGAGACAGAATATTTATTCCGAAAAACTTGGTTCTTATGTGTTTTACATATATTTTCATTCCATAACAAGTGATAGAATAAATATTCCGTAATTGTTATAAACAATATCGACAGCCATGGATGTCAAAACTGTCAATGTCAGATGTAAATGGCGGCGCCGTAATAACAAATTTTAATTCAAATAAAATAATGAGTGAAAAATCGAGTGAATTTCTGGTCGTGGAGAACAGTCCGTTACTCGGATGGATTCGATACTCGTAGTTCCTCATGCTCGAATTTTTTATCTTCTAATGTTGTTACAGAATATACTATTCGAGTTGTTCTGGAATAAACTAATGAGCCAAATGTAGGTAAAAATATTAAAGTGAATATGAAGTGTTAGACAAATTGATTACGATGTTGTTTCTGCGACTTTAAAATTAATATTGCTATCATTTTATTTACGTTAGAACATCGATAGTGTTATTATGGTTGACTGTTATGCACTTTTCTGTTACTATAGTTTTATATTTTAACAGCCTGCTTAATTAATCAAAAATCTGTTGTTAGAATTTTTTTAGATGATTAAACAAAAATTACTGTATATTTATAATATTCTTTATGCCGAACTCGAAAGATATTACAAGTGTAGACATTCAAAATTCAAATATATAATGCTTTTTTATTTACAAATAATTAAATTATGAAAATGAAAGATACCTTACCTTTTTCTATTATTCTCTCGACCATATTGTACGAATGTAACAGGGAAAATTTAACCACATGAAATGGTTTTTGTAGTAAAATTTCTATATGTCACTGAGCAATATTAATTTTAATTCCAAACTAAGAAACTAAAAAAACTTAGATAATCTCGAAAATTGGAGAAAATTAAGGCAAATAAGGTTAACCAAATTCAACCACTTAATATTTACGATGAGACATTTCATTGTACAGAATAAATTACCAAACACTGACACAAACCGAAAAATCTTAAATGCCCAAACAAACGCCACTGGCTTATTTATAAAAAAATGCTATTTATCCAGTACATTCGGACTTTACTAAACTAGATTCAGTAAACGCAAAAAAATCATTATTTTAAACAGAACCTATACATACATATAATGAAAACATTTTAATTAAAATCTAATCTTTAAAACTTTGATTATGGTCCTTCATTATAAAGTTGCTATAAAATAAGATCAAAAATGTTATTTTTTTAATAATTTATAACAATTTTATATTTTGTTATGTTGGATTATTTCAATTGTTTTGATTCAAAAGGCGGAACTTCCTCAGTGGGGACTTACCGAAAATGTTATAAATAAGTATTAAAGATTAACTTGGAGGCAGTATGTGAAAGTAGTTGTTGATGGTGTCGAGAAGGTTTAGAAAAGACCCGACTTGAACTTGAATCTTGAACTGCGATGTGGATATACCAGGTGGGTACAATGACATCAGAAATCATAGCGGTCAAATATTAATCTGGAATTAAGTGATGAAGATACGATACAACAAAACTCTAAAATTAGAAGAGAATAGATCGATTTGGAATAAGTAGTTAATGTTTTATTTTATTTTAAAACTTTCTTAAATTTAATATTTTTTACTTGGGTGGAGTGATTTAAACGTTCAAAAATTTAGTAAATATGTATCAATTTCTTGAATCCTTTAAAATAATTCACTAATCTTAAATTTTCAATGCCGGCTAAAGTTGTGGTAATGTGGTAATGACATTATAACTTTATTCGTATTATGTACCTACATCAATTTTCGTTGGTTGATTTAGTTTTTAATGCTAGATTTATTTCAATATATGTTGCATTCCAATTCATATTTTATTCATTGAAATAGGTTTGGAGTTGCTGTACTAAAATATTGACGTTTGTACAAAGTACAAAGTAACAAATATTCGTAAATACGATTTCATTACAAAATGTAACGGTAAAGTAAGTGCAAATAAATTTATACAATGAAAACTCGAAAAGTCCAGCATGATTGGCACAACTACGATTTATTTTACTGCTTTGAAGGGTTCACTTTTTTTTCACCAGATGTCGTATTCGAATTATACTGCGGCCCATAGACATGTGCACTATTAAAAAATATTTAAATACACAGGCTGTTTTAAAAAATGATTCCTTATCCAAATTATTCGACATACAGGGTGTGCCAATCGTGTGTAAAAGTCTAATTGTTCCTTATTAGGTTGGAACCAAAAAATTTGCATAGTAAAATTGTCGGGGGATTAAGCTTTACAACATAAAATTATTTTCACTTATTGAATTAAAAGAATATTAGCAAATAACACTCACAGATAGGTATAGAGAATGGTTAACAAAAGTGAATGAGCTATTTAAGGTCTATCTAAATACTGTATGAAACATAGGGTGTTCTATTTAAATAAATTGAAAAAATGTATGTTCCGCGTTTTGACTTACCCTGTATGCCATTTAAAGGTTCTATCAAAAAATTATAAAACATATAAAAGTAGAGCGTATACCTAAACTACTAACTGTACAAAAAATGGAAAAATTGTTCCTATTTAGATACAGGCTGGCCAATATATAACGATTTTGATATAAAAGTGGTCATAACTATTGAAACGTTTAATATATATCTGATAAACCCTATATTCGGAGACTTAAAAAAGTCAACAGAATTCAAATAAGTAATAAAAAATATACCATTGTATTTAAAAAAATGTATGTTTAGGTTGGCCTGCAGCTACGGAACGCTCTTTATAAGTGAAAATAGTTTTAGGTTTTAAAGCTTAATGCCATGTAAATTATTTTGGTTCAATTCTAATAAAGGAAATATATTAATATTGTTACTTTTTTTGCTATTTTCATTTCACTTTTTCTTATAGATACAATAATACATAACTCATGTAGTATTCGATATTTATCGTAATAAATACATAATCTTAAAAAAATTTATATAATAAAGTGTTTTTCCAGAAGGCCATTTGCATAGTTCTACTCGCAGCATCTACAAATTCCAACCCTTATGATTATAAAGGATATGCTCCCTCGCATAATGATTATGTAAGTGTTCTCAAGTTATAATTATTGCTAAGAAGGGTGGTTACATTTTCCATAAATTATAAATTCTGATTAGCTTCATATTAACATATGTATATTTCATTTGACTATTAAGAAAGAGTAAATTCTCAGAAATGTTTCGTGATAATACCTACCTAATATAGCATGCAAAGTAGGGTACTTGCGACAAAAATCTTTAATATTTTAAATTGTTTTCGATAACATCAGTATAAAATTTCTCGAACTATCATATTATTTAACTATCTTTCATTGTTATAGCATTGTCCCTATGAGGATTAATACCGCTCATAGCCTTAACCGTAATAGAAAGAGATCATTATTTTTTAGTGGCCACGCCGCCTAAAAATAATTGATATTTTACCTAAATAAAATTCAAGTTTGAAGAAATTCAGTTATTTAGTTGTTGATAAACGTTAAAAATAGTAGTAATCGACTGAAAATAGAAGTAACTTGTACGTATTGACCAGTTAAAAGACTGGACCATTTGTCACTCAATGAAAAGAGGATTATATTGAATGTCTATAACTATTTTAGACAACATAATCCTAAACCTACTTGACATCTTTATTGAAATGTCATCCAAAGAAATAAAACAGAAACAATGTGGGCTTAATAACATATTTGATATCTCTGCAGAACTGTTACAAGTTCTCTGGAATCAGATGACATATCTTTTGAATATCCATAATTTTATTATTATTTTATATTTTCAATATATATATATATATATATATATATATATATGTCTTTTTATGTGAAATTGGTTATCGGTAAATAAATAAAAAAATGGGTATTTTTATATTTTATTAAACCAATTACAAAATACTGTGTTCTTGAATTTTCCTTTATTTTAGAAACGCATGTCAATGATTTAAGACTGATTAATGCAACATATTTCTGGGAATTTACTCTCTCGTTATACCCAAATTAATATTTTTTGTTTATGTTTGTCATTTGAGGTTGTGTATTTGAAATCGTTTATTTGTTGAATATATACGATTTTTAACTATTTTAAGGTGTTAGTTTGATTATAAGTGAGTACGGTGTGTTATATTTAATTAAAATTGTGCCATCTAAAAAATTTGTTGTGAAAGTCCAACACCAAATTGACAATATCGGGCTTGTCGAACCAACTCAACTAGTTTTTTTTTATAATCGAATTTCATATATTTTTCAATTTTAATGATAATTTCTTTTTAGAAAGGGACCGACTACCAATTCAGTTACGGTGTCAAAGATTACCACACGGGTGATGTAAAACATCAATGGGAAAAGAAAGATGGCGACACAGTCAAAGGCCAATATTCTTTGGTCGAACCAGACGGCTCAATCCGTACAGTCGATTACACAGCTGATAAACACAGTGGGTTTAACGCTGTAGTTAAACATTCCGGCTCTTTCAAACATCCAATACAGTCAAAAGAAGAACCTAGTAGCCACAACGAAGTAATATTAATACCAAAACAGGAGTTTTCTAATAAAGAGCAAGAGTATTATCCGTACTCAGGAGATGAAGATGCTTCGAAATACGAAGCTGAAGGTCATGATGAAGATGATACTAAGTATCAGTACGCTTACGTTCCTCAGGAAGAAGCAGCGGAGGAGTCCCAGCATTCAGCTGTCAAATCGAAGTCTCAAAATCCTGGTCTAAATTCTATAAGACATCATGTTTCGATTAAAGAAGAGTATGAGAAAATTTTGCCAGAGCTGCCGATTGATCTGAGTCTTATCAAGAATAGCCCTGTGGAACCAGTTGATGTAAGTTTATTGAATCCTGTTGAGGTTAATATCAAAGAACAAGCAAGAACACGACATAGGTATAAGAACAAATACTCAGCTAAAGATACGTCATTAGAACCGTCGCATGAATTGACAGAAGAAGAAATTAGCAAGTATTTGGAAGAATATTACAAAAACAAACAGATTCCAGTAGAGCCTGAGATAGAAACAGGATTTAAACCTATCAAAACCAAGTCTAAGACCGCCATTACGCAGCCTATTCCTGGCACATTTAAGTCCAATAAGAAACCAGCTAGAACCCCTGGTTTGAGTACCTATTCTTCTGGTAATCCGAAAAATAAATTTAGTAGAAGAAATCCAAAATTAAGTCAATTGGATTTACAGAACTCGTACGTTCAAGTGCCATATTTTCATTATTATATACCGAAAGAAAATGTTTTAGATAAAATGCATCAAAGTGAAATAACCAGGTTATATAGGTCTTTGCCAAATAGTGCTTACTTTAGATATGCCAAACATGTAAACGTTGAAGAATGATTTATTTTAGAAGGTTACTTAAAGTTTCAAGCAAAATTTCCTGAATTTTTCAGTATTTTAAAACATTGAATTTTGCTAACTTTGGTGAGTACAGTCACTAACTTTTGCGATTTCCACTTTTTTAATTCTTCGCCTTACAAAATTAATAGATTAGCCAACTCCTCATCGTCTGTCCTGATGTATGTAATTAAAGGAATTACATTTTTCTTGACCACCTAGTATTGACCGTATTACAAAAATACAGGGTGATGAATGTAGGAGGCTACTGTTAGTTATTTTTCGCAATATGTCGTACATTAATAATAGTAACAATATCATTATGTAATACGTATATTGGGAATTATTTTTAATTCTCAGTTATTTTTAGACCAAAAATAATGATTATGTTTTATTTTCTATGTAAGGATTGAACGTTATTATATGTGATGACTTTTTAAACACTGTGCAATATTTTTACCAAGTACATTTAATTTTAAGTTTCATGTTTTTATCTCTTTATTATTTATTGTTGTGTTATTATTAAAAATAAAAAATTAAAACTCAAATATAAGACATTTTTTCTTTGTTATGTATGGCTTATGTCGTTACCCAATCTTTTCTGATGTAATTCTTTTTCGTTGCCAAACGAATTGGAGTTTTCGTTGATACTCTTTCTAACCTTTTCCTTTCAGCTTTTGATTACATTCGCTAACATGAAATAAGGAAAAATAAATATTTACACATTATTATAGTGGCGTCTGTTTTCTTTGTATAACAAGAAACTACCGTATTTAAACATTAAACAATCAGAAATATTTACAAATTTAATATTTAATCATTCAATTAAAGTAAATGTTAGCGAAAGTTTAACACTTAAAAATAGAACTTTCATTTTTACGTAATATATTTCTTCAAAAAAATTAATAAAGTCATAATAATAATTGAAAATTATTTTTTTATTGCATGAAAATAGACGAATGCTTTTCCTGCTATGAAGTTAATTTACTTGACAATTAGTTTACCAATATCAGAGTAATTTACAAAATATATTTTATGGTACCTCTCTTTTACTCTATTTAATACTCTAATTAATCAACCAGATAATGAAATTATATTATTGTAATTTTAATTATATTATTGTAGTTTTCTGTATCATTTCAAGTACACTTAAAAATACTTTCACTTTAGTAACACACTTCATTCAGCGATGGTGTTAGTATACAATAGTTTCGATTTATTATAATTTTGCTTCTAATAAAAAAATACAATACTCATTACAAAAATGTTTTTTTAAGTTCTGAAAAATACATACAGCGACTTTTACCTACTACTGCATGAAAATCTGTGACCCACCAAGTAAAATTTTAATTTTGCGTAAATTTTCCACAGCAGGTATATAACCTAAGTATAGAGAAAAATTTCAAATGAAGAAATATATAATTTCTATAAGTTGTTTACAAGGCTGACTTTCCAAGTTTACCCATAACAAAGTTAAAAATGAAAATCTACATGAGATTCATTTGAAAACTATCAATTTAAATTTTGAATAAATAAGGAATAATTGAACTAATACATCGAATACTTAAGCAAAACAGGAAAAACCTGCAACATAATAAGTTTTGTATTGAAGCGTTTTTAATTTCCAGTATACTGGGTGTACCAGAGTTAATTTCTTTTAGTGCGCACTATATATTTGCAAAAAACCCAGACTCGGTTTTATCTTAAATTATACCAATTGGCCATCTAAGAGATTAAAGAAATTATGATTAATCTATATTGCTAATTAATGACGGGACAAAATAAAAAATTCAAATCTAGAAATTCTGCAAAGATTCAAAAACAATAGTTTATTCCTAATGATATGCTTACAATTAATTATCTTAACCAAAAAAACTCTCAATGGAGAACCTTCTTTAAATTAATTATCTGAAAAGTCTTAGGAATTCGTTAGTCAAGGGCAAATGAAAGATTTAGTGAAAAATATAAATTGGTGATGTAAAAGGTTTTAAACCCAACAACTTATTAACCATGTTTAATTAATTAATTAATGGTTCCATGTTATAAAACGACATTTATACTTACAGTAGTTCAGTTAATTCGTTTTTAAAAGAACACATTATAATAATACCTATAAGGTTAATACAAAAACTTTTCCTGGTTAATACAGTATTCGCCATTTAAATTAATATACGTATCTTTTTTATATTTACTATGGAGAAATTCAACAAAGTAAGAGTTGAAACAATTAATTTAATTTCTCAAATAGGTCTATAGATAACAAAAAGTTGTACTCTTTAATAAAATCAAGAGTAAAATTTTAGTTCATTTTGAATATTTAAAAAATAGGAATTGGTAAATTATTTGTTTAAAGTCGGATGGTATATACCTAATGATAATAATGCTCAAATTGATCGGATATCATTGTCTTAATTTGATCATTTTCACGACGTTTTGGTTAGTAGTGAATTTTTAATCATAATTTTATGATCCTCATAAAATGTATTGGATCACTGGAATCTAGCGAAGTCCTATTTGATTTGCGTATTGAGTAATAGAATACCATAATCATAAAATAACACAATTTAACCTGACGGTGTAATATTGAATAATGGAAAAATATTCTCTTTACTGATGAGATCAGGAATTCAATTATGGAAGTCCGATGGACAAAGCCTTTTATAGAAGAGTTGGGGAACGGTATGCCACCTGCAATCTTATAGAGACTGTTTGTTTTGGTGATGGCGATATGATGGTTTGGGAGATAGTAGTTAGCAAGATCGCATTGAACTTGTGGCAATGATTGAACACCTGATTAGTGACTTGTAAAATGAAAATATCCTGAAAGAACATCTTAAGTCATATATTTGTCATATTTCATACGAAATATTTCTACTAATGCACGACAATCCTACGGATGACACAGTAACTATTGTCTTTCATGAAGATCAAATTCAAATGTTAGAGTGACAACTGTACCTATAGTCCAGACTTAAGCCCGTGAGATCAACTAAAACGACGCATATATCGTAAAATTACCTCACGACTAGAATGTAATGCAATTGCCAATAATTCATTAAAACTCTTATTATTAATAAGTATATGAGAATGTAAGCAGTATTTAGAGCTCGAAGAGGAAGTACTCGTTAAAGGCTATACGGGGTTAGGTTAGGAACCAAGTAAATATATTTAAAACGAAACGAACGATATTTATGAAATTTTGCAAGTAAGTGCAATGGGGAAAAATGCAGCTGATGTACATTTTTTTGTTAATAATATACTTCCGATTTAACCGGAAATACCCTCAACTTTTTTAATTTAAATGGATATTTTGAGTTATTTCGAATTCGTACATACTGGGTTTAGTGTAAAAAATCTGTACAAACGAGGAATACAGCACAAATTGATACTGTTTGTATTAATAGTAAGAAATAAACGGGTACTATCTAGTAGGTAACTGTTACCAAACTGTCAAATTGTAATTTACGGAAATAAATTGTACGATTAAGAATGGTTCATTTAAGTGAAAAAGATCGTATTGAAATATTTATGATGATCGGTTATGGTGATCGTGTTAGAACTCATGAAGAAGTGTGTCATATTTTTAATTATTTGTATCCTGAAAAAAATCCCATATCACGTTAAACAGTTACTAAAATATCACAACGTTTTAATACAACTGGGATGGTTCAAAAATTTGCCAATACCTGGAAGACTGCTGACAGCAACGAACGAAACTATTACACAAACCATTGCAATTAATTTAGAGTAATCACTTCAAACTTCCACCAAAATTTTGGCACTAAACCATGATATAAGTCAACGTTCTGTAAGGGAAGACTTTTTGTTTAAACGGGACAGTTAACCGTCATAACTCAAGGTATTGGTCAAATGAGAATCCTGATTGGATTCATGAAGCACATACCCAGCATCCACAGAAGTTGAATGTTTGGATGGGAATTGTCGAAAATAGGCTTATAGGCCCATTTTTTATAGACGGTAACTTAAATGGTGACAAGTATTTAGATTTACTGAATAACCAAATTATTCCTGCACTTCAACAGAATGGGCAGTTACCACAAAATGTTTGATCTCAACAAGATGGAGCACCTCCCCACTCTGATTAGTGTTAGGGATTTTCTGGATGCGAATTTTCCAAATCGATGGATTGCATATAGATGATTCATAGAGTGGCCTGCTCATTCACCGGATCTAAGCCCATTAGATTTTTTTCTTTAGGGTTATCTAAAATAAAGTGTTTACGTTAAACGACTAACATGTTGCAGAAATTGAGACAAAGAATTATTGATGAATGTGAACTAATACGTGGAGAAGTCTTGGAGAGAGTGACTCAAGAATTGGTTAATAGGCTGGCATATTGTCAGGAGGTGAACGGAGAGCATTTTGAATATTTGAATTAATTTTGTTTAAATTATTATTCTAATTAGTCTAAAGTATATCAATTTACTATTTCTACAACTAAAAGTTTTTATAAATTATTTTCACTAAACCCATGTACGAATTCGAAATAACAAGATATTTCAAAATCTGCAAAAATATCCAGGGTGTCTCATTCAAATTAAAAAAATTTAGAGTATTTCTCGTTAAACCCGAAGTATATTATTAACAAAAAAATGCACTTCAGATGCATTTTGCCCCATTGCACTTACCTGAAAATTTAATAAATATCGTCATTTTCGTTTTAAAGATATTTACTTGGTTCCATAAATTACCCCACCCCTGTATACCTTTACTCTAATCAAAAGCATAGTATTTGTCAATTTAATGCTATTAAACATTAAAATTAGTATAAAACTTTATATTACCCATTTAAAATTTACAAAATAAATTGGACTTCTTTCTGGTTTGATGCTTGATTCATTAGAATTTATTTTTACAGATATTTTCAAATATTTGATCATTTTGTCCATAAGTGTATGATTTTATTAAATAGACAGTGCATTATATTTACTTGGTCATAAGGGTGTGTACCATTAGACGGCACAAGTATTGTAACAGATATCTGGTAAATAGCTTTGAAACTAGATTATCACACCTACGCTTGACAACATTATATAACAACAAACCATAAATGTACTTTTCACCGCAAAAATAATACTCTTTAACTGGTATTTTAAAGTGATTGCTATTTGTTACGCTGGCGCTGGTCAGTTAAATGTCTATGCTTGCCTCCAAGTCTCACTTTTACTATAATTCAAACCAAATTATTTCTGCAAATCAGATCAAACCCAGAAAAAATACCTCGCTAATAGCCTTTGTCTTAAACTATATTTTGACCTAAAAATTCCATTGTTTTCTAACCTTGAAGTTGTACACATACAGTTCAGATCCAAATAAAGAAAAATAACTATTTTGATACAGTTCAGCGACTCTACATTTTACACAAGGACGTTCGTCAAGCCTCCGGCCATCGCGGTTGCGCGATTTTTACGCAACTTTCCCTGAATTATGTTTGAGGAAATTAGTTTTTTACTTGGTATGCGTATATGGCAAGAATTGCGACTATTAATTGAGGAAGTTTAGTTGTAATTATTCTCGTTATAAACTTGATAAATAATTCTTAGGAGAACACTAAATACTGGACAGAAAACAATAAAACACACATTAATTCATACCCCATATACTCTCATGATTTCTCAGTTCTCGTAAAATGCGTTTAGATAGAGAAGTACGAGTATCTAGAGAACGTTGGTTTTGGAAAGATTTGTTATCTGTATGGATTATAGCTTTTTTAATTGAGCTAAGTTACGTGTTTTTAAAATAACATTTTATTACCTTTTTTTCTATATTCAATTGGTGGTAATTCGTAATATAATCTTAGGAATCAATGGATACACTTGTCTCCTTCTTCATTTTTGTAATAGAGGGTTTTAGTTACTTAGGTACTCAAACACATCTTTCGGTGTTGATTTATATTTTAGTTTTCCAATGTTTCCAATTGTTTAACCTTCTGATTTCTATTCTTTTCTATTTCTGTATCTCCTATATGTATCTGACTAGTCCGTTTTCTTGTCTTCTTATTGTGTTCTATCAATTTTAGGTGACCTTGCTTGGTTTTCTGTCAATTTGTTTGGAATGTTTGATTTCTCATATTGTCTTTTAGTGCCTCTCCATCTTTTGTCGTTTATTTTCGTACTTGTTCATATAGTTTTAATTGTTATTTGGGACTTATTAACTTTGGTTTTGCTATTCTTGTTTTCAAATTCGTATCGTTTTTTGTAGTACATAATTGTATCTCGTCATTCTTTTGATTTACGTCAACGATGTGTACTTTAAATGGTTCAGTTTATCTTTTTTAAGGATTGTGTATTCATAGATGATCCTAAAATGTATCATACTTATGATCGATAATTGACGATTATGAAGAAACAATACATTTTAAATAAATTTTAAATCTATTTTCATTTATTTTTATTTGAGAAAATGAAGTAAGTACCTTTTTAATACTCTTTATTAATAGTAACATTTGAATTCTATTGAAATTAGTGTCAATTTAATTATTAGTAATTTGTCTATTGATATTTTTAGAAATGCAAAGATTGAAAGTCTTAAGATACTTGAATGTGGTGATAATATATGTATGAACTCAATAAGAGGTATTGTTTAATAATGTAAGAGAAAAATTGAAAAAAAAATGAGTAGTTTTGTACCGAAGACACATTTTATATGTTTTATTGGCTGAATAAGATAATCCACATAACAGCGTTCGCTAGGTTAGTCGATATCATAATGTAGTATGTACCAGAACGATGTATGTGTGAATGGATAGTGCACTAGGGCTTTTAAATCGGAATATAAAGAACATGTTTTAAGTACATCCAGAGATGATGCTTGTCTAGCAGAATTAGTTGACGTAAAAGATAGGGGGGATAAAAGTTGCCACAAACCCTGATAGCGCGCCACTGGTTAAATTTTTCAAAAGTCAGTTTATGTCAAAATATTACTTTCTTAAAAAGCATATTGGTCACTAAATTTGAAAAAAATATTTGGAGGCGTTTCTGATTTATGACAAATTTTTAATTTTGATTTCAAACTTTTAACACCCTGTATCTCGGAAACTAAGCCCTTTAAGGGTTTATGTTCCCATATCAAAATTCATCAATTAACGAGAGCTCTCTGGGGTAAAGCGTTGTCGGTCGAATATAGTAACACCCTGTATATTACTATTTGTATTCTGTTCTGCATACACCTAATA
Source organism: Hermaeophaga mercurialis (assembly GCA_951812935.1). Classification (NCBI taxonomy): domain Eukaryota; kingdom Metazoa; phylum Arthropoda; class Insecta; order Coleoptera; family Chrysomelidae; genus Hermaeophaga; species Hermaeophaga mercurialis. The sequence continues at coordinate 19,221,202 of OX638360.1, forward strand.
TTTTCTTTTAAACCTAGATTAGACTTAGGAGGAAGGATGTTTGGCTTCACTAACACTGTATCAATTCTGTATGCAGCTATTAAAAACCTAAAACAAGTTGTAGAAACTCAACTTTAAAATGAAATTAAATGGTAATTTTAAGATGGCTCATGCTATTTTTATTCATGTAAAATATTCAGGAATTATTATTGATCGTTATTTGCGCAGGGATCTGTAAACTAATAATGTTCATACATTTAGACTATTTTATTTTCAAAAAATTTTCATTATTATGTAGTACATATATAGAATGAGGCATTTGGGCGAAAAAGCACGATATGTCTGCTATTATTGAAGTTAGCAAAAAACGTATTTACAAAAAGTGTAGGCAATCGTATGATTCTCATTTTAAAATTAAACACATACAGGTTGTGCAGGAACGCAGTACCAGACCAAAGTTATATTTTTTTTAAACGAAATATTATATTTTTTATTTCATGTGTTCGTATTATTGTTTCTGTAAATATTTCTATTTGTATATTTACTTAGTACGAGGATAGTTCAATAAAGACCTCGTTAGCACAGCAAAGAATTCGTGCTATCGTAACGGAATACAGTTGTTTACATTGTTTGTGTAAGTAGTACTGACGTCTTTATCAAAATAATTTGCAGTTTACTTTTCTATGTAATATGACCATATTGAAAAATGAGCGCTAAAGTGAATCAAAGTAAATAAGATTATAATCATAAAATAAATCATAATTTTAAATCAACTATTGACCGTTTTTTCAAGGTAAGTTCCTGCAAAAAGATTTATTATTGGTTACAAAAAATTACAATCAATTAATCCTCAAAACTAATTATATATCTTACATTTAATAATAATTAACAAAATAATATCTAATGAAGATAGTCTTCTGACATTTTATAAACAACGGCATAATATGAAAATTATTCTTTTAAAATTTTCAATGTTGGTAAAGTAAAATTAAAAAATATATGTTTTCGGACTACTAAAAAAACTAATATATAAAAAATAATACTTTCAAGTGCATGTATAGTACATTCATTAGATTTCTAAGATATGTTTTTGTTCATCTTTTATTAAAATTTAAGAAAATAATTATCATTTCAATTAATCGTTCGATTAACTTTGAAATTTTCTAATTATGTTAATGTCATGTTATTTTGTATTTTCTAGTTAAAATGTAAACTTGCTATTGAATTTTGTTTAGTGTAAATTTGTTTCAACAAAATATATAAGAATTTTCATTTCAAATAAATTTTATTTTTAAATACTGTTTAATCAGAATTCCAATATATTGAATTCGCAATAATAATATAAAATATTATGTAAGTATATTGAATTTCCAAATTATTTTATGATAAAACCCTATTACAATATGTTACTGTGATATTTTGTCTCTTGCTTTAATTAAATACAATAAAGTTAAAATCAGATGAATTCTTTGCTACAAAAGACATTACATCACGTGTTTTTAAAGTTACTGTATTTGATTCAAGTTTCAAATTACATTGGTCTGTATCTCTGTAATAAAGGCTGGACAAGTAATATGCGGTTATAAATAATCCAGAATAAATAATAAAAAATAAAAAAAACTAAACTATTTATTTGTAGTATTCAAAGCAATTTGGGATATTTAACATATGAGTAATAGATTAGCAGCTTATGGAGGATTTGACACTGAAAAGAAAAAAGCAAAATAAAAGTTTTTCAAAGCAACAAACGTTAACAGAGAAATGTATTTGCATCGAAATATTTAATACTTATAAACACCAAAGATGGAGACAATACTCTAAGAACTGAAAATAAATCAAGAAGATCAAGCACATGAAATATTTGGAAAACAATAATAGAAATACTATTCAACTGACATCAACACAAAGAAATTATGCAAGTTTACAACACGAAGTGATAGAAGTATTTAGAGATTTATAATAACTTCTTTAAAGTAATAAAATTACTTCAATACTAAAGGGGAAAATATATTTAGAGAAATCCTAGAAATAATTACAGAATATAAATAAATCATAGGTTTGGGAGAGGTAGAACTACACATGCTCTAGTATCTATAATAGGATAAGGAGAGGGAACGTTTTGTTGAATAGAAGAATTTTATAAAAATATTCAAAACTTGTAAGAATAACATGAATAAAGTAAGAACACACAACGGAAAATATACAAAATGTACATCAAAAATAGGATTGATACAAGGATGTGCACGTAGCCCACTACTATCTTAGTCATGGATAAAACAAACTGACCATATTTTAGGAATTAATATTTTACTGCCTAATAGCAATGGTAGAGATATTTTTCCTTAAGAGAATTAAATCAGTGCAAAAGAGGAATGTGGCTCACGGAATTTGATTAATAACAATGAATGCTCCAGTTTTACAAATCTTAAAAAAATGATACAGATCAAAAAACTCTATAATATTCTCATTTTCCTTTCATAACGTAATAAACTAATAACTGAATAAAAACTAATAATATGCAATAAATTTTCTCAAGGTTCAAAATAGATATAATTCAATTTAGTTATTGAAAAGTAATTTGAACGGTCGAATAGTTACTGCTAAAACTAATTTTTTATTACACAATGTCAATTTGCATTTCCTAACACTGAAAGGTTAAGTTTTCTCGCGGTTAATTAATGTATTGAAAGAAAACAAATAAATTAATTTTACAAAAACAAAAAAATTAGTCTGTTTACAAGTGTTACCTTAGTACTCGTATATATATTTCTTAAACACTTGTTTTCATCAAAAAATAATGATTAAAGTAAAAGTTACAAAACGCTACAATTTAATAATTTGATTTTACTATAGGTTTATTTTTGAATATAATAAAATCTATTAATTTATTACATATCATAACTGTTACTATTAGTCATTACACGATTATTAAGTCAAATATAAAATTATCAAATTGTTTTTATTGTATAAAAATGGTACAAAGAATTTATTAATTATTCCCAAATCAGATATATCTCTTAAATAATGTACAAAGAAAAAATCAATGGACTATAACGAAACATTCTCTATTAGGAATACTTTCAATATAAGACCAAATTGTTAACGACTTATATGTCATTCAGTGAAGTAGGTATTTTTGTTTATAACTTCTGTAATATATACAGTGACTTAAAAAATGACTTATTTCAATGGTTTATATTAAGCTATGTTAAATTTAAAGTCTCTTAAGGCATTACAAACGTTTTGTTTTGCCACAATTAATAACTTTTTTGATATTTAGAAATAGATTTCAATAATTTTTGTAAAAAAATAATTATTTCATTGCAAAATTTCAAGAGTTTTCATTCATTTTATTTTTAAAGAAAATCCCAAATCCAAACCCCTGATGTCTTATTATTATTTATTAATTCAGCTCAAAGTTCTTAACGCGTACCCTGTATTTCGTAATGTTAAAACACCACAATGGACTTTGTATTAAAAAGTAACTGATTAATATTTTAACATTAACCTAGTTTTAGAATTTTCTTTATTTTTAATTATTTTAATTTTTTTATTTCTTATGTCAAGGCTGTCTTTTTTCGAAACCAACCAATCATAGTTTTTCGAAAAATGATATTTTATCCATTTTTTTATTCTAAATTACTAATTATTATTAATTATTAATAATATCCAAAAGGGTAAAACCTGGAAACCAGGTAGGGAGCCCGTGATTAGCGTAACCTTATTTTTTAATATCGTTGGAATCAAAAATCAGGCGGTACTACATTGTCAGTAGAGTTATTTTCAATGATTTTTTAAACCTTATATAACTCTGTTTTGAAATGTCTTTACAGTGCTGAAAATAGACATTACTTAATTTAAAACTTTTTCGAAAATTCTGATCTATTTTGCTCCACTGTCTCCGTTCTTGTACAATATATCAATTTCTTGCGTTTGGACAAAAAATTCTAGGTCAACCTTATAGACACTCTCAATTTCATAATATTGTGTTATCCGTTATTGTTATGATATTTTGGATGGAAAGACACGGGAGCTTTACTCAAGCATTACAATGATATAAAAGCCGAAAATTTTATTAACAATTCAGTTTGTGTTCTAATATTCAACTTGTAACATACGAAAAATGTTTGTAAAGGTGTGTAAGTTTTATATAACAAGTGTTTTACATTTCTTAATTACCTTATTTCCGGAATTAATAGGGCAGTGAAAAAAAGTTAAGCAGAAATCTTTTATATCTGTTTGTAATTCATAAAACTCCGAAAACGTGGCCATTTTTTATGCAATTAGTGTAAATAATTAAGTTTCTTCACATAAGCTATGAATTATTAAAATACAAACTACTAAAACTTTGGATAATCTAAAATATTTTTATAAAAATGGTAATGACTTTAAACTTAAAAATAAATTTCTAAAATAAAAAATTGAATTTAGAGTAATTTACTTATGTTTGTGTCATTCAATGTATTTCGGAGTTGGTCTAATTACCACTTATTAAAAAAAGCACATATATATAATACACTATTTACAGTAATTTTAAAAATGTGAGAATTATTTATTCATTTAGGTTTGTTGTTTTTCCAGTTGATCTCATTCTCCACTCTGCTGGCTGTAGCCTATGCAGGCTACTCAGGCTACTCAACATCATATGCTTCTAATCATCTCGCTGCGCCCGTTTTAGCGCATGGATATGCAGCCCCAGTTGCTTATGGAGCCCATGGAGGGTACTCCCATGACCAGGACTATTACACTCATCCTAAATATCAATTTGAATACGGAGTGAAAGATCCTCACACTGGCGACCATAAATCTCAGCACGAAACCCGTGATGGTGATGTAGTTAAAGGATACTACACTGTTGCTGATCCTGATGGTACCTTGAGAACTGTACACTACACTGCTGATGATCATAATGGTTTCAACGCTGTGGTTGAAAAGTCTGGACATGCTGTACATCCTGAGACTTATAGTAGTGGACATTATGATCATTATTAGGTTGATTACGTAGTTGGAGAGTTTCCATTTTTGATATTTATTGAATGTGATGTTTGTGTATCTTTGATATTAAATTTTTATATCCATGTTAATTTTGTACTTTTAGTATTTTGAAAAAACTCGTCGTGGGCCATTTCTCTGATTCGTAGAGAAATTTGGATTAAATTAATAAATTAAACAGAAAATAATTTCGAATAAATTATGTTTGGATTTTATCGGAATTAAAATGGTTCTAATCTAACAAATGGCCTAGTCTTTTAATTTTATTTTATACAACATTTAGTTAGTACTCGAGTTAAAAAATGTCAATATCTGCCGTTGATAAATGCCCCTTTTTTAAACTAGTTAATAAACCCATTTGTATGAAATGTAGTAAATTTATTAAATCAGTGAACATTCTCGATGTCCAGTTATTACATAATCTAATCGCTTATATACAGTAACAAAATTGTTAAAGTCATTGATTGATAATAATCTAAAATAAAACCAGAATACGATGACAAAGAAATAGTCACTAGGCTTCTTTTTATAATAAACAATGGTTTGTTATTTATTTTAACGAGACAGCTCTTTAAAGCCAAGGAGAGATAATTGGTGGCTTTACCATTTTTTTCGAAATGTGCCTACTTGGTGTGTATGTTACACCTAAAGCAAAAATAAAGGGTAATCCCAGCATTTACCGGTTGAAGCTGGGTTTAACAATCGTGTTTGGTTAATGCCCGGAAAATTTCAATGTTTTCAGCTTTAATCGGCTTAACCGGCTAAAACTAATTAAAACCTAACCTAACCTAAACTAAGAAACTAGGATTGGTTAGACCCAGCTTTAACCGGTTAAACCTAAAATTATTTGTCACTCTAGTTTTAACCGTTGACTGATAATGGGTGTTTTATTATTTTCGATAGAATTTAAAGAAAGCTAGTTTACTAAGATTCCTCTTGTAGATAAACAAACACTTTTTAATTGATAGTTGTTAAAAATTTAAATCAATTTTTCACAAGTTCATTTTATAATTCATAAAATCTCATTACATTCGTAATTGCTAAAAGTTGGGCAACAAGGTCTTAAACCAAACTACTAAATTGCAATTAATTACAATTTGTCAATAGTATTAGTAGCGTTGTGGCTTCTTCTCACGATGACTTAAAATTTTAGCTTTGAACCAAAAACAAAATGCATTTTATTTACCTTTCTTTTATTCATTTATGTATTTAGATTTTATGACACACTTTACTATTGACACATCATTTTGACTGTTCTGATTTTTATTATAGAACAAAGACTTCATATACAACGAATAGTTTTTGTTTAATAAATAACAAGAATACAACATTTTTAATTAAGCTATTTTTTTATGTAAAAAATACCTAAAACACATGTATTATTTTCATTAGTCTAAATTATTATTAGAGTACATTTAAAGTAGCAACAGAATCAAATAATAAATATTCATTATAAATTAGGAGTATATTCGGAGAATTTTGAACCCTTGAAGTCGGTAATTAGTCAGCATTGACATAGCAATCCTGAGTGTATTTTATTTTCCCAAATTACTTAAATTAATTAAAACCAGTATCTTAATAGACTATTTACAATAAACAAAGCTTGGAAGAAACCCAGCTTCGTTTAATTCATTCGATCTCTTTAATGTGCACCATAAAATTAATGTTGACGTAAATAGTAGGGCCCACGTTATGGAAAAGGAACTATTCTTTGGTATCTCTTCCAAAACTTCCATCTATGTTGTTTCGGGTTTATCTATCCTAGTGGCCAGTAAACAGTTACTGTCGATGTTGGGCTTCCTTCCTACAGTTTAACTAAAATATTCCTGTCATAGTGTTTCTTAAGATCGACACGTAAATGACTACCAGGCTATTTTCTATTATAATGGTTCTCTCGTCACTCAGTAATTATATATTATCTTGGCTCACAGACTATAATAACAAATGTCAATACATCAAATGGTTGAGTGCAACCCACAGAATTGCTCTACATTTTCATTACAAAAAATCAATGGATTTGCCATATTAGTCTCTTGATAATAATTAGTAATTGCGCTATTAAAAAAATATTGTATAATTGACTTTAATTCATTGAAATAATTTAAATGATTTACGGTAACAAGTTCAAGTTATAATATAAAAATTAATAAGAGAGAGCAATGTCAAACATTTAATAAGAAGGATAATAAATATTAGCTGATATAAACAATTTTTATTATGTTAAACGAAACGAAAATGAAAATATGCCGAATCTTAGCGGAACATATAATTTTATTTTTCTTCCTTTTATTTTCGTCTTCTTTATATTTCAAAGAATTTTCTTATATAAAATCTAATCCCATTTCAGAACGGTATAATTTTCGATTACTAATAATTAGGTTACATTAACATTAAAGTAATTTGTTCGAAATGCAACCGTAGTTTTTAATATATAAATTATTAAATAGTGCAATAAGGTCGTAACCTACAATAATTATATAACTTTTAAATCGGTCATTCAATTACACAATTTAATAAAATTTACTATTACTGACTTGAAAATAATACTAAGCGCACGAATGGCTTCGAGAACGTGTTTAAAATTTAATAAATCAAATTAATATTATCTTGATGGTTTAAATGATACAGTTTACGTAAAAATTGTAACTTACAGTTTCCAGAGGAACCAAAAATCTTTTAATCAATCATTTGGGTCTTATACTTTAAGTTTCAAATATTAATAATTAACCTCAAGTTTAGTATTAATTAAATGTTCATGGTGAAAATTTCTTATTTTCATGCACACGCTTGATTTCTTAATGTAATATAAATATTCGAAACAATCAGCATCATCAGACAAGACACACGAAATGAGTATCTTATATACACACTATGATTTTATATAGTAAATTTTCTAAGCAATAATAATCTCCATTTTCGAAATAATTAGTTAATATGATATATTTAGTCTAAAAGGTAATCTAAAATATTTGAACTTTCCAAATTTAATTGTTCATTCACTACTATATAATGAGGATATCGTAGATATTTTTTATTTCAAATTTTTCCAAAAAATCAAATTCTTGTTTCTTACATGAAGTACCTCCACTGTTATTTCAATTGTATTGTTAAGTATGTGGTTATGTTGCGTATAACCCTTTTGGTTGTTTTTCAAGTTTAGTGACTTCTATAACTACCCTGTTGAATATTTCAGAATTTTAGAAATACTGACATTTTGACGTATGTATTTTAGGGTAATTCCAATTTCCATTTCCATAGGCTTTAGTTTTATATTTTATACTAGAAGTCCCATAATATATCAAGGATAAATTCGGGAATCTGGCCACCCTGCTTGAGAGAATTAGCAACACCTGTTTATCGATACAGTACAATATCTTGATTTATGGATCTACTCCTAAGAACCAGAAAAAAAAGCAACAATAGACAGTTTCAATGTTACAAAATGAACTTTTTACAACAGTTTTACGGTTAAGAAGCACTTTGAAAAAAGTGATTGAATGTTTCGTAACCAAAGTTGGTCATGCGGCTTCAATTGCTTTAGAAGTTCGTCAAACACTTATCTCATAGTCCTGATTCGGCAGCTTTTTTTACGTTTCTTACAATTAAAAATAAAATGCATAGTCAACGCTTTTCCTGTTCTGAAAAAGCCCTGAAGGCATTCAAAAAAAACATTTTGAGCACACCAACTTCTAAATGGAATAATTGGTTTCAACGTATGAAAAACTACGTACAATGGCGAATATTTTGAAAAATTGCAAATGATTTTTGTTCATAACTATCACCAAATTTATACAACAGGGCGTCGTATGTATATAAAATAATTGTTAAATTATGGTCAGAATGCTTATGAAAATAATTTTATATCGAAAGTACACATTTGATTTGATGCAGGATGTAATGTTGGGCTAAAAATCAACTAAAAGATATGACCTAAAAGAAACTATATGTCATTCACACGTTTCTCAATCCGAATCTCGTTTTGTAAAAACTAAACCTGTTATTTCTGTTAAACAATTTTCCATAGATACGGCAATTTTGTGGAGATATATCACGATAAAACATTCTGATCTAGCCGCCATCGCGAATTCAAAACAACAAAAAAGTATTGTTAGCGAGCAAGTATTGCACACCAGCTGGAATTTAGATTTAGTTCGCAGTACGAGATCGAAGAAGCGGATTCAGTGAAAGTGAAGTAAATATATGTGCTCGAATTGTATAATGGGAAAACCACGCCTCAGTACATAGGCGATACCAGAATAATCTCGACAGAAAAACATCTTTCCCCTACAGAAAATAGTATATTTTTCAATTTTGTGGTGTTTACAAAAATATGCTTAATAAAATTAGATATTGGTCCAGTTTGTTTGGCTATTAACACAATTTTTTAGTATTCATTAATGTATATAATGATAAAAAAAAGCATCTACAAATTTATGAGTAGAGCCCAATATAAAGGGTGAAAGTATAAGAGGTGTATAAATTAAGTAATGATACTGGCAATATATTATCCAGTTCAACAGTACAGAAAATGTGGTACGTGGATTGGCGACAAATAAACAAGTGATACATTATCAGTACAATTTTAATTTGCTAGAGTCATTGGATTGTCCGTAGGTAGCGTTTTCTTAATAAACCAGTATCTTCTAATGCATTTCGAATAATGATTTGCTAGTAGGATTTGGTTCAAACTTTTGTAAAATTTCAGAAAGCCTACGCACACAGTGATTTGTTAAGAGACCACAAGGAAGAGGGTCAATTGTAAATGAATGATGCAGCAAAAACTTTGATCTTTAAGAATTGATGAGAATGTCGACAGAATCTGGGATCTTATGTATTCAGACTATAGGTTGACAGTCAGATTAATTGGAAAAAAAGGTGAATTTGAATCACATCAAATTTTGACCAATGTATTGCACATGAAAAAAAGACTGGACTAAAATGGTTCAAAAATTCTTTTCCTGGACGAAGTGGACGTCTGAAGGGAAACGGGCCTTGCCTTTTTGGAATTGATTGAGAATGAATCCTGTTTTTTGGTGACAAGTCTTGTGTCTTCGAACACTACCCAGAAGTCAAGCGTTAGGGCAAGAAATGTCACATTTCAAGCTCTCCAAAATCCAAAAATGAGCAAGTCGAATATGAAAACAAGCTAATTTGTTTTTTAATGGCCAGGGCGTCGTCCATAAAATGTTAGTGTCTTAAAACCAAACATTTAACCAACAATTTGCCAAAAAAATCTTGATAAACTTCAAAAAAAGGTCATACGTGTGAGACCAAAACAATTGGGTGATCAAACACAACAATGCGCCTTGTCACACAACAATTTCAATAAATTAGTTTTTGGCGAATAAAAATATTTCTAGGTCTCCTCAGCCCCCTAATTGGTCTGACTTTTTCATCTTCCCAGCCCGATAGGTGTCCTGTCAAATGGATTTAAAACCCAGCTCCAGTCGGACAATTTGACATAATCTTCTAAAATTCTTACTTAAGTTTTCTAAATGACCACCCATAATTTTTAGCATCACAGCTTTGTGATTCTCTTCCAATGGGAATTCCTGACACAACGTAAGAAGCAATATTTTCACTTAAATGAAATATATTTACATTATCTCCCTACAGTTGAAGGTTAAGTGTATTAAGTTTTTCAAAAAAGTCTACTAAATAAGAAAGCTTCATTAAAAATAACATGTCGTAGAATTATCGCTATTTCCCTTTTTAATTCGAAGACACTTTTGATCACCTTACCGCGTGACAGCCATCTAACCGAGGATTAAAAACAAAGGTTAATGCTCAGCTCTCATACCTTCACATAGAACAGAGAACAAACATCCTTGATTTCAGTTATATGGTTTTTATAGTTAACTAATCAATAACTACTATCGCAACTTTCCGATGAATCATGCAGTGTTCCCAGATAATTTCTAAAGATTCCTTCTTTACCATAGTTTATAAGTTGTCGTATTTACCAAATCAAATTGAAATTATTATTGAAGTGGGTTGCTTGGTCAAGTTGTATATCAAACAATTATTCCGTAAGCTCAGTTTCAAGCTGCTGCCGAATATCAGCCGATTTATCATTAATTCATCGACAGATTGTATCGTTTGACAGATGAATATTGATGAACATAAAGAAATTAGAAAAGAAATACATTGTTTAATAATGGTCTATTACTGATATAATTAGCGGAGGAAATTATTTCGATACTAATATTAATTTCAAATTTCAACTGATTAAAATCTCTCTATCCATCTAATCTATCTATCAGCGTGGGAAGAAGACAATGAAGACAAGACAATGTAGGCAGAATAAAAGAATAGAACCTTGTATCAATTTTACACTTTAGTAGGCAGAATCGTATATCCGTATTTCGGAAATTATGATTTCATCGCCTATTATCGATTACTCATTCACAATTTTATCTTAAACTACAGGATGTTACTTATTATTAAGCAAAGAAGTGGAACCAAGAGGTATGAAAAAGAAGATGATTCTTTATCTTTTCAACTTACCAAATATCAGCTGAGTTTGAAAAATAATTTGGAAACTGAATTTCTTAATATGAACGTATTTTAGTAGCAATATGACTAGCCCTAGTCATGATAGTCTAAAATTTGGTTAATTGAAAGGTTTTTACATTACACCTACCACAGCGAGCTTTCTTTTATCTAACTAAGAAGATAAAGTACTTGTACAATTTTTGGTGAAAAGCAGATAAATGTTAAGTTACATACACTTTCATTAAAGACATCTTGCCTTTCATAAGAACGTAAAGACGTTAGTATAGAACGAGTGGTAATAAGGATGGAAGAAGACTGGGGATGCCAAAAATGGATTGAACAGGCTTAACTGCTAGATGTCGGCTTCCCTGTTCAATATTACTAATACTCGTATATCTACTTATACTACAACTCACTGAGCTTAGGAGACAGATACTACAACAATTAATGTTTTCTTTTTCCAAAATGTAAGTGATAAGTTTCTAAATCTATAGTGTATAGGCTAGGAAGTGTGAAAATTCTTATATAAATAAAATTTTCAAATCAAGTTATCGTTAGTCAAATTTTTAATGTCAGCGTAAATTACAAGCGGTTGTTAAGGGGTTATTTTTTGCGAAATTAAAAGCAGGTTTCATTCATTTATTCAAATCTATCGTGCATTCAAACATTCAGAAATATGCCTGTGCAAGGTAAACCGACCAATCCGCCTCCATACTGGCAGATGCCTCAAAAATTTCACCAGGCCGAGAGACCCATGACCAAACAGGAGTATTGTGCGATTTGCGAGTTGAAACAAATTGTCGACAAAATTGGTGTAAATTTGTGTTCTCCAAACTGTTCCACATGTAACCGCGACGGGAAAGGATGCATCAGACCATCAACAGGTAAAATTTGGATAGTGATGGTAAGAATCACATTTATCCATATCCATTTCTATATGGAGTATTTCATTTTTTACTTATACAGGTCCTTAAATATATTTTACATTAAATTTTGAAAGGAATCAACTTTTTTTTACTACTTTAGCGATGCCATCTATGCAATACACTCCTTGTGTACCAAGCGGTGATGCTCCTGTAATGATCCCACAACATCCACAACCTCCTCAACATCCAATACCTCCACCTCCTCCTCGACAACAAGAGATGTTCCCTGCATACCACCCCCAACCTCCTATTCAAACCTACCAATGGCCGCAGTATACCACTGGCATGTACTGGCCACCTTTTCAGCAACCTAACAATCTCTTTATGCACAACCGCGAACATCCGTACTTGCCAGTACAAATAGATTTACCCACTGAAGAAACGCGGAGACCAAAGCTAGGCAGATCGAAATCTGCCAACATGGCTGCTAAAATTGCAGAGTTGAGGGCCAGCATCATGGTCGGTTGTGAATGCACAAAGAAAAACGGACTACAAGATACTTGTCCAAGGTACTAATTTTTATTTATGATTTTAACAGAAATACATATTCATATAATAAGTTTCCTGGTAGAAAGAATCTAATATCGAAATGTATAACAACAAGAAAATAAAGAAATCTATTGATACTTTTCTGAATAGACATCCAAAGAAATGGGGATGCAAAATTTATTGTGTTAATAAAATGTCTAAGGTCTTTTATATTATTTTCTTTAGGTTGGTATGCAAAGATATGCCGAGAATGGGAACATGGGAGAATCCTTCCAAAATGCCTTGTAAGGAGGCTCCTTGTAAAAGGGAGAGTATGTTCGAGGAAGAAGAGGAGGCTCCGGTCAAGATGAAAGTAAAGGTTACTGAAGATGTCGTAAAAGGTGATGCCAAAGAGGTACCAGTTAAGGAAGTCCAAAAGGATAAACCGAAACCTTGCAAGCCTGAATGTCGTGGTCCTTGCAACAAGGAAAGAAAATAGAGAACGATCCTTAGTTTATTTTTTTAGATAGACTAAATTCTAATGTAAGTGTATGAATTTTAAGATTTATGAATTTAAAACATAGCCCTGTAAACTAAATTATCAGTTTCCAATTTACCTGTCTATGTATACAAGCAACTAAAAAGAGATAGACACACCCAAAGATGGATTAGACCTGAAACTTGAAAAATGGTCAGCAACCTCCCATGCCAAGAAAATTGTGATTCAATGCCGACCTTGCTACCATTTTAAACGTCTCAACTTTCAATTATCCACCGATACCTATTGCATAAATTTTTTTTCTCCTGAAAATCGAATACAGCAAATGATATTTTTTTTTAAACGATACATAGGTTCATATTCCTATGAGGGTAAATAAGTATATAAGATCAGTTGGGATGGTGGGCAAGTTCAGTGCATATGAGAAGTCAGTTGCAGTATACATCGTGTCGCACAATGTTGACTAAGGTAGGGCATCTGATTGCGTAATATGTGCAAGTAAATTTTTTAGAAACTAGAATTCGCGAACTAACCAGATAAGTTAAAATTTATTTTTAAATGCGGAGCAATAAATTATTTATTAATACAAGGTTTAAGTTGTTGAATTTCGCTGGTAATGTTTTCATTATTTTTAGGGTTTTTTATATTTTTTTAATTAATAAATAAAATTTTGCATGGAAAAATCTATATTAAAAATAGACTTTTACAGATTAAAAATATTGGGGCTATTAATATTATGAGTTAAGATACGAGTATATTAATTATTCTTTAATTTTCAACATATTTATATTTATTTTAATGTATTGCTATAAAGTCAACAAACTAATTAAAACAAAAAGTTTAGCTGTAAATATTTCCAAATCCCTTATGTTGTGGGAATCGTTTCCTTATCTTAGTGTGGAAAAAGTTTTTATTCTAGTTTATCCTTCTGACAATAAAAATCAACAAAATCTAATTAGCCTGGTAAAATATGATAAAGATATATTACAAATAATAATTATTGAAGGGCGGTTGTTAATATTAAGTACATTTTTATCTTTTGTAGAATATAGTTCTTAATCCGTCCGTTTACTGAAATGGATTTTGATAATATCTAAATAATATATACTGGAGTATCTTATTAATTCTTACTTCAAAAGTTTCATGTAGTTTTTTAAAAAGTGGATTCTCAACATAGAAATTTGAAGTTGTCAAAAACATTACTTTATTGAACCCTTTCATTCTTCATTCTACTGTTGTGAATTTAAAAAAAATTTATAAAACAACATCTTGATTTATTAAATATGTATGCATTAAAATCGTGCCGTTAGTTTTTAGTTAATAAATAATCCTGAATTATATTTCTTGTGACTAACTGCTGCGAGGTACAAATGTTATCGAGTAATTCTTATATTTCCTAATTATATAAAATAATTAATATACTTTAGAATTTATAGTGGTTTCGATATCCAAACTTCAAACCATTTATATACTTCGTACTTTTATTTTGAAAACTTAATTTTTTTTTTACTTGTCTTAAAAATCATTGTTTTGTAACTTGTGATTTAAATTTTCTGACAATATCATTTGTAAGTAGAATTTATAACTTTTTATAGCGGTTAAGTGAAGGATGTTAGGATATATCAGTAGGTTTGGAATAAAATAATCCAATTTTAGATGGATGAGAATCACTAATAGAATCGTTTTTTATTCATATCAAAATTATTAAAAAAAGATATATTTGTACATATTTTCCCTACTTTGTCGACTATGCCGTTTAATAATATTACCTTTAGGAATATACAGATAAAGTAAAAACTAACACGAGAAATAAAAATAAAATGTCTCATAAATCTCGATAATTTTTTTTTCCAGTTATTATTTATCGTCTTAGTAGCCTCGGCGCAAGCAGGCCTCCTTAGTGCCCCAGCCGCTTACTCAACAATACAGACCCATGGAATTGCCGCTCCTGCTTATGCAGCTCCTGCCTATGCTGCTCCTGCCTATGCAGCTCCTGCCTATGCTGCTCCTGCCTATGCAGCTCCCTCTTACTCTTACGCAGCTCCTGCGATAACAACCCACGGCATCGCTGCTCCACTTCTACCTGCCTTGTCTCCCATTATCAAGACGCCCATTGCTTCTGTGGTTAAAGCAGCTCCTGCTGTAGACTACGTAGTAAGTAGATGTTGAAATATTTTAATAAAAAAAAAAGAATATCTAGATTTTTTCGTGATGGCTGTGGTATCTTTGAGATAACTTTCTTTTAATGTTTTCTACATAGACCACAAGCCCATCGAAAATTTTGAAGAGGTCAAGTGATCCAGTATGAATTATATTCAGAATGATGAAACAATAACTTTGGGCATTGTGCCGTTAATTTTTGGGCGGTACAAATAACTTTAAAGGAAGATTGAATTTTCCGTCCGCAGAACCTACTGCCGTACAACAATAATGTTACCGTATGTCGGAAGAATTTTTAATTTTCGGAAAATGTTCCTTAGGAATATTGATTATTTAATACTGCACGGTGTTTGTACAATTTGATTTCTTTGCTTCCATAGATTTATTATTCAACAACGCCATACATATTTTCTGGTATAAGCGTGAAAAGCCAAAGGCGCAACCCCCTCCTAGGCCCATAGGGTGGAACCCCCATCCTAGGCCCTTAGGGTGCAAGATTATTGCAAAATGTACGGCCTCGATTCTAAAATATTATTCAACACATAAAATTAGTCCCCAATTTCGTGGTACAAAAATTATAGTTTATATAAATGTAATTAAACAATTACCTGCATTTGGGTATTAAATCTTATTTTAAGGCGACCAAATAAAAAATATGACTAAATGTTATCGGTGTATATTATAGCCCGTTATATTAATAAGAGAAAAATATTTTAATAATATTGCTTTTTTGAATTGTTCAAAGATTGGAAAACAAAAAAATTTAGGTGCTGTACCTATACGCTTTTAGTATATTAAATAATAATTGAAAATTTTGATGCTGTTTATATTAGATGGAAAAATTAATTTTAATATTTGCTCTACCCGTTAATTTTATATATATTACATTTTTCAATACCCAAAATAATATGTTTGAAATATCTTAAAATCATCTTTCAGATTAAATTTATTGGATCAAATAAAATGTGCGTTAATAATGTGTGTGTAAAATTTCATTAATATTTTTCACGAACTTTGTGGATAAATAATATAATAAGATGATTGATTGTAGACTTGAATAAACATGTATGTATAAGCAATATATAAAATTTTATAACAGCTTGGTAAGTATATCCACCAACACTCAGTAATTAAGAAACTTTTTATAACATTTATGCTGTAAGTAAAAATTTGGAAATTGTAAAATTACAAAAAATATAACATAAGTGAAAAGAAAAAAATATTCGGCTTCAGTTAAGACTTTTCTTCAGAATCTTGATTATCAGTTTCTGGATCCGTGGTTACTGCCTCTTCCTCTCAATCTAAAATATAAATGTCATTTTAATATTAAAATAATAAAATAATATTTGAGAAAAAATCTGAACTTCTTGGGCTTCGTTGTCTGCTTCTTTATTCATTTCAATAATGTTAATAACAAATGAAGGACGACACTCGTTGCCATAAAACCAATGAAATCCTTATTTATTATTGGATCAGTTTCTACCCCAAAGTTAATTGGATCTATTCTGATTGTGTCTTAAAATGCCATTGCTAAATTGCTAAATTTGTGCAATATATAATGATCTTTTCATTTGTTGCACTAATTCTAGATAGAGAATAAGGAAAAATTATACCTTCAAATTTGGCCATTTTTTTAATTGCTCGTTCTTGCTTCTAGGTTTTTATAACCTATTGAATATCATCGAACGTGCATCATTAACAGTTTTCATTGCCTTAATGTTGTACATGAAACATACAAAATCTTATCTTTCATTGTCCATGGATCAGAACTAATTGTAGGATGTCCCGTTCTAATAAACGCTTCTTGATATTGTGAGGAATATTTTTTTAAATTCTTGATTTAGCCTTTCTACAAAAAGATAGTTTGTAATCGCGACCTGTGAATGCATGAAATGTAATCAAAACGCAGTGAATTCTTCCACATTCTTAGACAGTTCAATTTCATCACAATCAAGCACTTTTTTAGATTCTTGGAGTTGTTTTTTCCTATAGTCAATTACTTGAACAGAATTACTTAAAATATCACTTCTTAACGTATTAATATTACTATTAATAGGATCACCAGGTAGTTTGCAACTAGTACATATCTTCTCCAAAAATTTGTTCTGGACTAAATTTTCCGAGTATCCTTCGGGCTCCGACATATTAATATTATTAATCAAAATTTAAACCGACAATACAAAATACTACCAATGGTATAATATAACGCCTTAATTGACATATGTTCCACAAAAAAAGAAACCGGATTGCACCAACGCCATACAGTATTAAATGAGCAGTATCCTTGGGGAATATTTTACGTATCTGCGGATGGAAAATTTATTCTTCCTCTGAGGTCACTTGTACCGCCCAAAATTAACGGCGCAGTGCACAAAGTTATTGTTTCATATACCAGCATCGTTCTGAATATAATTAGTGATAAGTCAGTTAACCTCCTCGAAATTTTCGATGGGCTTGTGGTCTATTATATGTAGATAGTTTTTCTAATACTCTTTTCTAGCTTTCAAATGAATATATTATTTGATATATCTTCATATAATTAAATCATCAGGATGATTCGACTCAATTGTGAAATAGCTATTAGATATGACCGCAGACATTTACACAAGTCAATGGACTAAAGAAAGTAGTTTCACCTTGATCTTCATTGTGAATCTTTACTCTTGTTTATGGATCTTGATTATCTTTCTCTTTAAGTTTAAAATTAAAGTCACCATGATGAATCAACAAATTTATATTATATTTATTCAATTAAATCTATTTTTGGGAAAACATATGAAATCTCGTGTCTGTAAATTTATTTTTTTCAGGCCTATCCAAAATATCAATTTAACTACGGAGTAGCTGATGGCCACACAGGAGACCAAAAAACTCAGTCTGAAGTTAGGGACGGCGACGTTGTTAAAGGGCAATACTCAGTTGTAGAACCTGATGGTACAGTGCGTACTGTTACCTACAGCGCTGATGATCATAATGGATTTAATGCAGTTGTGACCAGAACAGGACATGCCGCGCATCCTGCTACGCCTGTTGTGGCGCAGAAGTTTATCGCAGCACCCGCAATTGCTGCTCCAATTGACATAGGTCAGTATTGAATTACATCTTCTACACTAACTATTTCAGGCATTGTAACTTGTGTTAACTTTGATTTTGTTTATGCTGGTTTATTATTTCTTTAACAGTCATTATCACGTGATTTTTTCCGACTGAAATTACTTGGCCCTTTACGACTTCTAAAAATATATAGACCTAAAAACACATTGCCTATAAAAAAAGTCTGCTCTCTTCTGATTTGATTACAAGAAATAAAGAGAGTAACAAATAAAATGTCAACCAAAAAAACTACTTTGGCATCATTGCTTTTGTGATATACACATCGACAAGAACACTGCACGAGCCCGGTACTAATTATATTAATTTTTTTTGTCGCACATACGAATGGGAAAAATTGACTTTAAAATAATGGTTGAGATAGGCTAAATTTATGGAAAAGTGGTGCATTGCAAATGATTAAAGAGAAAGTTTCCAAGAATGGATCAATAATTAAAACATTAATCGTAATAAAAATTTAAAGAATACAGCAAATAGTTGCCAAATTTCAATTAACAATTAAAAAATGGTTTCATATAAATGCATGAATTAATTTTTGTGAAAAAATCACGAGCAGCGCTTAGGATGAGTGATTTCGTCTGAAAATTGTTTCATAAAAACAGTTTCTTCGTTAATTGAATTAGTTGAACCTCTTATGTGTTTATTATCGAAATATTATAGTACGTTTTTAAATTTACGAATATATTGGTTAGCAAATTTTGAATATCTAAGTATAGGGCATTAAAAAGACAGTAAAACATTTAAAAAATATATATATTTTATTATTATCCGGGCAAGTACTTTTATTCACACATTCCACGATTACTCAAGTTTGACTCAAGTTGTTTACAATTTCCGCAAATGGTACTGTACGGATAGTAACTCAAATTGTACCGAGAACGTGTGCTAGGCCGCAGTGAACGACAGTTAAGAAAAAGCAGTAAAAATAAATGCACTAAACCATAGAGAAATTATAATGGTGCGAATAGAAAACCGAAAGCATAACCTGTAAAAATGCATCAACACTGTTGCCAGATCATAGATTTGTATATTTCTAGAGTATAACTGTAATCTAGATTATAGTCATTTTCTCCAACGTTTATAAGTATTTTAAAAAAGAAGATACGTCCCCGTCTTTGGTGTACAAATCTGCATCTCTCATTTCACTGGGTATCGTTGGCTCTTAAGATTTTTTTCGACTTCTTTCTAATTAAATATTTATTTTTTTCAGGACATGGATATGGGGCATATGGAGGCCTGGGTTTATTAAAAGGCTAACTAAGGATTGCAGCGACTTGTGTAGCGCCATTACGTAGAAAGGTTACAGTTGGACTAAAGCCTTGACTGCCATATTTTTAATTCGCTGTCCCCAGCTGTAAGGCTTTGCGCGATTTTTGCCTTACATTAAGGCGAAAGTAACACAGCGCGTAATGTGCCTCATTTTTTTTCGAACATCAAGGAAGTCAGCAATAATTTTAATCTTTATTTATTTATTCTTTTTTTGTTGATTTTTTTTTTGGATAACCTGTGGATACGACCGCTATGCCAAATGATTAGTGATTTTTTGTACGTCATATGTTGTTCGTCTTTGCGCTTGTAATCTTTAGGTATTGTGTAAATATATTAGTATATCTGCCATTGCATTGTTTCATGTTTATTTATTTCAAGTATATCACGATCATCATGCTGGAATTTTTTATTTCTTTCCTGGTAAGCAAAATAATGTATTTCCCGTATTTTATATTCTTTTTATTTTTATACTTTGAACTGAAGAAATATACAGAGTAACCATTGAAAATATTACAAAAGGTAAGATCTTTGAGCACCTATACTCCGAAGAGATAGCATATAGATGTTTATGTATCAGTTGGGAAAAAAAGAGTAGACAATCTGAATTTAAATAAAGCTGTCAGTTAAGTAAAACATTACTACTTAGCTTACAATTGTTATAAATCGACACTCCTCTAAACGGTGACACTACTATCTGTAGTTGAATATTATACCCCACCGTATTTCTTCAGTAAAATCTTTTGCCACAAACCTTTTTGGGTGCTATCTAAATGGAGTATATTAGTTCGAAAAATAAGAAGTTAAGAAATGAACTCTCTATTAAAATTCTAGCACGTAGCTAATTACGAGATGAAATTATAGTGAAATGTCTCTGGTGGTTCCGGGTGCCAACTCATTTCTAAAATGTGTGGGGCTAAGATGTGTAGTTCAATTGAAATTAAACGTGCTACAAGTATCGGGTTTATATAGTACTTATTTGAAAATGCTGAAGGCTGTTATTAATACTCAAAAATCTAGTATACTTAGATATCTCACAAATTTACTGGTTTCTAAATCAAAATTTGTATACTAATTCGTAATGATTGTTTCTAAGCTTATTTTCTGAAATCTGTCTTATAATTTTAAAAGATAAATTATACCAAAATTTCCATGGTGTTTTAAAGTTTTAAAATATTCTTATATGTCTCACCTTTCGCCAATATCAGATATAACATAAAAAACTAGCAGACATTACACGCACATGCTGGGTTTCTTATAAATTATTGAACCAATAACGTTGTTTATTTTCTTTCGGCATCATCAGATAAAAAATAGCAGGTATCTTATATGTAGTATTTAAAAAATAATTGATTAGGGTCTCGAAGACAGTGCGTAAAATTTGTTAAAATTTTTCAAAATGCCGTCGGATTACACGTGACCCGGAAAATGTCGAAGATGGCGAAGTGGGTATACTTTGTACGTCATTTACTGTGACAGTTGTCAGAATCGTATTCAGCCAAGTAATATGAAAATGTTTAGTTACTTTATTGCAACTTCGATTAAAAAACAAAGCAATGAAGTGTTTACTTAATTGCCAAAAAAATATGTATTTTTATTTAATTACATCCTCAAATGGTGTGTTGATGGATGCTTCTATACACCTTGTTAATTTGTTATTTGTTAAAATATTTCAAATGATATAGCCTTTAGTAAAAAAAGAACAATTTTAATAAATATGTAAAAACATTCACTGGTTTTTTCAATAATAAAAGCTAAAAAAATTGAATATTTACAGTTTTGAGAGATGTAACTAAAAATACAGAAACATTATTAATAACAATGTGTTTGAGTTTCGTTGGTCTTAATATCTTAATATGGGTCTAAATCAGATTCACAAACGTTCAAATCAATAACGGGTGATAAGTTACTGGTATCAATTATTTTTACTGTCTCCCAGTATTCATAAATAAGGTCTTCGGCATGTCTGGCATATTTTTTCCATTTTTCTGGTGTTTCCTATAATTTTTTAATTAAATCATTAAGCATAAAGAAAACTTTTATTTTACCTGTTCAATTGTTCTGTTCAAATACTCAATAATGTAGCTGAAGTTATATAAATAGCAGATTCTCCAAATAAGTCAAGTAGACTAACACAATACAATTATCAACAATCAAAATTAAATAACAGCCCATTAAAAATAAGAAATAACCTAGAAGATGCTGTTCTTTTTTCAGTTTCAGCGCACTGGAATAAAAATCTATGCAGGAAAATTGACAACTATGTACTAATAATACTGAAATCAAATTTGGACACATTAGAAATTAATTCTGACATACAGCAGAAGTTTATGCCATTTATACGGCTTAAAAATTTCAACTTAAATAAATGCATAATTTTCTCAGACTCACCTAGTGCCCTGAAGAGAATAACAATCCAAGGACTATATGGCAAGGCCAAGTAATTACCACTCAACACAAAGGGGTTTCTGTGAGCGACTCAACAAAAACAGAAAGAAGTAAAACTTATGTGGATATAGTATGGAATGATGCTGGTGATAAACTAGCTAATCTAAAAAGAAGATACGAGTATAAGCCAACTTTTAATAGAGTGGATTATAAAGAATTTCTATACCGCCTAAAAAGTATTTTATGGATCTCATGGGAAGATAAATGAAAAAAATATGTTGGAAAGTAGAGGAGTTGTTTATGTACCTGTGGTAAAGTTGGTAACCTTAACCATATTTTCTTGGACTGTAGCCTAAATATGGAGAGTGTCAACAAACTATAAATATAATCATTTGCTTGGTAGTGTAAGTTTTGGACTTATTTGTATACAAACTGTAGTTGATTCTGTTAATTTTCAAATAATTAGTGCCTCGATGGAGTTTTTAGTGAAATGTATTATTAAGTTATAAAAGACTATTCAAATTAGCTGCATAAGAGAGCCGAAAACGAGTGGTGACACCACTAATTTTAGGTTAACGCCGAACTCATTAAATTAAAAAAAAACATTGCTGTTCGCCGGACAAAGATAATTATGTTAGGTTATGTGAGGACATTGAGAAAGCCTATTTTCTTTTTCAGTTTCTTCTATTTAGTACTATATCTTTGTATCGATGCTAATGCAGTCATACAAAATCATTTATTAAAATATGATTTGAGTGGTGATTGTAGTACCCAAGTGCCATTAAATTATACAATTATTGTATCTACTCTTACTTTGTGGAATATATTCATTATAAATGTAAAAGATGAAATATACTTATCTTAAAATTCCATAATTTTCGAAAACTTTTTAAATATGTTTATGATAATTGTTTTAACTTTTGGCATCTTTAAATAAGATTAAAGACATGGCCATTCATTTCACATACATACTTTTTTTTGTATTATAAATATTGCAATAAATAATACTCTTCATTTTCTAAAACATTTGGTTAATATTATATATTTAGTACATAAGGTAATCTAAAGTTGGTCTTCCAGATTTATTTGTTCTTTTAGTACTGTATCGTAAGGATAGCTTAGATTTCTCGTTTTTTAATTTTTTTTGTCTATTTCTTACATTATTGCGTTTTCTTTAATTAGTAAATTAATTACAAATTAACCAGATATGGTAAAATTATTTAAATTGTACCTAAGGAAACATAGTACAATCTCTTGAATGCATCTACTAAAAAAACTAAAGCGATAAAACTGAGAAATTTAGGAGAAAGTTAAATTGCACAGAGGGTATATTATTTCTTACATTCACTTTCCTGATTAGACCTGCCTTTTGGTCATGATAATATCCAAACAATGGGAGATATATAACATTACGAAATGTAATGCTTCCTAAACAGGCCAAAATGAGTTACTGATAATATACTTGAACTAGTTACAACCTTATTATTATCCGAACACTTCCTAAATGAGCTTGCTCGATATGTAGCGTATTTACTTATGCAAAACGATGAATATATTATTTCCATTTTTGGATTACGAGTATAACTGTAATATGTGCATGTTAATAGAACTCAAGTGCAGGTTATTAGATTCCAAATTATTACGAAGAAAATTTAGATGTGTAAATAAAATATTATATATGCCAGTATAAAGGGAGTTACAGAAGCAACTATAATGTAAAAAAAAAACATATTATTAAACAACGCGATTTGCTACAAAAACTTATCACACCCTAATTTAGAGGAAAATGATAATAATCTTTCGAGCAGAATGAAGCACGGAGTTCAAACTACTTTATAAGACGTCAAAACTGGTATAGAATGCAACAAGTTCCTAAATAGAGCAAATTGGCCCTAAGAAAAAAAAAGACTGATGAATATCCAAGAAAGGGGTAATACAGTTTGTTTTTAAGGTGTAAAACTTGTAGGGGGACACCTAGAGTCTAGGCCCAAGATTAGAGTCAAAAATTTCAACGTATAATATACGACGCATTTTATTATTACATGAAAAAGAAAGGTAGGGGGGCGCCATAAAAATTGTTATTAAAAAATTGGGCCCCGAATACTGAAAGGTTCAGAAACACTGCTATAGTGGCAAGACAAGACTATGCTACTATATCAGCCAAATAATGGCATATAGAGTATAAAAGTTTTTCCTGTACTATAATGACCTGACAGCAAAGTATGTCATTAATCTGGAATTGAGCAGCCATTTAATTAATTCAAACTAAAGCATAAAATTACTGTGTTTGGGGCAGTCTCTAAATTGCGCGGATATTGCGGTAACAGTCAATTGCATATTCAGGTATGTAATATATTCATCTGTTCTTACAACACGATGTTAGTACTAATAAATAAATACTAGCTGTATGCAGATTGGGTGATAAAGTATGTTGAAAACAAAAGCGAAAGACCTTATGTTTTTTTTTTAAATTAAGTTCTAATAACAATATTGAGATAGTACCGGCGATATGTCAATAGATGAAGCTTTGTATGTTTCTCGTAAATAATACGAGTATATTATCGTCCATCATCATATTAATTCCATAATGATATTGTAGTTAAATATTTATTTATAAACAAAAACTGGAAAAATTGGAGTAATGCGCATTGTATGAACTTAAATAGTAATTGAAAAACCTTGCAGAACTCTAAATTCAAGAACTACAAATGAGATTAATGTAGATGTATAAAGTGCTTGCTATTAACTGCTATACGTGAGTATTAATCAAAACGTTGTCTGAAGTTTTAGAGCAGTACTAGAGTTATTTGACGACGTACGGTAATAATACGTTTACGTAAGTAACTCTTCTAAAGAAATACGTTGAGCTGCATATTAAATAAAAATTTTAAATACTCCACAAAAAATAAGCTAAGGGTGATAGATCTGGAGATCATCAGGGCCATTCTACAAAACCTCTTATTCCATTTTAATAATAATAATAATATCTTTATTGCCCAACAGTTTCCCATTTATAGGACAAAAATGAAATAATTCCAAAAAATATTTAAAACAAATCCTAGCAACAGTGAAAAAGAGAATATTTGACATATGAAATTTACTCAGTACCTATATCTTTTAAATATTCTAGGGCTACATTTAATAAATGTCTTTGGGAACCCGAAAATATATCACAATGCTCACATATTTGATTAAAGTTATTACACCTAACATTAATAGGAGCCTTTAAAAGAACATTCGTACGAGCTCTAGCATATTTAAATGTTACACTAGATCTAGCATTAAAACTAGGAACATAAGTTTTATTTTGTTAAGGATTGTACTACTATCAATTGCATTGTGAAAAATTTTCTAAAGAAAAATGAACGAAGCAGTAATTCTCCTCATTTTCAAGCTAGGAATATCTAAACGTTGGCACAACATATATATTTCAGTGCCACGAGCTGGGTACAGACCATCAAGATTGAATGTTAAAAATTTTAAGAACTTTCTCTGGACTCTTCCTATCGCAATTTTATGGCAGTCATATAGCTCCACTCCTAGCATAGTCAAGTTTGAAACGAACGTAAGTGTAATACAAAAGTTTAAGAGAATTGATCTTAGTAAATTCTTTGCAATTTCTTATTAAAAATACATGTGATTTCAAAAACTTCAAAAAGTTTGTACGGCATATGCTCAGTAAAAGTCAGCTTTGAATCAAATATTACCCTCGGATCTTTAACAGAATTAAACCCACTGAGGATAGAATTTTGATGCTCGTATGGAAAGTAAGAAATGTTGGGTTTTCTTGTAAATGAGACAACTTTGCATTTCTGAGAATTTGGCTGAAATCTTTTGACAACACACCAGTTTTGTAATATATCTAGTTGAAATTATAAAATCCGTTAGTCGCTAATAGTATTAAAGACATTAAATATTATCAAGGAGGTCATTTAAAAACAATCAAAAAAGTAATGGTCCGATTTTTGACCCTTGAGGAACTCCTAACATAGCCCAATAATTATTTGAGTTATAACCATTATATGAAACAAATTGATTACGTTCGCACAGGTATGACTTCATAAGTTGTAGAGCTTCATCAGAAAAATCAAAGCTTGACAATTTGCACACTAAGACATGATCAATTCTATCAAAGGCCTTCGAGAAATCTATATTACATAAACTTGGCTACTATTATCTAATATCTCGGATACATATTGCGTGAAAGTTACTAAGACAGTTGATCTTCTACTTACGAATTCATGCTGATATGTTGAGATATGCATTTGAACTGATGTCGAGCAAATCTTTTATTCAAGTATTAACAAACCGCAAAGTACAATTTCTGGAGGAGCCTCGCCCTGGGATATTAGGTTACCTCCAAAACATCGGTTATCGTTTTCTATTCAGTCAGTTAACTTTGGATCAACGGTGTCTTCGAGTAATTTCAAATACTTGTTCTCAGTTAAATTACTGGCTAAAAATAGGGGATCAACAAAAACGTACTTACGATTAACGTGTTTGTTTGGATGTTACACATTGAAATTGTTTGTGGTTGTGTTTTCAAATATATTATTTTTAAAATAAAATGAAGCTATTTCTACTCTTTCCTGAATAGAAGAAATCATTTTTATTTTTCGTGGAAAAAATTGAATATCTCAATTATTATTCCAAGGGTAATTGCGCAAAAAATTGGAATACGTAGCAGTTTATGTTCCTACAAGAGAGCGACAAAATAAAAGTAACGTAATGAACAATCATATGGCTGAATTTCTTATAAAATTACTTATTCAATGATATGTCAAATTTAGTACTTTTCCTATTTAAATTGTATTGGTAATAGTGATGATGGATGACTGTTGACGATAGGTTAGACAAGAATAAAAATCGACCTGATCTTGCGTTTTTTAAAAACGTAAAAAACAGGGAAGTGGTTTTGTTGGAAATTGGAATAGGTTTCATTTATTTTTCTTGTTCAAAAAATACATTCTAACACTCTTTAATTAACATTTTTCTAGTGTATATTTGATTAAATTTGTGTGGTGAAAAATATTGACTTGGTATACCATTTTTCCTGCTTTACCCCATATTTAAAGTATTCATGGTATATGAAACGAACACTTTGTAATATCTCTGGTACTACGAAGTAAGAAACGCTCTATATAAATATTACACTTACGATCTATTTAAATTATAAAGTTATTCAATGCTTTTTTCTAAATTTTATTATAATTTCATAGGGCCATTAAAATTTAAATGACCGTTTGTTTAAGAATGTTATACAATAAATTATTGTTTACTAGTTCAACTACCATCTGGTTAGTACATGGAGAATGTATGTACCTACTCCCGTTAATAATAATATCTAAAAATAGTTTCTTAATAATGTCAGTTGAAACTATGTATTTGTAATATTTTATGGAAGTTTTTTTCGAAAAATTTAACGATATAAAATGCAGAAGTTCTACAGATTTTATTTAATTTAAGTCAAAAAATCAATACAATCAAACAGTAAATTGGGCAGAGAAATTTATTTCTCTTACCTGAATTTTTAATATTATTAATAATTACAAAATACATATATTTTCTGAATAACTGGGTCATAAACACTGTTTGATTTATCTAAAAATATTTTATAAGCAGCTTTTTATTGCACTTGTAAGGTAATAGTATATTAAGTAATAAGAGCAGCAAATAGCATTTCTACGAGCATGTAAATTATCTCTTTTTATTATTACAGAATATTGAAAGTAACCAAAAACGATTTTGCTTTGTATTGTAAACACATCATAAACATATCGTTGGTGTTAAGGTAATACGTCGTATCCACCATAACATAATTTTATAAGAGAAGAAAAAAAATGATTTACATAATGGCTATTAGTAATTTTCGAATTATTAAAAAGATATTAGATTAACCAAAAAAATATGATCACTTTGCATTAATAATATTTGATATATTGGCTCATTTAAATATAATTTTGATAATTTTCTATAGATTTTGAAATTTACGACGTTATACCAACACATATATCTCTCAAAGAAATTTTAGTGAATCTATATTTTGATAATTATTATTTTGAATAAAATAATATTGATTAATAAACATGAAAGAAATGATAAATTTACTCAAATCTTTAAACTTTTTATCGATGCATTAAGTCAAACTTCATTTTCTGTACTTTTTTCACCTTTAATATTTTCTTTTAATACATGACAACAAAAATTCTTTTTTTATTTATGAAAATTTTTTTGGGCAATTATTTGGCATTTGCCACATAACAATAAACTAGGTTTACTTAGGCATTATTTTTTTTCTTTTACTAAAGTAAGATTCACATTTTTCATTGCATTTTTTGATAATAGTTTTGGTTTTCTTTTGCGTTTATTTCTAACTTTACCTGATTCCACATTATCCGAATCATAAGATTCTACATCTCTAATATCAGAAAATACAACTTCAGAAGATTTGTTGTCTGTAGGTGTATTAATATTGTTATACATTAAATCTACATCACCATCTTTGTGATTATGTTTAAAGCAAGATGTAATTAAAGTTTCAATAATATTTATTACCATCACAGCACCCTCCCCCCTAGACACAATTATTATCTTTTATACAATCAACATTAATAATTAATATCACTTCCTCATTCCAAATATTATTATTATTATTATTTCTATTTTGACCTAATTATTTTCACTGTCAGCTTTAAATTATACACAGTGCACTTCATTTTTTTTGTCTCTATTATTATTTATTTACACTATTCACATTTTTGTTCATTATGTTTAACATTATTACCAAAATTTAAGTGATTTATATTTTTATTTTTTACGTTTGCGGCATATTTAAAGCCAAAAATGAAGTAACGATGATGTTAAAGTTTCCTTAAAATGATTAGTAGTAATTAAAATTACATAAATTACTTAAATTACTTAAAAGGATTAAAGCTATTTATATAATTTAAACTTGTAGCTCACCAATGGTAGGAATGTCTCTCATCTCAAGATGCGCGTGGTAAAACCGGGCGAGAACAGGCGGGAACTCATTTTTTGTCTGTCTGTTTGCTGCAGCAAGGATTTAATGAAGAACACTTTGAAATAGGACTTTTTTGAATTTCATTTGTAATATTTAGGTTTTACGTTAGTTTTTAATGTTTCATTGTGCGCATTGGTGAGTTGTAATAACCTGCATACTAGTCAGAAGGGAATAGTAGTTGTTGTTACATACACTTGTAAAGTAGTAATTTAGGTTTTTTTTCAGTATTACCTACAACTGAATTATAAGGGGTTCAAATTAACAGTGGTAATACTGAAAACATTTCATAGTTAGGTATTCAAAAAAAAAAGATGGAAAGATAAATAATGCTTATATTTCCATATTTATTATTAATAATTTCCATAAAGTATGATAACCTCCCTCTGAATTAACATATTCTTTAATTATCGTGAATTCCTCAACTATTCGTTTATAAATTTGAGAGAATTCTCTGAATGGCACCTGCTTTCATCTGCTCATTGAGCGTTGAATCAGATTCTGAAACTGAAAGTAATGTAGATTTGTTAAACAGATTACGTAACAAGAAAAGTTCATGCTTCATTTACTTTAATGTGTTTAGGTATTCATGTCGGACGGCTGGCGTTCCACTATTGATGGTTCTTTTTGTTTTCTTTCCTCGAAAAGAACACATTGGAATACAAAGAACTTTAGGCGTCGATATAACTGTGTTCTTTAGTTACATCAGACATTTATTTATTAAAAGAATATAGAAGGTATTAAAATAGGAGAAAATACTCCTCTAATAAGGGCGACCCAAGATAATTAATTTACTATTTAAAATTATGGTTTTTATAGACTTCTATTTTAAATTTTTCTATAAAATAATATTATTTTGTCTCTTTGATAATGTTTCTTTCTAGTAGTTGTTTTTCTCTAATGTAGTACATTTTTACCTCTGAACTTCTACTTGAATTTTCCAAATTTCCAAAATTGAACACCTTAAATAAAATACTGAATTCTTTGTATTATGAGATTCAAAAAAGCTCAAATAAACGAGCCACATAACTGGAACATATGATCACAAAAAGAATACACTACCACCTTATATCGAGTGTCCCCTAAAATCGTGCGTTCCTTAATGGTACGTGTATAATGAACCATTAACGACCAAAAATTCTTACATATTTTTTGAGTACACAATTTTTGAATCAAAGTTGCATTTGGCAACCCGATGTTCTGCAACTTATTTTTGTGGTAAACAAGTTCTATCCCAAAAAGTGGAAGCGGAGTTGTCGGTTTTAGGTACTTTTTTGTAGATAAAAATAGATATAATATATATATATATATATATACATAGATACAAACACTAACGAAAGGTCTTTTTTTGAAAAAGGCTACAGTAGAAAAAAAGGTAAAATTGTTTTCTACTCTGTACAACTTATTATACTTTACCTATAAAGAAACGCATTATTTTCAAGGACACCTTTTATATGCATTAGTCTTAAGAAGACACGAGATAAAGAAGTAATAAGATGATTATAATTAAAGGAAAAAGTAGACATTGTGGCCGTGATAATGGCCAAAAATATAGACGAGAAGCGTGGTTTATTATTTCTCTGATAAGACTCATAAGAAATATATAAGTTTTCTGACATTTCATGAAACTATTACATATCAAATTGCCTATTCCGTAGGAATTTTTTTCCCACGGTATTTATTCCACCCTATACATTTCTAAATGGAGATTCAACAAAAATTTAACGGTTACAAAGTTAATTTTGAGCTTCTCTCGTAAAAATCAAAAGATCAATGTTTGACAGATTCGGTTATACTTGCAAAAATTTCTCTTAAAAATCTTAAAATGGAAATAGAGAGTGATTTTGAAAATATATTAATTGGCACTCGCGGAAAAAGTATGCAATGCGTAGAGAAAACACTTTTCTACACGACCATTAATGAAAGGTGGTAATTGCAAAATCATTTTGAATAATATAATGTAAACATTCTCACTCTTGAGAGAGAATATTTATTTCGAAACACTTCTTATGTGTTTTGTTTTTATTTTCATTCCATAACAAGTGATGGAATGATATTCCTTAAATATTATGAACAATATCGACAGCCATAGATATCAAAGCTGTCACTGTCAGACGCTCAGATGTAAATGGCGGCGTTATAATAATCAATTTTCAGACAATATCGATAGCCGTGGATGCGACAATATCGATGTGAAAATTGTCAATGTCGGATGTAAATGGCGGCGCCTTAAAAACAAACTTTTATTCAAATAAATTAATGAGTGAAAAATCGAGTAAATTTGTGGTCGTGGAGAAAATATATTCTGCAACTTGGTTAGAATAACAAAATTCGATTCTCGTGGATCCTAGCGCTCGCGTTCGGAATGTTCCAATCATATCGATTTTTTTTCATTCTAACCTTGTTACACAATCTACTATTCTCCCTCTTGTAATTGTGGTATTTGTCACAATAGCTCGTGCCACAAACTTTCATCATTTTCCTCACGTGTTCCACAACATACCACTTTGCTATTATTGTATTTAAAAGCAAAATAATATTTATAAGAGCGATGATACAAAATGTATCAAAATTCCATAAAAGTTTGTAACTATCATTTAAAGTGCTATGGATTATTAACAAAAAGTTTTACGGCATACCATTCTTTTTAACTCTGAACCGTCTCTGTGATTCATTAACCATTTTAATTCCAATTAAGCTAAGAAATTTTATCATCGTTCAATATGGGTCGCACGTAATTCCATTTTTTTTGCTAGCTCGAGAAATCATTAACCCGAAGATAAAATGATATATATACGCGCAGAACGATATCACATATCTCTTGGTGTTTAAATTATATAATATGGCTTCAAACTGAGCTTAAGAAATTAGGTATATAAGTAACAATGGTCAGTGAAGCGTTGATACACACTTGTTCGGCATC
The DNA here is from genome assembly GCA_951812935.1 of Hermaeophaga mercurialis. Classification (NCBI taxonomy): domain Eukaryota; kingdom Metazoa; phylum Arthropoda; class Insecta; order Coleoptera; family Chrysomelidae; genus Hermaeophaga; species Hermaeophaga mercurialis. The sequence continues at coordinate 19,253,427 of OX638360.1, forward strand.
AAACTTGTCAACCGAGATGGTTTATGTCTGATAATATTCATTCTGATCATACACACTTTCACAGAAAATATAAAATAAAAATAAAAACTTTTATGGTATATAAGTGTTCTGTAATCGTTTAATTAAGCAGGTGGGTAGTTTTAATGTTTCACAGGTTGGGTGTCATATTTAGATATACAAACCAAAAACAAAATAATTTATCTTTTTAAGTTGATTTTCTCTTTTAATGCATCTTTCCATTTTTAGCAAAACATGAAAAGTATCAAATCAAAAATTTTGGGACCTTCCTTGAATTATAATTGCATACTTTGCTAATGTTAATATTATAATAGAGCCGTCTCCGTAAAAGAAAACAAAAAATTTATAGATTTTCAAAATTAAGTTGATGTTAATGTTGAATCTCATTTTAGAAGGATTTATTACTAAATTAAATAAAAAAGGGAGTAGACATTTTTATAGAGATGTAAAAAGAGAAAATAAAATAAGAGTATCACAATAGTCGTAAAGGACAAAAAAGGTAATTACTGGGAAAAGACGATGAAAATAGGAGAAGATGGAAAGAATACTTCTAAGAAATGTTAAATGAGCGTGATACGTATATAGAGTAAAGGATTGGAAATGTGCTACTATTACTCTTATCCTAAAGAAATAAGAAGCAAAAAACTGCAACAACTATAAGGGGGTTTTTCCACCAGACGTTGTATAAAAGGTCACGACAACACTAATAAAAACAAGGACTGAAGCAATTATTGACCCACAAATCGGAGAATTTTAAGGGGGATTTAGAAAAGGAAGAAGCACCACAGATCAAATATTTACGATAAAAGAAATGGCAACAACATGCGAATACAAAGTCTCAGTGGCAATACTTTTCACAGATTTTAATAAATCCTACGATAAACAGATCGAATATTATAGAATTGTTAAAATAATTTGATTTTATTTAGTAGTAACTTAGTTGGTCTATCAAGCAGCATCCAGACCAACGGAGAACTAACGGAAGAACCTCAATTAAGAACTGGCACACTAGACGGAAAGATCCATTATCAACCATAATATTTAACGTAACACTAGAAAAGATAGTTTGAGATGCAAAGCTTAACAGAGAGGGAATAGTATTGCACAAAAGACATCGACTCATAAGTTATGCCGACGATGTGGCCATACTATCAAGAAATTACAAGCACAAAAGTAGGATTAAGAATTAACGAAGATAAGACCAAATTAATGAGAATAGGAACCATAGAGAACAGACTAGTAGTAAAGATAAAAATAAAAGCGATGTATATGAAGAAGTAGATGAATTCGTATATAACTGGGATCATTACTTAGCATTAAAATAGAGAAGGGAAAGAAAATACACATGAGAATTCTAAAGACTAACAAAAGTACAGGAGCTCTAAACAACTTAATAAGATCAAAACAATTGCCGAGAAGTACCAAATTTCGTATGTATAAAACATCATAACACCTACAGCGATTTATGGATGTGGGACCCAGGTACTTAAGAAGAACATAAAAGAAACTCTAAAAAGGTGGGAGAGGAATTTAATTAGAAGAATGGTAGGAGGAAAAAGAACAAAGGAAGGATACATAAGAAGAATAAACGCCGAAATATACTTATTGTCCAAAGATGCGACGATGGACAGAACAAGTGTCAGAAGAATTATAGTTATAATTTTCGCATAAGTTATGTGCACGTATGATGGATCGGATGGGATAAAACAGTGTTGTTTTGTGGGATTTTTCTCTGAAAAGACCTTTTCTTCCCGGTAATTGTAATCCCAATAAATCCTTCATACCAAGAAATGTTATTCAGATTTTTAAACAGCTAAATAATTAAAAAAAAAAGATCAAAAATATAAAGTACTATTTTGATCAAAGAAAATTTTGTGTCTGAACAATGCGAATTTAGCACTCAAAATCGAGATCGAAGCAAAAGACATTTTTTGAAAGTATTTGAAGTTTCACCCTGGTCTCGTATGGTACTTTAATTACGAAATTGTCATTATATTAATGTTGATTCTTGAAAGCTATAATAATTTTCTGCATTAGTTCATAGAATCAATAATAAACTCTGCGAGGTTTAATAAATCATTCAATTTCTTGATCTAGTTTCATTCTACTTCGTTAGTTTTACTTGTTTTCCTTATATTTTTTTGTAATTTTTTAATATAGTATTTTGTAGTACACGTTCGGTTTAGTTTGATTTGTTAATTGAGTGGCCTATCAGCGATAAGTGTAAAAGTGTAAAATAAGTATGGCTGTCGAGTTATTCGTCAACAAATCTAACATAAGAAGTTACATACTTTCCCCCCCGCTCGGCATACAATAACACAATCTTACATATGGTATCGTGTATATATATATATATATATATATATACATCCACATAAATTAAAATGATAATTTAACTTTTTGCAGTCACATTTTTATGTTGCAGTTTTCTAGTAATTATTAATACGAGTATCATGTTTTTTAAGTACAAAATCAATAGCTTATATCGTCTTTCTACCCAAGTTTTATAAATAAAGTAAGGTTTTAAAAAAATGACATACAAAAAGTGAGTTTTAAAAAAGGGTTCAAATTGTAACTGCAATTTCAAGAGGAGATAATATTTACATTTTTTTAACAATGATGAATATTGGTTCGTCTCTTACAAGGTATTGACGATGAAACAATAATTTCAATAGCTTAAAAATCAGCTACTCTTTCAATTATAATTTTTGAAACGAATATTTTATAAGATTTTAGTAAAGTCGTAGATGGCACCGCATACGCCATATTCAGTGCTGGAAATCTGCAAAAAACTATATCCTCTTTTATTTACCACTATTGTTAAATTTTGAAAAAAATTATCTCTTAGAGAATATATTAGCCGTTTTGGAGATATTTGCATTATTTTATTTTATCTAGTATTCTCATCACTGGTAAACACACAGTTCAAAATTTGGTTAATTAAAAGAAACTCAAAAACTCATTGTCAATGCAAAATCATAGATTAAACAAATTTGAAAATATATGGTTTTGAAAAATTGACAAGCATTATTATTTTATTTTGAATGAAATTGTATTAATTTTTGATTTTACAAATTTCTATCAATTAAGGTTTGTAATGATACAATTTAAATATCTCGAAACTAATATGAAGTGCTGCTTTTTTTAAACAAAAATAATAGACCCTTAAAATTTAGTAATAAACAAATGTGACAAAAAAGTTAATATAAAATTATTACAACAGAGTTCTGAGTATGTTGCATTTTTGACATACTTTTACTTTACTTATTTAATCTTTATTGTAAAGCAAAATATGAATATTTTTACCTCCTGAAACTAGAGTTACAATTTGGCCCACTCTCCATCCCTTACCCTGTACAAATAAACAAATATTTATAATTGACTATCAAATCACAAAGTAACGTTCTCTACCCATGGTGTACATTATTTTAAATACTTTATTTTATACATACTACTAATTGTTTTAAAAAAATGTTTTTGTAATACGCAGGTTTTGTTTTAATTTCTTAAGGTACTACGTCTTTTACGTTTTATCTCACGCGATATCTGTCTAATTAATATTAACAATCATGTTATTTTCTGATAATTTAACCAATAAGCATTAAGAGAAAACAACTCAAATTGCTGGAAAAAATATTCGTTTCCTTGAATTTTTAATTCCTTTTCCTTTTAATGATGTAAGAAAAAGTTATCTTCCTTCATAATGAGCCCAATCATGTATTGTTTGCGGAAATGCAAGCTATTTAGAGAAATCTACACATGCAAATAAGAGTTGATTCTTGATGGTTTCCAATCGATAACAATTCGATCAGTTTTTAAAGATTAGAAAAACTTAAACGGGGTTCCACTTGATTTCAATGTATAGGACGCTGAAGGTGAAAAATAAATGTTTTTCGATTGTTTTTACATTATAATTAAAAATATTTTTTCTTCAATTTTGAGGTATGAGTTTTCAGTTCCTTTCTGAAAATTCTCATGTAAATAATATTTTTATTATTATTTTCAATGATGTTCTACTTTCATGGAACAATTTGAAACATTTTTATGTAGCTAATCTCTTATTCTAAATAAGTTAAAATTATTAACTTTCAGCGTCGTCTAATATATGAGGGCTAAATTTAAATCCACTTTCTATAGCATGCGTTTGGTATTATAACTAAGAATACTTGTGCTTTATCCTTCACGTCTTTCACTTGTAGTTTAGTAAAGATTTAATATATTTTGGTAGATTCTCAAAATAAGCTAGTAACCTTTCCCATTTGTTTCATTTTTGACTTCACACTATTTACTAAAACATCCATAAGCTTATTAGCATTTTATTCGTAATTTTGGAATTAGTAATGAAATTGCATTCGTTGCACAGTTTTCTTTATCCTATGCAAGACTTTAAGATTGAGCCTCACTCATATTAACTCGTTTTTTAGGAACTAACAAAAATAAAAAGTACCTATCTCTCATGTTACCATTAGATAACTGCTATTACAAAATCACTGCTTTGATTTTAATTAAAATATTCGCAAATTATCAAATAAATTAAATCGAAATGTCATTTGAATTAATCAATATTTGCAATTGTTGATAATTCTTGATAAATAAAATGTTGTATTTTAAGTCCTGTAATACATGCTATTAATAAACTCATGCTGTTATTGATTTTCAACTTGTTGCATTTGTATGTTATTCCCCTTATTCCACTAATAAAATAATTAAATTATTACAGTTGGATTTTACAACTGTACCTTACGTCACTAATTGTATTTATACAAAATAAAACGTTTTAGTTAAATCATCGGTTCAACTGATAAAAAAATATATATTTATTACTACACGTATATTTTATATTCAAATGGTTTAAATAATGTTTTCCACGAGCTGCGTTTATTAATTTAAATAAATGTTTGTACAGAAATATTTAGCTAATTAATTTTCTCATTAAGTAATTCCTAGTTCGTCTCACCTTTTTGATTCAGAACTGTTTTCATTTCTGATTAGCGATTCAATTTGTATGTCACAAATAGTCCCATTTAATTTCGTATTATAAAATATTACAAACTTTTGGTTGATTCTTTTGGCTTAGCAAAAATTTAAAAACGTTCTTTAAACTAATACCTCTCCACAATGTTATCTATAGAAAATAAATGAAACTTTTTGTTAAACTTACTCCTAACTAGTGCTATATATTCATTGAAACAATTAACTTTTTCTATCAATTACATAAATAATAGCAACATCTCTTAAATTGTTTAGAAGGGTTACTAAATAATTTGGAGGGTGAAATAGTTAAGGCGTATATTTATTTATCTAGTTGTATAAGAATGCAGACAGACATTGGTTTGGATGTATTATTTTTAAATTTATATGGTTCATTAGAGGGTTAGCAGTTATTTCTGTTTTTTGTTATTTAGTAGGTCACCATGTGGCCGATAGTGTATAACTTTTTTCAATTTTTTACACGCTCAACTGTAACTCGCTTCAAATCACCATGGAAAATAATAAAAAACAAAAACTTTGCTTTATTCGTAGAAAAATGAATTATGGGGTTTATATTACATAATAATTACTATTAGAATCAAAATTAGAAATAGAAAAGGTAAAAGCGTCCCACAAATATAACTATAAGAATTCTTTCACTCCTTTTTTCAACTCAAACAATTTACAATGTTACAAAACTTTAGCATACTTTGCCAAATTACTCAATCTACTACACCAGAATTTGAAATTTGCATTAGTTTCTTGTAGAATAGTTTTCCTAAAGATACCAATTCTTACTTAAAATTCCTCAGTAATTTGTTTCCGCCTTATAAAAAGATCAGTTTGATTTCAATATTTAACTGTCACATCCATTTTTATTATTTTACGCATATACAGGGTGTTACTATATTCGACCAACAACGCTTTACCCCAGAGAGCTCTCGTTAATTGATGAATTTTGATATAGGAACATAAACCCGTAAAGGGCTTAGTTTCCGAGATACAGGGTGTTAAAAGTTTGAAATCAAAATTAAAAATTTGTCATAAATCAGAAACGCCTCCAAATATTTTTTTCAAATTTGGTGACCAATATGCTCTTTAAGAAAGTAATATTTTGACATAAACTGACTTTTGAAAAATTTAACCAGTGGCGCGCTATCAGGGTTTGTGGCAACTTTTATCCCCCTATCTTTTACGCCACTGGAACAAATATATTTTTTTTTATTTTTTTAAATTTTCTGTTCATTTTTAGGTAAAAAAGTAATAACCTTTTATGGAGCTAAAATGTAATGCTAAAATAGTTGAAAAAAGAATACATGCTATTTCTGAGATTTTCTGAGAACTTGATAAAAGTAAAAATCATAATAACGCAAAAGCTATCAAAATTAAATTCAACCAAATGTACCTATTAGATACAACAATAACAAAATTGACAAAATTACAATAGTTGTTCAAACTGCCGGCCGTTTACTTGTAAGCACGTTCTACACCGTTTTCTCATTGAAAAACGTGTTTTTGAGAATAACTCCGGATTGGACTGAATGAGTTCTGTCGCAGCTTGAATTCTCGCTATTAGATCTTCTTCAGTTTCAACTATGGTTTCGTACACTAAGGACTTCATGTAGCCCCAGATAAAAAAATCGATAGGGTTTAAGTCGGGTGACCTTGGAGACCAACATTGGGGACCACCCCGACCAATCCATTTTTCTCTAAATCGTCTGTTTAGGAAATTTCTAGCACTTGCAGCAAAATGAAGAGATGCCCCATCGTGCTGAAACCACATGTGTTGTCTAATATTTAACGGTACATTTTCCAACAATTCATCTAACACTTCTTCCAGAAACCGCGTATAAATATCGCCGACAGTTTGAACAACTATTGTAATTTTGTCAATTTTGTTATTGTTGTATCTAATACATTTGTTTGAATTTAAATTTGATAGCTTTTGCGTTATTGTGATTTTTACTTTTATCAAGTTCTCAGAAAATCTCAGAAATAGCATGTATTCTTTTTTTCAACTAACGCCTAACGCTTAGTTATTATTCGAAATCGAATTAATAGTATGGATTAAAAGCAAATACTTACTTGTTTAGCAAAACGCCGACGGGCAAATTACACAACAAATCATAATTTGTGAATTATCTAAGTACTTGCAGACTTTTGTTCAGAATCAAATATCTACAACACCGTTCATTTTAGCTCCATAAAAGGTTATTACTTTTTTACCTAAAAATGAACAGAAAATTTAAAAAAATAAAAAAAAATATATTTGTTCCAGTGGCGTAAAGGTGGGGTAAAGCGTTGTCGGTCGAATATAGTAACACCCTGTATACGAATTTAGGGCGGAAAAACTCTTCTACTGGCCCTATTGTACGCCAGAAACTATTTTTTTTAAATATTTTAATACATCTTAAAATTCCTAACCTTTCTATCAAGTATGATATAAACAATAAAAATGTTAAAACAGAGTATTGGGCATAAATAATTTTTATTTTTTTAATAACATACTCTGTAATTCAGTAAGGATCCATATTTATCTTTTACTTTATATTTTGAACCCTTTTTGATTACGTTAATCATAAATAATCTCCCTGTATATACCTTCAAAGTTTCTTTGGCTTTTTAAAAATATAAAATGTTTATTTCGTATATTATAATTGTTTAAATTTGTTTATTATGTAAGCTTTTCGGTATGAATTTTTACCTAATTTAATATTCATTTAGTCACAATTGTTGTTACAAAACTTATTTACAAGACGAAACATAATACTTTTGGCTAATTAACGAAACTTAAATAATATATTATTAATATTCATTGTGTTATCACAGACGAGGAAGGACGAGAAAATTGTTACATTTTTGGGTTAATAATTATATTAATTAATAGTTTTAATTTCATAAATATTTTTGTAACATACTCTTGTATTCAAACGCTTTCATCATTATGTCTATCATTAATTTTGAATTTTAGATATAATGGGAATTTGTTCTTATTTTATAAGGTCACATTCACAAACAATATTTAGTAAATTTAAAATAATAATTTCCTTAATTACTAAAAACAACCAACACACATTTTTAAGGAAATAATAGAAATTACAACTGTTAATTAAAAAACACTTATTTTATGCAATTTCGCTGAACTGACATACTTATTAAATATGGAAAGATAAATAATACTTATCTTGAATTTTCAGTCTTCCAAAGCGTTTTGATATGTATTCAAGTCTCCCTAGGTTTCGGTATTTGACAATACTATTTTCCAAGGCAGAAAAATGGTATTGTCAGATACCGAAACCTAGGTAGACTTGAATATATGTATATAAAAACACTTTGGAAGACTGTGGAAATTCAAGGTAAGTATTATTTATCTTTCCATATTTATTATCCATGATTTCCACAAAGTAAGAGTTGAAACAATTAATTTGACATACTTACGTTTAGCTTAAAAAATGAAATTGAAATTATGATTAATTAATGATCTGATAACCTAATATTTGACATAACGACATAAAAGTAAGTAAGGTAATTTTCCTATGTAGTCTTGTAGGATGTGATTAGGCTTTTTTCCAGCTACACTCAATATGAGCCATCTTCTTGATTCCTCTCACAATTTTTTTTTATTTTTTCATATACTTACCTAATTTTGTCCCTAGTACTTATTGATCCCCGAAAATAGTCACTATGCTATAATATCTGCTTAATAGATTTGAATAGAATAAGAAACAAAATCAAATATTTGCGCTTCATATCCCTACAGAAGTTAAAATAAATATTCTACTAAAAGGCCGCCGTGTATAGGCATATGTTGAAATATTTTTTTTAAATTGTATTGGCGTGAAAATTTCAATTAGGCTGAGACAGATTTATTTAAAACTCACTGATAGTAACTAAATTACCATCGGCAAGCTCTAATCCACACATCAATTAGGTTCCGACCGAGTGCACATTTGGTGCCAAAAAAGCCGGGTAGGCGGGTACCTAGTCACTGCAAAAAAATGCACATTTGCTGCAGATCAACCTTGCTATTGTCGCAACGTATACTTTCGAGCATGCTTTGTATACATAATAGTAATAGTACTAGTGGGTACTAACTATGGCCATTTTTTTACATTGTAATTGTGGTGAACGTCCACTTGGTAAGGGATACATACTATATAAACTGGGAGGTTTGAATTCCCGGCTAGTATTGCATAGTACTCACAGTACCATATACCAAGTGAAATAAGAAAATATGTTCGCCAAGGTGTGTACCAAGTGAATTAATCTCAGGGGTTTGTTTTTAGTTACAGTGTTAAGTGAAAATCAAAATGTTTTTGATATTATTATTATTATTATGGAATATATTTTTTTAAGTTTTGATAAGGAACTAAAATTATAATTTATTTTTATAAAAATATGATTTTTACTAAATTCATATTTTTTTAGGAATTGTTAATAATTTTTTTTATTAAATAAAATTTATTAATTTCGTAAAATATTCGTAAAATACTAAAATTATTTTATATTTATTTCCTAAAAATTTATATTTTTCTAATTATCATAAGTTTTATTATTTATTATAACTTTTTTTTATTTTAATGTTATTATTTATAAAATATTGAGACCCAAAGAGCAGTGTTCCTTACTTAAAGCTTGAATTGACTGGATATTTGTCTTTTTTAAATTTCTTCAATCACACTGTTTATTATTAATAACAAAAATTTAAATTTTGGGAATATTGTTTTTTTTTCAGATAGTAACCTTAGCCACGGTTGTAGCCTGTGCAAGCGCAGGTTTAATAGGTGGGCATGGGGGTCTAGGTTTAGGCGCAATCTCAGTATCCCATGCAGCTCCAATTGCCATTGCAGCTCAGGTACCTGTCCACGAAACTGTAGATTACTATGTAAGTATAATCTAACATAATATTTTCTCAATTCTACTTCAAATGTTTCTAGTAAATTTTTATCTATGTCCACATTTGTTAGATTTCTATGTTTTTATAATTCGCAAAGACGTTTTTACAGTGTTAGTTATCCGTTTTCCGATCTTTTATAAAATATCATTTATATCTCTTGGAATTCATATTAAAGAAACATATATTAACATTATTTACTTGAACTTATGTATTTGTCAAAATAAGTAAACCTCTAAATTTGTTAAAGTAACTTGTAGTTTAAATAATATGCTAAGTATCCATAAACTATCTATTGCATCAAGAGAATGAAAAGGATGTTAGAATATGTTTTTCACTAAATTTAATAGGTTTGCTTCAAGTTTTTTTTTATGAGAATGTTACCAAGTCTCGAAATGTGAAAGAATTTCTTTTTTGTATTTGCTGCATCTAGCCTCATTTTTCGAAATTAATCTAAATTATCTTTTACTATTATCATTGAAATGCTAAAATAGCGTTCTAATATAAATTTTCCGTTTAATAAGCAAAATGTTTTCTTCAAGCTCTCATATTCTTATTTAACAAAAAACACATTTTAAAAATAAAACGTGTCTTTTTGAAGCTGAGTTCGATCAGTAATAAATTTAATAAATTTTGCTTCTTCAAGCCGGCATTAAAACTGCTAAATTTAAGCGCGTGTTTTGGAACATAACTATTTATTATTTTTATAAGTATCCACTACTATTGTCATTGTAAGTGTTAGAACGGCTTTCCATAATGAATTCCATGATGAATTTGTCACTTAATAATCAAAACATATTCTTCAAGCTTCAAAATTTAAACTAAGATCCTAACTTCGTTTACAAAAAAATAAATAAATATAGAATCCATCTGGTTGAAACTGAGATCAATCATTAATAAATTTATGGACTTTTGCTTCTTCAAGCTGGTATTGAACGCGTGAGAGACCACAATAGTTATTAAAATGCCTTAAATTATGCATCAAAACTTTGTGAAAATTAAACCCGTGTTTTATATAAGAACTGTTAAAATATTTCCGTTAAGAAATTCAAGGAAACGCCCGAGATTTTTAGCGGTTCCGTTGAACGATCGCTGCGTCATTTAAATACTCAAAACGGAGGTCAATCTTTTGCAATCAATAGACTCGTAAAATGCATTTCCTTAGATTAGCACACTTTAAATGCACAGTCAGAAGGAATATAGTAATCAATGCAATTACAGGCCTAGGATCGTGTTCGGAATGAATCCTTTCTATTAGATCACTTTTACGTAAACCCAGTGTCGGGGTCCAGCAAGTACCAAAATCTATTTACATTCAGTCGTAATTTTCCAAAATCTTCTGGTTATCGTTTTATTAAAATTTTGGTCCAAAATTAGTTCTAAATTGAAATGTTTTTATCTTTTCTCTCCTAGTACCTGTGAGCAAGCAGAGTTTACCTTCCTTTCTTTCCATTGATTTTTATATGATGAAGTAATAGTAATAATAATAATAATATTTATAGCAGTCTTAAATACTTTCACAAAACTACATTCAAAAACATGTTTTATAAATTTATATTTTTTAGAACTACTAATCTGTTTATTATTTTAGGCGTACCCAAAATACGAGTTCAACTATGGAGTAGCTGACGGCCATACCGGAGACCACAAATCCCAAAAGGAAGTCCGTGACGGGGATGTTGTCAAAGGATCTTACACTGTCGCAGAACCGGACGGTACTTTAAGAACCGTCCACTACACCGCCGACGACCACAATGGTTTCAACGCTATTGTCACAAGGTAACCTCCATATTTTTGGAAGAACATAGCTTTGGAATAAATTGCTATTTTTCTTTATTTCAGATCTGGACATGCAGTGCACCCTCAAATTATTACGAAAGCCCTAGCTGTAGCTCCTGTAGCTCTTGGTTATGGACATGGTGGTTATGGACATGGCCTCCATTGATGATCTCAAAGGCTTATAGAACATGTTGCTCATTTATGTATATACCTCATAGGTTGTTTTGTTTACTAGTGTTGTTCTTCTTGTAGCATTTATTGTATCTCATCTTCGCCATATTTATTATTTTTTGTATTCAAATAAAAGACTATCGTTTTTGTAAGATATTGTATTTTATTTTGATCTTTCTTAGTGTTGTCAGTAAAACCAGAAAAGAGACAAGATTCGCACTCGAAAATAGCGAATAAAATTTCAGTCGATTTAAGGGCTTTATTGAAATTTAAAACATCCAGTTTATATGCTTTTGATTTTTTGGAAGTAGCCACTGCTTTTGATAGTTTGGAAGAAGCTACAGATGACTTATTTCAGTATTGTTTTACTCTAAAATTTTTATTGATTGAGTTATTTTCTTAATTCGATAACATGTTTTATGACTCCATGAAGTTTACTAGGAAGCTATAATTCTATTTTCACAAAATGGCACGTGTTCGTGGAAAATATTCTAAAAAATAATTACTCCTTCACCGTAAAGGGATTACTGCAAATAAAAAAAATCTTATCATAGAATTCATTCAGGGTAAATCTATCATTTGATAGTGTTTCTTGCAGGAAGAAGGATTGGATTAACCATTCAAACATTTTCGGGAAAATTGTAAATAATCGTTTTTTTTAACCGGCGGCACATTTTCATTTCCAATTTTTCATAATAAATTCTGTTTGAGTTTCGTTTCACAAAATAAACGATTTTGTTAATATTTATTGATAACTGCCAACTAATTTAACCATTTGATAATCAAAATTTGTCGCTCAATTAACAAAGTGATTTGCTTTATTTTACTAGTTAATTAATACTTTTCATACCCTTCAAAAAAATTTAATAAATCCAATAAGTGACTTGGGTTTTATTAGTAAATAGTTTCTTTAAATCTAGGCTCTGGTTGATTCATTAGTTTTTAAAATATCTTGATTTTTACAACTGGTTAGAGTCGAAACTTATCGTTAAACAAAAAAAAATGGAGTAAGTTAATAAAGGTTTATTTGACCCGATTCCTCTAAAAAAAATCATTTTCAAAATGTATGCATATTTTCTAAATAAAATTCTTAAAGTGGTTGATATTTGATTAGCGAATATCCGTTTTTTCAGATAAATTATTTTTAAGCGAGGCATCTTAGAAAATAATAGCATATTTTAGTGTTTTGTTTTCATCCCTCAAGTAACTCCTAATATTTTTAGAATACCCTGTATAAAATCTGAGATAAAGATATAATATTACTTTATTTCGTAACAAGAATAATAATGTAACTAATAACTAGAATACATTCTTTGACTCAATACTACATTTTATAAATTAAGAACAAATATTAAATCATCATTTCAGGTGGTAGAGTATTTCTATCTTCCTCGGATTCAACAGTATCATTGTTCGATGAGTTAATGTTAGTATTTAACTTTTTTCTTGATCTGTTCTCAAAATAAACACCTGAATAAAACAAATAGGATTAATAAAAAATCCACTTACATAGTACATAAAAAATTGTGAAGTACAAAAATATTTTAAAATCAATAATAAGCTGATGAACCTTTTTCATTTTTTGGTGTAATTTGCACGTGTCTTTGACCGACTTCGGGGTATGTTTGGAAATCTCCTTCAGGGTTTCTTTGACGAAAAACTGGAATTTTAGGGTTTTCCAAGGTAGGGTGCATTAGGTTTCCCAAAATTTGTTTGTCAGGTTTTTGTAATCGAGGATTTTCTTGAATCTCTTGAAATCTTTCCTCGTGGATAGGTTGAAATGCACTTCTTAAAACTTGTCCCTCCTGTTTTTGTAATTGAGACTTTTCTTGAACCTCCTGAGGAATAAATTGAATTCGGCTTTCCAAATTATTGCTAGTACATTTCTGAGGATATACTTTAATGTCTCCTTTAGAACAATTTGACTTAATTTCTGCTTGTTTAGTTATTGATTCTACTTTTGGTTTAACTGTGGAATTTGTTAGGTTGCTGGGTAGTGGGTTAAAGTCGGCATAACAATGAACTCTTAGATGTATCGCTAAATGCAATATAACTATAGTCAATGATAGGGTGTACGCCAAAAATTGTACCAATAACCAAAAAAGCATCAATGATGTCGGATTAAGGTTTTTAACAACATCTTTGTAAGGGGAAGGTGGTTTCTTTTTCTTTGGTGGAGCTTCAGGAAGAGATACAGTGAAGTTAGCTTGACTAATTGGGTTTTCTATATCTTCAGACATATTTTGAGATGATTTTGGAAACTAAAGACCTGTTATTTAATTTTCAGTTGTCAAGTTGACGTTTTTATATATAAACACTAAACAATTAACTGATGAAGAGACAAATGTACGTTTCGGCTACTTTGATGTTAATTTTTAATGACAAATTGAGTCGATGTTGGTTTTTTCGTCTAATGTGGCACTACTAGAATTGAATAGTACCTTTTTTGAATATTTTTAATATTTTTTTATTCAAATAGAAGTCTATTATTTTAGACTTTCTTTAAACTTGTTACTATAGCTGGCAATAATTAAAAAAAATCTTTCCAAACTTTTAGTTTCCAAAAACTATAAGAAGCTATTTAAAAAATTGTAAAAATACTTTCACTAGGACGCTTCCCTTCGGAGTTATTCTCTCTCGAAAGGTTAACTTTGAGAATACTTATAAAATCCAAACTATTTCAAACATTTTATTCAGATTTGGACTGTTTTGAGAGTCGGAAGGTTTAGTTCATGATCTTCGTCGTTTTTACCAGAAGTAAGTGGTTTAGTATTTTTTCAACCAATCTGTACGTCTCTGAGAAAGCTCCCGAAATTACTAGGTCCCGTTATATACTGGGTGTTCCAATATTCGACCGACAACGCTTAACAAGTGATAGCCCTTGATTAATGATGAAGAATGAGGTAGGAACATAAATCTTTAAAGTGTTTTATTTCTGAGATACAGGGTGTTAAAGTTGCAAAAATACAATTATTTTTTCTAAATATTCTGAAAAAGCTTATAGATTTTGAATTCAAACTTTGGAGAAAATTCCCTAATTCGTAACCTAAAATTTTAAAGTAGCTTACAATTTTAAATCTTCATCCAGTGGCGCACTGTAACCCTTAGGCGTAACTTTAACACCCCTAATTTGTCATTAACTTTTATAGTGCCAAGATCAACCGTTTTCGAAATATTTGGCTTTAAAAAGAAGTCCACAAATCATTTTTATTTATTATTTATTATTTAAAGCCAAATATTTTGAAAACGGTTGATCTTGGCACTATAAAAGTTCATGACTTTTTTGATCAAAAATAAATGAGCAACTAGATAAAGCTTAAAAAATGGTGACTTAGAGAGTGGCGTACAAATTACGTACAATTGCGTACAAATTAGGGTAGAATTGCACTTCCCAAAGTTTGTTTCTCAGGATTTTGTAATGGACGCTTTTCCTCAGGATACTTGACATTTTTCCTCGTGGACATGTTGAATTGCATTTCCCAAAGTTTGTTCCTCAAATTTATGTTATTGAGATATTTCTTCAGATTCTGATATTTTTCCTCAAAGCTAGGTTGAATCGAACTTAATAAAGTTTGTTCTTTATCTTTGTGAATTTGCGCCTTTTCCTGTGATTCTCTATGTTTTTCCTCATGGATAGGTTGAATTACATTTTCCGAAGATTGTTCCTCAAGTTTACACAACTGATGATTTTATTCAGACTCTTGATATTTTTTCTCAGGGATAGATTGAACAGCACTTCTCTAAGTTTGTTCCTCGGATTTATGTAATACAGGCTTATCTTAAAATTTTTTGTAATGGATAGGTTGAATTGCACTCCTTCCTCAAAGTTTGTTTCTCAGGATTTTGTTGCTTTTCTTGAAACTTTTGTAATTTTTTGCTCGTGGACAGGTTGAATTACATTTTTCAAAAATGTTTTTCTCTTGTTTCCGTAATTGAGAATTTTCTTGAATATCGTAAGGAATAAATTGAATTTGGCCTCCCAAATTATAGCTAGCAGGTTTCTGACGAAGCAACTTAACTTCTTCTTGAGAAAAATTTGACTTCCTTTTCTGCATGCTTGGTTGTTGATGCTACATTCGTTTTAACTTTGGAATTTCTGAGGTTGCTGGGTAGTGGGTTAAAGTCGACATACCAGATGTATGGCCAAATACAATATAAGTATAGTTATTGATAGGGTATACGCCAAAAATTGTACCATTAACCAAAATAGCACCAGTGATGGCGGATTGAGTTTTTAATAACATCTTTTTAAGGTCAAGTATCAGGAACTTGTACTGTGAAGTTAGCTCGACCAAATGGTTTTCTATATCTTCAGACATATTTTCAGAATATTTTTATTATTTTGTAAAAACAACTTATTTGATAAATGTGGTATTAGTTGTAAAATTTTTAGTACGATTTTTGGCTATTTTCAATATTTTTTATTCTAATATAATCATAATGGTTTTCTGTAGTATTGTTACTAAATAGGGCCATAATTATCAATAATGATTCTAAGCGATTGATAGAAATATGTGAAGATACTTTGAAAAAGTAAAAATTAAATATTACAATTATTACCCTAATTCTAATTAATTTTAGATATTGCTGTGTTTATAATACAGTCTTATATCTTTGCAGCCCTCAGAACAGTTTATACCCATTTGATGTACATTAATTGTCTTAGCATAAGAAATCATTAGTAATATTTATTTAAAGAAAATATTGTTCGGCAATAAAATACTAGTACTCAAATATGCAACATAACTTAATTATACTAAGAAAATTAATATACATCAAATAGATTCGTTTTTGTGAAGCTATGTTATTAAGTGAGTCATCACTTTATCACTAGAATTAAGCTAAATTAAAGCTTTTTTTTACATATAATAATATAATAGATAAATAATTAAAGTTTGTAAGAAGTATTAATAATCCATCCGTTTCTCAAAATAATAAACAAATTAAAAGCTATAGCTTTTTATTCTCAATTTTTTTCGTAAATAACATTATCAAATAACGATCATGTAGGTGTCATAGAAAAGTTGTTAGTGACGTAAGGCATTAAAATAATCAGTCCACAATAAAATGTAAACAAATCTATGACATTTCCAATATTGATACTAAGCGAGTAATCGTATACGGTTCGTTCGCGTGGAAATAAATTCTTATAGCATGTAGCTTTATACGTGAAATTATTTATACCTCATACCTCTTTGTAATATAGTACATACCAGACCAAACGAACGGTTAGTCACTTTACATCAATAATGGAAGCACCATAGTAAATATGTAGCTCATCTCATTTTTGGAGTTTCTGATTGAAGCTAATCATCACGTCATGTAATTACAATAATTTAATTTGTGTTCACGCCCTTGTAAAGCTTAAATTTCACGTATTTTTAAACGGCTTATATTTGATATTGGTAGAAATAACTTTCGTTAATATTCGTAAAAGTCACCACCTTATTTGAAGATAAATTCATTTATACAAATAACTACTTATGTAATCACGACTTTGACGGTTGTATAGAAAATAAAAGTAGAATTAATGTAGACAAACCACAAAAATGTTTACTTCTCAAGAATGCGGAATAATTGTATCAATGTTTTTGAGACATAACGGATCGGTGATTTTGACTTAAAGTGAATTTCGTCGTTGAATCCCTGCTATTGTTGAAACTCGCTCAAAACAGAACCGCTAGAAGATGGGGTTGGCCATAGAGAAGCTGTTTAGTCGAGAATTCTATTTATGTGATTGTAGATGTCCAAGAGAACCTTCAAATGATAACCAAACAACAAGCTACATCATTGGGCATCAATACAGAGAATTTTGGTTACAGCCTTGAATATTTTTCTTAACAAAGTGCAAACACTTTTTTCTACAGACCGCTCGTTGCAAATAAATTAGTCAAATCTTCCTAAACTTCAACTAAGATATGGATACCATTCAAATGAAACTCATCATGAGAGACTAGGATCATTTCCACCAATACAAGTACGTAAACAAGCAAAATTATGGCGTCTGAGGCACTCAAAATCTACGTCGAATATACGAAGAACCATTACATTTTTTCAAAATCACTGTCTGGCGCGGCGATTAGGGAAGAAACGTGATTGGTTTATATGTTTTCGGAAAAACTCTTACTATTTCAGGTTTTTAAGACAAATATTTCGCAACGCTCAATATCTAGTTTTGACAATATACACTAGCCAGCAAAATCACCTTATACATATGATAGTTTTATGTATTTTTATTTGGGATTTTTTAAGGTCAAGGGTTTTCCAGAATAAACCACATGCCTCGGTAGCACTAACAGAAAACACGACGAGATGTGGAGAATTTTTCACTAAAAGTATTAAAAGAGGTCATGGAAAATTATATCAAACGAGCCCCAATGAGCATCAGCTCTAGCGGCGGCCTCTTAAGCGATATTATATTTGCGACTTGTAAATGTAAAAAAATGTAAACATCTAAATAAACAGAACCAATTAATTTTACTACGAAGTTAATATTTTAAATTTTGCTCTACCTAATACATTATAAACCAATTAAATTATC
Source organism: Hermaeophaga mercurialis (assembly GCA_951812935.1). Classification (NCBI taxonomy): domain Eukaryota; kingdom Metazoa; phylum Arthropoda; class Insecta; order Coleoptera; family Chrysomelidae; genus Hermaeophaga; species Hermaeophaga mercurialis. The sequence continues at coordinate 19,271,801 of OX638360.1, forward strand.
CTAGATTATTATTATTTCTTATATCAGATTGCGTTCAATTTTTAGAACAATTTTGGAAACAAAATTAATTGCTTTTGTTCAACATATTGTTTCGGATTATTCTTAGTAATAGTAAGTTGTTTTAGCTGTTAGCAAAAACAAGAGTGCTGTCATTCATTTTTAGTTTGTAAATTGCAATGAATAAAAATGGATAGTGATATTGAATATTTTCAGGATCTAATTAGTGTTTACTGATGTTCTAAAACTGATTTCAGTGTAGCTTACTAAAACTTTTTCAATACTCTGACTTTTGATCCGCTACCGTCCCATTTTTCATTTCTCATTCAGAAAACATATATTCATTATTTTCAGAATTCGTACCATCTACTGTGCAAACAACATTGTACCTTCAGACCTCTATAACTGTGAAGAAAGACAAAATTTATTTCAAATGTTTTCCAACTGTTCGTATAGTTTTAACATCCAAATACTCATAATGCTTTTAAGCTATACCTAATAATGTTTAAGGATCTTTTTTGTTGCTTGGTTTAATATTCAAATTAATATGTAGTGACAATATGAAGTTTATCACCAGCTTTTTAAGTGTTTCCATGATCAAACTGAACTTTTCAACAAATGAGCTTAGTGTTTGAAACAACTCCTTATTTTACTAATATAATTGTCATAAACTTACAATCATAGAAAATTAACATAAATCATAAGTATTTGATAAAAGAAGCAAAATAGACAGAACAGTCCTGCCAACTGAAGCCTTATGTTATTTCAGTTTTGATATCACTTTTGTAAATATGACTTTTAACCAACTAATGAAGGTTGTACATATAAAAATGTTATTAAATTAATAATGAAGAATTTTTTCTGCGAGATTCAATTACATAAAAAAACAAGAAAATTTATTTAGTTTTTATTTTACACAATAATAAATTCAATTTATAATTTTAATTTTAATGATGATATGGTTCAGCTGAAAATGCAGATACTGTAACTTTTTGAACTTGAGGATGAATAGCCACTCCTGATTTGCCAACGTTAGCGATAAAGCCGTTATGGTCATCAGCAGTATAAGTTACTGTTCTTATGGTGCCATCAGGGTCCAATACTTGATAACTTCCTAAAAATTCAAAGAACTTACTCAAAAAAAGTATGCGCATATTTCTTCATTTTATGTACACATAATGGAAGATATCATTTGCTTGTTAGTGAATGTACCGGTGATATTAGAGAATAATCAGCTTAGGAATTAGTTATAATGATAAGTGATACAAGAAAAGAATTTAAGATTTAAGACTAAATCGAAAATCAATACAAGCAATTGCAAATTAATGCTAAAACTAAAATAATGCAAATAATGACAAGAAAATATAGATTGGTATGGATCGAGGAAAGAAATGAACAGTAAATGAATGAGAAAATTATTAATTAGAAAAAATGAAAGAATTTAAAAATTTAAAAATTTAAAACAGGGTAACTCCTGCATTCCTTTGGTAATAAAATATACTTATAAAACTTATAATTTCCAAAACATACCGCTGACTTTATCACCATCTCTCTCTTCGTATTGAGATTTATTATCCCCAGTATAAGGATCTTTTACACCGTAGTTAAATTTGTACTTAGGATATGCATAATAATCTTTGGTAGCCTCAGTATCTATAGGATAATGTATAAACCCGGCTTGACAGACGACTAATACAAGAAAAGTAACAAATATCTAAAAAAAATTTGAAATTTTTTAATTTACTTTTACAAAAGACAATATTGTATATAGAATATCTTTCAAAACCTTAGTAATACAATAAAAATTCACGTAGAAGGAAAAAAATGTCTTCATCTTACCTGCAAAAACATTTTATATAATATAACCATATTTCATTGAACACAAAATAATGACTAAAAAGTCCAAATCAATTTCTTTCTTTATATATAATAATTACTAATAATAAACTATTTTTTTCGCAATTTACCTGTTGAAAGTTGGGCTGTTGAAGGTATTTATTTTAAAAATCTATTCAGAGTTTCTCTTATTCAATAAAGTGAAACTATGGTGAATCTGATAAAGATTTTTATATCGTTATTTAATATCTATGCATCAATAATAAAAAATATTGAGTCGATTTTATAATTCAAAATATTTAAAAATATTGCAATTTTAGATAATATCGGGCGCTCTTACATTTTGTAATAATGTTTGCCGCTTATATCTTTTAAATGAATAAAAAGGATTGAAGTTTTCAATGAAATGTATCAAAGTTTTGTTAATTTTATAGATGATCTATAAAAGGTGAAGTGTATATTTAACAATACAATTACAATAGACTCTCAGCTTTTATCTTTTGGGTGCTTGAATATATTTAGGCTCTTGGAATGTTAATATCTATTGAATAGTATTAAATATTGGTATTCAAGTTGCCAAATAACCTCTGTTGGCTGATATCGAAATTACGTTATTTTTAATTATATTTTTATCTCGGTCCAGTTAGCGCAGTTTTTAATTACGATAGGTAATATCAGTGTCATGGTCATAGAGATATTGTGCAAGAATAAATTCCTTTAATGGTTTCATCACGATCTACCCACTATCGATTTCAAATCTATCGACTCCTTAGTTTTAGTCAAAGAACAAAGAAAATCTAATTTTATCGAAATTAATTGTTATTGTTAGAATCTAGATACCATGCATGCAAATTCACAGTTAGTTCTAGTACACGTCAATGTAAGAAATAATGATATGTCAATAATTCAAAATAAAATATCGTCAACTGTCAAACATAAACAATTACCTGGTTATAGTAGTATATAATCTATTTTGAATTAAGTATTAGTTTTTTGTATTATTACTAACTTAGGATTTTTTAATCAACAGTGTCAACTTTTTATTAGAAACTATAGGTGTTATTCTAGCGAAAATAACATTTAGAGTTCGCATAACGCATTTTAACTCAAATTAAGTTTTCCTTATAGGTCAGTCTTTTTGTTTTTTGTTCAAAGGGCCTTGAAATAAAATAAATTAAGCAATTTTGTGTTTAACGTCAAATTATCAAATCATGTTTCTACGGCCTCTTGTAAAAACAATTTCACTAAATTTTTCAAAACTAGAGCAACAAAAGGGGAATCTAAAAATATGTATAAATAAATCTGTCCTTGAAATTTAATTTCACGCACGTGAAAAGTTCAATGTAATTTCAAGAATCGGATTTTTGACAATCGAAATGACGAACAGCTGGACGTGCATATTAATTTTTATTTGATACGATTCAGATGCGGCAAATTTGAAAACGAGTCGGAATCCAACTCAATTTAAAAAACGAAAACCCGTTTTCGAATACTTTGCAACTTGGATTTGATTGGATCGAGAGGTTTTAAGAATCGAATGGATATTATTTAACCAAATTATAATTTCAAATAAAGGCTCTGGGCCTAAAATATTTGTTAGCACAATTCTCGATTCTTATTAGTATTCAAATTTTCCATCAGCGGGTGATTGTCGATACAGGTTGGTTCATTTTTTATTTTTTATTATAATAAACAATCTTTTATGATTAACACAGTCCGTATTAAGTGGTGATCAAGAATAGATCAGTTCAAATAGATGCAAACATGTAGTATTCAACCGGCCATTTCCTCCTTAGAGATAAAATGAATACGCATCGATGTTCAAAATAAGGACTATCAGCACATAACTTTAATATTTCGATTGATTCTCATGAAACTGAATCACGTATGGCAAAATGGCGTCACTTATAATATGTTTAGAATTTCGGGATAGTCTTAGGATGATTTCAGATTTGATTAAAAGTTTAACTTAACAAAACTTTATTATTTAACACACACAAAAATCGTTACATTTATAATGACAAGCTATCTTCTCGAAGCATTGCTGCCAACAGTATCTATTTCATAAATTCGGTGTAAGGCGTTTTCATATATTACAACTTCAGGCCGACACCAATTCTGGATTATATGCACATTTGAACTTCAAAACTCTGTTCTAAATAATATCACTACATAAAGGGCACTATGTAATTCATCTACTGTGATTAAAAAACGTAGCAATGAAACTGCATGAACTCCTTCAAGAAGAATAGTACAACACTTGACTTAATCAAAAACTATTTTTTTATTTCTGGTTTGTTTGTATTAAACAGCACAACACAAATGTATCCTAGCAACAGAACGGAGGAGGTTATACTTATTTTTTAACCAATCATCTATTGAATGGCACTAGTGTCTTTATTATTTTTTTTTATTTTTAATAATTATCGTTCAGAATCAGAATTATTCTTCCGGGGGAGATAGGTAAAATCCAGAACTTTATAGGTTTTTAAAAGGAATATCACGTATGAGAGCCCCTAGGAGAAATTATCTTTCACAAGGGAGCCCTTATTGGTTCTAAGATAATTACACTCCAAGGAAAAGCGACATTAATAGCATTGATTACAGCAAATCGAATGCAAACTTTAGCACTCGTACAGGAGGAGAATGTTTTCATCACGTCGAAGGAGATCCAGATACTAATAGAGGACCCCATAAAAATGACATAAAACCACCAGATATTTATTATCTTGCTACAGATTATGGGTTCCTGTAGGGTTAACAGGCAAACGATAGAAAACCCCAAGTTTTGGATAGGTACAGCATTAAGAATAAAATTCTCGCACTATATCATACATTGATTTTTTTTGTATACATGGATTTTTGTATCTGGACTTTTTTAAGTTAGACCGAACTTAGAAATAGTTTTTTATTGGATTGGAACTTGCTGCCAATTGGGTTTTGGAATACCTTTTTTTTCTGAAGTCTATGGGTCTTGTAGCTGTAACTTGATTGATCTAGCGTGGAAATGAGGGCGAAAACAACATTACTTTTTCTCCACATTAGCTTGGGGAAAATTAATTAGGCATAAACCATAACCTTTGAAAAACCCGGACAATCAAGGTACCGAAATCTAAATTATTTTATTATATCTTTATAGACGTTTGGAAGTAAGTTTTCAAGTTTTTAATTAGAAATAGTAAGATTCACCCTTAAATTATTTGATAAAATATCAGACATCAAATATTGTCTTAAAATTCTAGAAAATTTTGTAAACTTGAGCTCAAGTAGTAAAATTTTATATTCTCCATCTTGCAGACATTCTTCTTTTTTACTACTGTTCTACTGATAGAAAAGGGTGATATAAATAAATATATTGATTTGCGGAAACCTATCACTTGAAAGCTATGTCACCCTACATAGTAGGAATTTGTACAAAATCTGTAAATATCGAGATAACTTAATGTACGTGTTTTTTATTGTTGCATTAATTGGTTGGCATTTAATTTACTGTTTATTTTTTTATTTATAGATGATTTTTATAATTTGATGCTTGCTTAATAGAATTTTTCCTTATTTTATAATTGATAATTAGACATTGTCAATACGGTAACTCCGTTTCTTCTTTTTTTGTTGTAACTAAGGTGTACCCCATTTTTTTTTCTAAGTAATTTAATTTAATTTATCAATTTGAGTCAGTCATAGTTTTATTTTAATTTTGGTACTTGAGCTGTGGCCATTCGTAAGTAGAGTATTTGCGCAACCGTTTCGTAAGTTGGCGGTTGTTTACAACTGATAGGGCTTTTTTTTAAATTTATCTGGCGCCCATTTTGAATTCACTTAGTTAATTTGAACCGGACCTCCGCCTTAGAGTTTGTCGTGGTGAAAACCCCAATTGTCCTAAAACAGTTGGACCATGTGAGCTCCTTCTTGAGTGTTCCAAAATTTTGTGGTAACAAGGAAATAGTCACATATTCCGACAAAAACTAACACCCATTAAATTCGTCCTTGTCGAACAAACATGATTATCAGACGATATTGTGTGCTAACAATAATCTCAACAAGTAGGTCACATTCTTTTATTTCATAATAAGTATTATTTTAATATTTTGGCTTCGTGTTCTTGGTCTGGTCCCGACTACTCCCATCTTTGGCAATAGCAGTATATAAAAACACAGAGTAATCATTTTAACATTAGTCTAATCTCAGTATCAAAATTAGAAGTACCAAAATGTTCTCCAAAGTAAGTAATAATTTATAAATCGATTTAGGTATATGCATAATTTTCCTAGAATTATTTCGTGTACATCCAGAGTAAAAATAATATTTATTAAAATAATAGTTTTTTGTTATTACGATTAAATTTAAAATATAGTTTAAGCAATAATGTTAATATTTATAAAACTGTTTATAACTAAATTTCAAACATGACACAATACATTTCAGGTTATTTTTTTATGATGCACATGCTATATTAAATTTAAACCCTTTTACATATAAAAAAATTGTTTTTTTTTATATTCATTATTCCTTTTTCTTGCAGCTCTTGGCAATTGCCTTCATTGTAGCTGCAGTCAATGCAGGACTTTTGGACTTCGCTACGCCCCATGCTTCAGTTTCCCATGTATCTCATGTATCCCATGCCGAACCTCTTCACCATGGCTACGCTGCTCCCGTTGCCCACCATGGCTATGCTGCTCCCGTTGCCCACCATACCTATGCTGCTCCTATTGCTCACCATACTTATGCCGCCCCTGTTGCCCACCACACCTACGCCGCCCCTGCATTAATCAAATCTGCACACCACGCTGAAGACTACTATGTAAGTACCAAATTCTATTTTTTCGGCTTTAGTTTTTGTTTTTATAAATATGTTTATAATGTATATATAAAAATACGAATTTTATCTTAAATCTTGTGAAAGAAAACGGCTAAATGCCCCGTTGCTGAGTAAAATTATGTTATGAGTTAAAAGTGTATAGTTTATCCATCAGCATTGGACAATAGTTTTAAAGCCACACACTTGTGGCTTTTACTAGTTTATACTTATCACTGATACATTAAGGAGTATTGTAGTGTAATTTAAAGTAAATTAAAAATTTTCAGGCACACCCCAAATATGAATATAACTACGGAGTTCAAGATGGTCACACTGGGGACCACAAATCCCAACATGAAACCCGTGATGGTGATGTAGTGAAGGGATACTACACTGTAGCCGAACCTGACGGTACCCTCCGTACTGTCCACTACACTGCCGATGACCACAACGGTTTCAATGCTGTAGTAGAAAAATCTGGTCACCCTGTACATCCTGCTCCTGCTAAGGTACTTTTGGCGGCTCCTGCTCACCACCACGCTCCATACTACCACCATTAAAATTTTCGTTGCCATTGCGATATTTGTGTTATTTATTAGTTGCATTGATATGAATTGTGTTTATTATTTTATTTTTTATAAATATACAATTGACTGAATTTTTTTTGTTTTAATTTTTATAATATTTAAAAAGTAAAACAGATTGGGTTTAAAAAATGTCTATAATCTATTTAATATTCTAAAGCTTTTCTTACTTAATACTACAAAGCATAATATAAATATTTAAACGACTTCATCATAAAAATATTTTAAAAAATTATATAAATGGCTTTGGTTAATCGTGCATATTATTTTGAAACGAGAAAATCCCAGTTAAAAAATATTAGAAAATTTTTAATACTAATTTAATAAAGATTATAATGTTGAAAAAATCAAAGTACGCGTTGCCCGTTTGTTAGTTTGTCTATTAATTTAAAAGACAAAATAAAGTTTAACTTCAATGAAGGAAAATTTATTTTAAAGAAAAAGTGAAAATATTTGTAAAATAACAATTTTATCAACAAATGTGGTAAAAAGTCTGAGAAAAGTGCTAAAGGGAAGAAATAAAGAAGATATTTGAAAATAAGATAATCGAAATATATGTACAGGGTGTCCCACGACGATTAAGACAAGTAATATATCAGAATTGAGCAGTAGTAGAGAATTATAATTTTGGGGGTGTAAATTAGAGCAAATGTTGCATCTTTTCTTGTTATTGTGTTACCCAATGAGGTATTTGTTTTTGGTCACGTGACGTCGCATTCAAAATTATTAATGGGTATATTTGTGCCTTTCTGTATTCCTCCCTATAAAACAATTCCAACAAACTAGCACACTTGGGGTCTAAAGTGATTAATTCAAGAGCTACAGGTACTTAAACGATTGTACCACTACGATTAAGACAGATGGTGCACCCACATTTTGATGGTAGAGTGAGAAATTATCTGGACATGATATTTCCAGAACGCTGGATTGGACGCAACGGTACTATTTACTGGCCTCCAAGGTCGCCAGACCTGACACCGTTAGATTTCTTCCTTTGGGGATATCTTAAAGGTATCGTATATGAAACTCCGTCTAGAGATTTAGACGATTTGAAAAGAAAAATACGCGATGCTTGTAGAACTGTGACACCGGAAATGATTAGGGCAGCATGTAACCGAAATCTATTATCAAGATTTGAGAAATGCATTTACGAAGATGGGCATCAATTTGAACATCTCCTTTAATATTGTAAGTTTTTTTTGTGACAGTTAATTTGAATTTTTATTAAAAATTATAATATTGGTTTGTCTTAATCATTACGTACGAATGTAAGATTGCCGAAAATTACAAGGGATTCAATTATGAATTTTTTAACTTACAATCGTTTAAGTACCTGTAGCTCTTGAATTAATCACTTTAGACCCCAAGTGTGCTAGTTTGTTGGAATTGTTTTATCGGGAGGAATACAGAAAGGCCAAATATACAGGTTGTCCCATTAATAATTTTGAATGCGACGTCACGTGACCAAAAACAAATACCTCATTGGGTAATACAATAACAAGAAAAGATGCAACATTTGCTCTAATTTACACCCCCAAAATTATAATTCTCTACTACTGCCCAATTCTGATATATTACTTGTCTTAATCGTCGTGGGAATCCCTGTATATGATTATAGTAATAAGACTTTGGATTTAAAAATAGAAAAAACTGATACAGTGAGAAGTTAGGTGAGACAGATACCAGTTTTATTTCAGTTAATTTCCCAACAGAAATATGCAAGGGAAATATAACGTTACTTTGTTACGATCGAAATATTCAAACATAACGATTCAAATAATGATTTAATGAATAGTCTTCTTCAAATGAGTTAATGCAGAAGGTCAATATTATTCTATTGCCCTTGCCTGTATTTCTTTCTGAAGATATATAACCAATATTAAAAATTAATGGTTTAACTATACTTAATGGCCTCATCGAGGACACAACCAAGTTAAAAAAGAATAGTTTCCTTCAGCACACCTCCAATATGAATCAAAGCATGATTACATCAAGAGATTTGTATCAGAACGCAATTTGTGTATTACGATGGTTTGAATCTGAAGAAAAATAAATAAATGAGGTCAATGCCTGTCCCGTCACGTCATGACTAACGCCCAAGTTCCCAGAGACAATTATCGGGTAAAAGTATTAAGGTATTAGTCAAATTTTGAGCAGTAAGCGAAAGGAATAGTGGGCGTAACAGTTCGATTAAATTAAAAATACGGTACAGAGAATAACAACAATTAAAAAATGGTTGTTTGTTTTTTATGAAATGCTGAAACGGTATAGTATCGTCCCAAAATAACTTTTTTAATTTTGAAATTAATAAATTGTATATATTTATTTGATTTTTAGGAAAACCTTATTAATCATTCAACTTATATTTAACAAATAAGCAATAAATTAAAATAGACTGAATTCAAACAACTCTAAATAAAAATATAAAATTTTAATAACTTTAAAATCCAAACCCCATTGCGTGGATCTAAACACTTCAAACTGCAATAAATGGGTGCAGAGTCGGCTTCAAAATATTGCATATTGATTTAATGTTATTTTGAATTAAAAAGACATTTTAAACTAAATGAAAATAAAGAACAATTAAAAAGATATTATTCTGTAAATTAACTACTAAAAATAAATTTGATATTTATATTATTAGGAATTTATACATAAATATTTGATTGTATTATATTATATTATATATGATAATATTTCTAAATTATATAATATTATTTATTATATTATCATTCAACTTCAATTTTATTTAAATCTTTTTTTAAAAAGTTCATAATGTAAACTATTACTAATTATTGTTTAATTAAACTTAGAATATTTATATTAATTTTACTATCATACAACCTTATTAATTTAAACATTAATTTTAATTCTAAATACTTAATATTTTTAAACAAAATTTATATAAGAAAAGAACAAATTACTTCATTTATATAGTCACACTCTTGATAGGATTATAATTTATAGCAGACTTTATAAAATAAAAAGTTATAGAATATGATGCAATAAAAGTCAAGAATCTTTAATTAATTTAAGTGAATTAAAATTATACACTACAGGCCAACGAATAAATTAAAATATGTCATTATTTAAATTAAAAATTAATTTTAGATGCAAATTGAGTTCAAGAAATTATAGCTTTATCTTGGTTTTGAGTTAGAAAACCCATAAAAAAATAGTTTATCGAAATTTTGACAGGCTCTCTTTCATTTTAGACATCACAGAGTTCATTTAGTCAAAAGAAATATAACTTATAGTCAAATAAGTAAAAACGAAAATCCGAAAAATCCGAATATAAATAACCAAATTATAAGTAACAATAGCAGTTACCAGAACGAATTGAAAGAAATAAAAGAAACTCAGTGAAATATACCAAATGGTAAATTTAAATAAAATGTTAAAATTATTAAAGCAGATGAGAGACGAATTAAAAACAATGAAAAATGTTATGGAAAGAATAGAGGTAATGTTTAAGTATCAAGAAATATACAAACAAAATTAATTAGTTAAATTACATTAGTAGTAAGAAATAGAAAGTACAGAAATTGATCTTTGATCATGAGTTATCAAAATTTAAAGAAGGAAAACAAGTTTAAATAAAATCGCGGTGAGCTCATCGGAACGGATAATGAAGATAAATTTAAAAACTATAAAGAAAATCAAGAAAATAAGTTTTAAAATGGCAAACCCTAATTATGATTATTATTATTATTATTATTATTATTATTATTTTTAAGTATATTTATTGAAATACATAAAATTCATGTCAGATAATGGGATGGGTGTCTAGTTAAGAAGAAAGCCTTAAGCAACTTTGTAAAATAAAGGGTAATAACAAAGCAAAGATAGATAAAAAAAAGGCAGACAAGAATAGTTAAGGGAGTGGGTGGGTCAGTGGTAGAGCCTCGGACTGGTGATCAAAGATCGCCGGTTCGAATTCTGGTAGGGTCAAGAAGTTTTCTCGTGCTCTTAAAAGCGTTCTTTACTTGTAAAATTTTCTAGACAAGAGTCGCATGTAAGCCCCGCCCCTAAAAAGCACATTTAATCAGACGATGTAAGTTTCGATTACGTATTTACAACTTTATCTGATAGGGTGTAACGGGTGTTCATTTAGTAATAAAGAACGTAGATCGTGCATGAATCTGTTGCACTCAGACGATATTTATCAGAGCATAATAATCATAGCCGGAGACTTATTTTATAAAAGTGTAAAAGAAATATTTATTATTATACATTCTTAATTTATTTTAATTCGGAGGCTTACTAATATTCCTTGAAGAGATTTTTTTTAAATAATTTTTTTATAAATGTAGAAATATTATACAAAGTGAGTCACGACGACTGTGTGGTCGATAAACACTTAAAGTAAATATCGAATGGCATTTTTTTACTAATATGCAGGTTATTTTTGACAGTTGCTGAAAATTTCTTTAGGGTTTAATTTATTGACCGTGATATTAAAAATATCTAATTGCCGGGTTACATAGTTATTAATTCGTCGTTTAGGGTGTTTCTATATTATGTGATTTTTCTTTCTTTTGTACTCGTAGTTTTAACGTTTCATAATGCGTTTTGAAGACAAAACTAATAGGTATCAAATGAATTAGTTTAGTAGAAATAAAAAGGGAAAATGATAGTAATATTTTTAACTCCATATATATATATATATATATATATAACGAAAGGAAAAATCTTAGAGGGTACTTGTTAATACCATTAAAAATTTTATGTTATTCGATCAAATAAATCATTTTTAGAAAGAACATCTTGTACCTCTGTTTTTGACTATTTAACAAAAATTTCGCGACATTTTAACTTCATGTGATACTGTACAACATATTACCCTCTACAATGAAAATTAGAAACAATATTATTTGCGAAACAAAATTTATTTTAATCAACAATAAATAAATAACATTTAAAATAGCGGATCAGTCAACATTTAGTGGTGATAATAAGCAGGAGCAGGGGCGCCCAAAACTACTTTAGCAGGAGCAGGATGTACAGGGTGACCAGACTTTTCTACTACAGCGTTAAAACCGTTGTGGTCATCGGCGGTGTAGTGTACAGTACGAAGAGTACCGTCTGGTTCAGCTACAGTGTAGTATCCTTTAACAACGTCACCATCACGTGTTTCGTGTTGGGATTTGTGATCGCCAGTGTGGCCATCTTGAACTCCGTAATTGAATTCATATTTGGGGTGAGCCTAGAACATACATACGAATGAGACAAATGATTACAAAAAATAGAAACCATATTTCAAAAGTACTACCAACGCTCAAAATCAATCTGGAAGAATCTAAGGCCAATTTAATACATTTTTTCTTATAGAATTCGAAAGGATAAAATTGTATTTGATTAACTGTGAATTTGGACTTATCACTTACATAGTAATCTTCATGGCGTGGTTCTTTTGCGTAAAGAGGGGCGTGGTATCCATGTGATAAGATTGGGGCTGAAGCTACATGAGACGAGGAATAAGAACTAGCGTGTCCGTAGTCCAAAACGCCAGCTTGAGCGAAAGCAGCAAGAGCAAATACTGACAAAATCTAAAAAAGAAAACATATATACATATACCTAACCTAACATGTTCTTGATCTTTTTTAAGTCTACCTAAAAAATGAAAATAAAATATTACTATTACTAACACCCTCACCAATAAACCCCAGAAAGCAGAGCTTGTGAGGAGAAGAGATGTCATTATGTTCCATGGTTTAACTACTTAAAAATTATAAGTATTTGAACTAATACTATTGCTAAATTAGTAGATTAAAAAACGTTTCTCCAAAAATCAAGTCATTAACCACCTTAAGAATTTCTTACCCAGCTTATTCATTATATATCAGAACAGCAGGAAAATATACTTAATATTTTTAGTCACTATAGTTACCACAAAAAATTTCACAATACAAAGTAATACTTCTTCCTATTTAAGAATGGATTTTTGCTATTACACCAATTATGTTTTTTTTATGTTTTAAATGAATCAAAAATCAGTTTTAAAAATATGTCTACAAGGTTGTTCAGAAATATGACCTAGTGCATTTTGTAATTATTAAATATTTACAGAGGTAGGTATATGTATCAAAAAGTGAAAAAAAAAGAAGAATCGTACGGTTTATGAGCCTTCTATAGATGAATTGAAAATGCTTTCTAACAAAAATTTCTACAGTGCACTTCAAAAACCTGATATAAAAGTATGTATAAAAGTCGTATCTAGTTTTTGTGAAATCAATACAAATTGAAAAACTATTTTGACAAGAGTTTATTCACTCGTAAAAGTTGTAGCTATTAATAATTAATCACTCTGTAGAAATTGAATATAGAGTTATTCAAAAAAATGAGCTGATTATATATGAATGCAATGTATTATTTTTCTATTAAAAATTGATGGAAAATATAAAAGGAACATTAATTTAAATCGAAAGTCCTTCAACGAAAACGCATATTATTGTTATTATATATAAAAAAATTACAAAATGATCATAAAGGATGTACAGGTTAACTTGCCAAACTTTTATCTAGTAATTTACAATGTATTTTGTTAAGTAATACAAAGATTTTCTGAAACAATTATTGTATTAAAAGACTTACGTTTGAATACATGTTTGTTGCTAATGACTGTCGAATGATAGACTGTGATTAAACCAAAGTAATATGAGCTTTTTATAGAAAGAAAGGACATACCAAAACTAGCAATGACAGAAAGCGGTGATCGAAATTATAACAATGCAAAGGTTAAATATTGCAATGCCCAAATTTGACCCAGATTTTAGTGCTGCTGATACCTAAATAGATACTATTAAGTCAATCATACCTTTTTCTAACGCCATTAGGTTAATGAGACGTTGTTTTGCGTATTTTATGACTTTATTAAATTAAGGCACGCATTTTTAATGTTTTTTTATTATTTAATATGGCTTGTGTTATACACAAAGACCGAATTAGAAGACTCTGACGTTATTGATGCCCGGTACACCCAATGTTGTAATATGGTCCAATGAGAAATTAGTTAGACTAAATAGTTTTCATGGCGATAAAATAATACATAATAAATCATAAATGTTGAGGTATAGGTAGGACCATATTTTGAAAATATTTTCGAATATACACAGCCAATCATATTAACAGCGTTAACCAAATTTATCTTTTTTTTAATGGAATAAATATTATTTATATATTTTGACATTTTTGTATTCTCTTCAATTTTCTCGTTTCTGCAATATAGAGTTTTGCAATATTATACGAGGTAGTTTAAAAGATATAAGTACTTTTTTATTAATTTCCTAGCAATATTAACACCCTGTAGTATTGTACAGACTTGACATAAAAAAGTCTATTTTCATTCGAACGATTTCTAATACAGTCTAGTATTTTTATATACAGCAGTAGTCGAAACTTGGAATTATTTTCTTCAGGGTTTTCTTAAATGGAACATCCTGTAATTTAGTATTATAATGAAATGTTATTTTATGGTACTTTATTATTTCTTAAGTATTTCTTATACCCAATGGCGTTAATTTTTGAGATACGAATTTCTCAAAAATTAACGCAATTAGGTATAAGGAATAATAAAGTACTATAAAATCACATTTCATTATAATACTAAAATAAAGGGTGTTCCATTTAAGAGAACCACAAAAAAATCATTTCGACTAATCCTGTACATAAAATTAAATATTCATCTATTTTAATGATTTTTAACAATACTCTACTAGACTATTAGAAATCGTTTGAATGAAAATAGATTTTTTTATGTCAAATTTATACAATACTACAGGGTGTTAATATTGCTAGGAAATTAATAAAAAAGTGCTTATATCTTTTAAACTGCCTCGTATAACATTGCAATAACCTACATTGCAAAAACTAAAAAATAAAGGAAAATCCAGAAATGTACAAATATACAGGGTGTTCCATTAAAAAAAGTTTGGATCACTCTGTTAATATGGGTGGCTCTGACCATTTGAAAATATTTTCAAAATATGACCCTATCTATACCTCAACTTTTATCTAAAAATTTTTTTGTATCTTTTACGGCAAAAGAGTAATTGGACTTACTCAGACTAAAGCCGCTCCTTGTATGTACATTATTATTTAGGGAAAACTAAACTCCTTATTAGCGAAGATTTTTCATTATTCTCAAATTATAATTTGTTAATATTCCACTCTTTTATTTCAAGAATAAAATTACCACTAACGATAAAATTAAAACGGTAAGTACGAATGGCGATAGTTTACCAAATTTATCAATTAAATTTTTAAGGAAAACGTTGCACAAAATGAAATTTAAATATACACAGTAAGTTTTAAGTATAGAACGCTTCAATTATCTCAGAAACGGCTTAAACGATTTTTATAAATAAAGTGTTTTGTATTACGGCCGATCTTATAGTATTATTTACATTGTTGTCAGATCTTCCGTTTTTCTGGAAATATAATGAACTTTGTTATTTCAAATAGATCACCCTGTATATTTATTCTTTTTGAAGTCCTTAAAAAATACTAAATATTTTTCATGTAATATTCCCTATACCTAAATGCCATAATTTCGAAGTTATAACTAAATTTACATTATATCTGCCCAAGTTAAAATAATACATTAAGATGGTTATGATTGAATATACTCGTTTAATTTCAATAATCTTTAATAATTTATATCCTAACAGAAATCCCATAACAAGGTCTGCTGTCAATACATTAGTAAAAAATTTTAACGAAATTGGTGCACTAAATCCAAATCATGGCGCAGAAAACCTGCAACAACTGAAGACAAATCTTTAGATATTTGTGTCGTGTTAAAAGAAGGTCCACATTTAAGTAGTAAACAAACAGCGAACTTTAGAAAACATAAAGTCAATGCAGTTACAGTAGATGCTCAAAATGTTGTCCGTTTATTTCAATACAACAAGCCATGCGATCTTTAAAATTTTGCAATACATTTTGGTGATCCTATCTTGTAATTCCTGAATATTGGCAGGTTTCGTTTTATAAACGGTGTTTTTTAAGTGACTCAATAGGAAATAGTCTAACGGATTCATATCTGGTGATCGCGGGGCCCGTTCGATAAAATCACGCCTTCCAATCCATCTTCTTGGAAATATTATTTATGTATTGCCTCACCTCACGCGCATAGTGAGGTAGAGCTCCATCATGTTGAAGTCAAATATTATGATTTGGGGTATTGTTATTGTGTGAAAGTTTCAAATAATGAAATTTCAAAATTAAAAGGCAATTGAAAATACTTACTTAGATTTGGAAATTAAATAAAGATCATTCAAATTAAACGAGTCTATTCAAGCATAGCCTTTTTAATGTAATATTTTAACTTGGGTGGATATAATGTAAATTTAGCTATAACTCCGAAATTATGGCAGTTAGGTATCGAGAATATTAAATGAAAAATATTCAGTATTTCTTAAGGACTTGAGACTTTTTCTTTTTATAAAGACTAAAGGATAGTGAATAATGTTTATTATAAAGAATAAATTCCTGTTTTTGTCGTTATCTTACCTCAATGTTATCGTTGAAAAAACGCACTGATATGAACAATCATAAATATGATACAAAGTTGTTTATTGCCGACCTCCGTGGTCGAGTGTGCGGATAACCGACATTGGGTACCGAGGTCTCAGGTTCGAATCCTAGCGTTGGCATAGACATGTCTGAATGTCCCAGATTTTATATTTAAAATTTAGTAACCTTTGTGGCTGGCTAAAATGAGACATAAATTACTCGAAGACCAATAAAAAAAAGTTGTTTATTATTGAAAGTTCTTTTATGTCTTCAACCTGCTTGCGTTTATGTTCCTCAAATATTTTTTATCTTTTCATGTTATTTTACTGAAAGAAATTGAAAATGAGTCAAGAAGAAGCTGCTCTAGCTGTTGCTCTATATAATGAAGGTCTTAACATTCGATACATCATAAATGTCTTGGTATTCATGGAAACAAATATAGATAAAAATCGTATTATTCATCTGCAAGTTCTTCGAGAATTGACGGTTCAAGCTAAAACTTTGGCTAAAAGGTTGACACATGTTAATGAAATTTTAACTTCATGTGATACTGTACAACATATTACCCTCTACAATGAAAGTAGAAACAATATTATTTGCAAAACAAAATTTATTTTAATCAACAATAAATAAATAACATTTAAAATAGCGGATAAGTCAACATTTAGTGGTGATAATAAGCAGGAGCAGGGGCGCCCAAAACTACTTTAGCAGGAGCAGGATGTACAGGGTGACCAGATTTTTCTACTACAGCATTAAAACCGTTGTGGTCATCGGCGGTGTAATGTACAGTACGAAGAGTACCGTCTGGTTCAGCTACAGTGTAGTATCCTTTAACAACGTCACCATCACGTGTTTCGTGTTGGGATTTGTGATCGCCAGTGTGGCCATCTTGAACTCCGTAATTGAATTCATATTTGGGGTGAGCCTAGAACATACATACGAATGAGACAAATGATTACAAAAAATAGAAACCATATTTCAAAAGTACCACTAACGCTCAAAATCAATCTGGAAGGATCTAAGGCCAGTTTATTAAATCACATTTGCTTAACTTTGAATTTGGACTTATCACTTACATAGTAATCTTCATGGTGTGATTCTTTTGCGTAAAGAGGGGCGTGGTATCCATGTGATAAGATTGGGGCTGAAGCTACATGAGACGAGGAATAAGAACTAGCGTGTCCGTAGTCCAAAACGCCAGCTTGAGCGAAAGCAGCAAGAGCAAATACTGACAAAATCTAAAAAAGAAAACATAAATACATATACCTATCCTAACATGTTCTTGATCTTTTTTAAGTCAACATAAATAATGAAAATAAAATATTACTATTACTAACACCCTCACCAATAAACCCCAGAAAGCAGAGCTTGTGTGGAGAAGAGATGTTATTATATTCCATGGTTTAACTACTTAAAAATTATAAGTATTTGAACTAATACTATTACTAAATTTAAAAAATGTGTTCCCAAAAATCATTCAGACATTGACCACCTTAAGAAATTCATACTTTGCATATTCACAATACATCAAAACAGAAGAAATCTATACTAAATATTTCACTATAGTTACCTTTAAAAAATCTCAAATTACAATCTAATACTTCACTATTGCGGAATCGAAATCCTTACACCATGTATGTTGTTTTTATATTTAAATTATTTAAATTTCAATTTTAAAAATATGTATACAAGGTGGTTCAAAAATATGACAAAAATATTTTGTAGTCATTGGATATTTATAATAGCAGGCCAACAACATACCAAAAAGTAAAAAAAAAATTGTACTATTTACGAGCCTCCTACAGTTGAATGATACAATGTTTTCCGGCAAAAATATCTACAACGCGCTCCAAAAACTGGTATAATAATATGTAAGCAAAGGTATGAAGTTTTTTTGTGAATTCGATTCAAAATCAAAAACTAGGTATTAGTAATTAAAATACAGTTGCATATGTAATGAATTCTTTTTTTTATCAAAAATTGATGGAAAATATAAGAGTAACTTTAAATTTATATTGAAAGTACTTCAAAGAAAACGTATGTTATTTTTATAAAAAATTATAAAATGGGCTTAAATTTTCATATAATAATTTGAAATTTTTTTATAAGTTATACTAATGGTTTTCTTAAACAATTATTTAAAGACTTACTTTTGAACACATATTTGTTGCTAATGACTGTCGAATAATAGACTGTGATTAAACCAAAGTAATATGAGCTTTTTATAGAAAGAAAGGACATACCAAAACTAGCAATGACAGAAAGCGGTGATCGAAATTATAACAATGCAAAGGTTAAATATTGCAATGCCCAAATTTGACCCAGATTTCAGTACTGCTGATATCTAAATAGCTATTATTTCACCGATACCTTTTTCTAACGTCATTAGGATAATGAGACGTAGTTTTGCGTATTTTATTACTTTATTAAATTAAAACAAGAATTTTTTATGTTTTTGTTTGTTATTATTTAATATGATTGTTAGGTAATTATTATAATTTAGTTATAACGTCGGCGATCTTTTGAATAAGTTTACATAGGTATGTATATAATATAATCGTATTTTTTAACATACTCGAACGCATAATTAACCGTTTTTTTTTTATTTTTGAGGGTTTTTGTTTTAATATAGATAAATAAATCCAAACAACAGTAAATGATTATCACAAAGAATACTCGTAAATACGTGTTTTTGTCGCATCTTACATTAATATTAGCTTATAAAAACCGCACCAATCTTGAGGGGCATGTTTTACAAACTTGTTTATTGTTAAAAGTTCTTTTATGAGTTCAAGCTGTATATTTTAAAAAGTTTCCTATTGTTTTACGGAGAAAAATTAAAAATGTGTCCAAAGAATCTGTTTGAGCTATTGTTTTATACAGTGATGAGCAAATATACGAAATGAAAATAATATTTTTGGACTCTTAGAGATATCAAACTGAAGTTTGGTAGGCAGATATTACAATAATAATCATATTAACTTTCAATTTTTAGCTTCTCGTTTGAGAGGAAGTAATGCCGATTTTAAAATTTGTAATGAAATAATATGTATATTATGTACGTTTTGAATAGAGCACTTTATTACGAGTACAAAAATATGGAGTTCGATTTAAGTGAAAGAAAAATAATGAAAATACTAGTGTTGATTGAGTTTCTGAACAAAACTCATATCAAGAACATTGTGATCTTTTTAATCATCATCCGAATCCATAAATGATACATTCCTTAGTTATAAAAACTTTAGAAAGGTATAACATAAATGGCACTGTTACCAATTTACCAAAAAAGTGGACCGTGAAAGACTGCAACAAATGAAGACAGTTTAAAATATGTATTTTATCTGCTACTGAACTAGCAAATCTGTACGAAATTAAATAGCCATTGTTGAGTTGGAAGGATACTAAGATAATAAAAACACAATCCATACAAAATTCGCTTTGTTCAAGACAATTTCGACAGACGATTAATACCGTGTCAACACCAAAGAGACAAACCAGAAACTTTGAGCTTTCAACAATTATGTAACAAAGCTCAAACAGTTCAGCGACTTTTTTTTGTCTCGGTCCTCTTTTTTCTCCGGATTTTGAAACAATCGCGAATCCCATCTCATGTCTCGAAATTGTTTTGTTGTTTGGAAAGTTTCTAAAAAGTTGTGTTTTTGTTTTGTTTCCAGTTTATGTTTTGTCAGTTTGGTGTAATTCTTTAATTGATAACCAATGTCATAGAAATAATACATGTTTCGATTAAATCTAACAAAACCACCTAAGAATTTTTTACCAAAACAATTATTAAAGCAACTGTAGTTACAATTGAGATAAATTTTACTAGTTTTAATTGTAGATATTATAATTAAACATAAAATGTGTTTAATTTATTTTTAACAAATGCTCATTGGCAAGGATACAGTAATTTCTTATTAAGTCTTTTTCCGATCCGACTTCAATTGGTAATATTTTCTAACAGTATCAATATTTAAATATAAATATTTATATTTGTATCATTGATTTAATTTTATTCAACACAATAACTACTACTTATTGATTAAAATTTATTTTTGCTGTTTAGATCTTATTTCATTTTAGATATTTTTTTTATTATACTAATTAATTAGTAACCTGTACGTCGTTATTTTGGAAGATAATGTATTAATGATATTTATTTATTTACATAGATTTATCTCTGTATTATAGCTGTAACAGTAGTTTTCCAAATTGCTACTTTTTAATTTAGATAATATAACAAATGAAATAAAAATCAGATATATATATATATACATGGAAAAGAATTTTATTACATGCTTAAAAAATATATATACATTTATTTACAACAAAGAGAAAAATTATTCCGAATCAGAAAAGACATTATTGATTCTTTCAAGGAGACAATGCACTTTAATCTGTTCAATTGGAATCAAATTAACATTACATTCTTCGGTAACAATATCAATGAGTTTATCGTACATATTAAAAATCAACGCCTTAATTCTAAGATCTCCAGGAACACGGGTTTTATCGCAAAATTTAACTTCAACTTTCCAGTGCCTGAGCCTGGCTGTAAACTTAATAACAACAAAATAGGGCATCACTAAAATATATTTTTTAAAAACTCTCGTGGTCCTGTATGTTTGAATTCCCAAATCAATATTCCAAATGAAAGAATTTTGAAAATCAGTATTATGATTTTCAAACATATGTGTGAACAAACTGTCTTGAAAGTCTGCAAATTGACATTCTTGTATTGGACACTCAAATTCAGGTTGTTCTGGACAATAATACTCATGAGTCAACATCATATCATTAGATGCGCCACATCCCCACAAACATTTGTAAGAAATTTCTAAGGTCCTGTAACACCTACTAAACCCGCCGTATTTAATGAACTTATTTTTCATTTTTTCTAATTGATAACAAATGTCACACAAATAATACATGTTTCGATTGATTCTAACAAAACCACCTGAGAATGTTTTACCAAAACAATTATTGAAACAATTGTAGCAATTGAGATAAATTTTAGTAGTCTTTATTGCAGACATTTTAATTAAGTAAATGTTATCCTCACTAACACTTATGTTATCCGGCAAAATATCTGTGTTAATTTGAGCAGGCCAATTTATGCAAAATCTGGAGCACAAATTTTTGAAATAAATAAAATTGCTTTCAATCCTAAACTCCTCAATTAAATCGGCTGGTTTAGGTATAACAACATTCGCGTTTGGTACAAAATGGTGGAAATAAGGCGTATCTATCATGGTAATAAAAATATTCACCTCTACATACACAGAACCTATTAGCTGATTATCCTTAAGTTGGATTGCCTCATAATCAGTCGGTATATGTAGAGGATGAAGTGGTTCTGCACCAACAACAGTATCATAGTTAATAGAAAATCGGTGATTAAGCTCAGGAGAAGCTAAACATCTAGTATATATCTTGAACGATTCCTTATTAGAGTCATCAAAAACAAAAGTGATAAAGAATAAAAAATCGTTAACTCTATGTAAAAAATGTTGACTTACAGTATCAAAAAAAATTTTAAACTTGGGAGACTTCAATTTGCACAAATAATGGTGCTCTTCAAAATGCTTTTCCATCATGTAGGTAGGAACATAAGTCTCCGCAGTACAATTTGGACACTCAAACATCTGCGGCTGGCAAATTATCTCGTGCTCAACGACCTGGTGGTAATTTAGAAGTTCTCTGCATCCATCCAACCGATTCACACACTTGAAGAGATGAGTATCACCAAAACAGTTGTATAAAGATAATTGACCTCCGTCATTAGGTAGGGAACACCTTCCACACTTGATCTGGTCATCTTCGTAACTTTTTACTGGTTTTACTGATAGAAATTTCTGGCAACTCGAACAGGTTAGTTTGTTCAAAACAGCGTCGGACACTATGACGGCCATAATCAATAATAACACTTAAAACTTTGCAACTTTACGAAAAATAATTTCGACTGGTTTTACAAAAACAGGGATGATTGTTTTATATTTTTCAAAAAGGTGATTAAGATCGCTAATGAGCATTTAAATGCTACTAAGTCTGGTATAGTTAAAAAGATAATAAGGTGCCAAAACGAAGTAATATATAATGTAAAATTATTGGGATTAACAGGTAAAACGGATGTTGGGATTAAGGGTGAATTAGTATCATATGAAATTAGTAATCAATTACCTGAGATTAAAGTCGTAAATGTAATTACATATATTGAAAAAGAAGGGATTTAAATGATTTATGACTTTTAGAAATTTTTGATATTTTATTTTTAAATTTTTACTAAAGCTTCCAAATTTTTAGATACAATATAAGCCAATACAAAATTAATTTCTATCGTTTTACATACATTACATTAATTATATTTGAACACTTATACTGAATGAAATTTTACAAAAATATGTTAAATATTCCTTATTTAAAATATTTAATGGTTTAAGTAAGTCCTTATTTATTTATTACTAAATGTAAGCAATGGTTCTTATAAAAAATGGGTTTTTGGAAAGATTATTGGGATTCCCTAAGTTGTAACAAATAAGGCAATTTTTACGTTTTAACTTAACCATATTTCATTTATTATATTATTATTTGACATTACTAACCTATACATATATATCATCGGCAAGAGGTTTGTAAGAATGTAAAAACATACGGGGTATTCCAAATAAAAAACATAACTTTGATACATATCTTTTTTGGGACAACCTGTATAATTGGAGCTAATTTTAAATCATGGCTTTTTTGAATATACACAAAAAAGTACTCTTACAAAATGTACATCAAAAATGCACCGTTCTGGAGTTATGGACCTTCGTCTACGGTGACTCGCCCTGATATTTACACAAATGGAAAAGAACTATAGAACAACGTACCAAACAAGGAAAAAAGGAAAAAATCAGAAAATCCACAGAAAAAGAACAAGTCAAAATGTTTTAAGATGATTGGACATATACCCATATGCTTAATAAGAGCCTAACCAAGATACTACGGAAAATTGGTGTAAACTAAAAAGACCGCATGTGGTAGACCACGAATAAACTGGAACGAAGAGAATAGTAAGTACTTGAAGGAAGAGAAAATCTCGCGAAAGGCAGAAGCAAATGGAGAAATAAAATAAGCACAGACTGAGAAACTTCATCTCAACATTGGCATCTGCCAGTAAATAAGTTCGATTATAATAATATATGCAAAAATCAGATTCATATTGCTTGACATTATTGTTAGAAGAAACCTATTATTGTCAGTCCCATTACCATGATGTGACAGCCAAAACATCTATAAATATTTTCCAACACTCACTAATTTTTTCATCAAAGCTGCTGATATCCCATTTTATCTTACTGAAACAATTTTTTTATATCATTCAGCTAATACTAGTTTTCTTCTGTGATATGTCATTTAATCGATACATATGTTGGCCACAAAAAGGATGGAACATTAAATTTGGGTTAAAAAATCATCATATGGATGCTTCTTAACGTCATCAATGGATTAACCGAATTAAACAAATATTTTTAATTAATGTAATGGAATAAATTTTACAGATATATCTACATAAAGGACGATATGTGAAAATTTTAAATTATAATTGATTATTATTAGGTTATATAAACATCGTATTTAAATCATCAATAATAATGTTGCTTTAGGTTCACATATTTTCTAAACCAATCAAATATAGCGCTCACTGTCAGTGTTAAATAATTTTGTAACTAGAATTTTGTAACTGATAATAACAAATTTCTTGTAGAAGCTATAGTAAATTGCTAGTAATTTCTTATTATTTATTTTACTTAATATATTAAATAACATATCTTGAATTTCACATTAAGTATATTTTCCCTTGCGAAAGCCATATGGATTACAGCAATAATTTTCAATTTATAGAAAATCAATAATTTTGTTGTTCACTATTGCTTCTAATAGTTTTGAAAAAATCGGAAGAAATGAAAATGTTGATTTATAATTATTGATGTTGTAATTTTTAAAATTTTTCGCTATTTTCATTTGTAGGGGTGATTTAGTAATGACTATTTTCAATATAGACGTGATTTTCAATCTATTTACCAATTTTTGACTAAAATATTATTAAATTCTCCAGTTTTCTTTTAAGAAAATATCTCTATTTTTTTCGTTAAGAGAATATAAAAGGTGATATGGAATATTATGTTTGTTGTTTTATTTCTTGAAACAGGAAATTACACAATTTTTTATCTATATGTTTATAACATGTTGGTTAAATTTTTCACAAATAATAAAATCGTTGAGAAAAATATTAATATTATTGTTTCGAAAGAATACTAAGTTGTAAACAGATTAAGACAAAAGCTGCGGAAGTCATATTGTTAATGATAATCAAACAGGTACCTATGTAGACGCCACTGGGGATCTAAGCATGATAGACAAAGGATTGATTGTTAAAAGTGCAATTATAAATAAATGGAATTAAGGTAATTG
Source organism: Hermaeophaga mercurialis (assembly GCA_951812935.1). Taxonomy (NCBI): domain Eukaryota; kingdom Metazoa; phylum Arthropoda; class Insecta; order Coleoptera; family Chrysomelidae; genus Hermaeophaga; species Hermaeophaga mercurialis. Next base: position 19,296,992 of record OX638360.1, read on the forward strand.
ATATTACATTTACATTTCAAATGATTAGGGTAAATCACTTTATCTAAATTGATAGGATATAATGCAAATTTATAATATCGCATAAATTCTTTATTTTTAAAATGTTAAATAAAGGCTCTAAAATGGAACTTCGTGGAAAGATTTGCCAAAAATCTACAAACTTATATTGAACATACTGCTTGGGGTTAGGAAAAGCATATTTAAATTATTTAAATGTATGGATAAGGAAATTATTTTGAGAGTTTACAAAAAAATTTTATGGCGGCAGTTTCTGTCAAATGAATTGTGATGCATAAATTAGATTATCGACAATTGAAAGGCCTTTTACAAAACTGTATTGTTTGAATATATTATCTCTTTATATGACCGTACTGTATATTTCAAATATTAAAAATATTTTATTTCCAACAAATTTTTCACGAATTTCCATAAAGAAAATTTTCAGGCAAATAAAAAGCATTTTCAACAAATTTCTAGTGGACCTTCAAATTTTTTATGAATTTTAACGAAACAAAGTGTCAGGCAAATTAAAATATTATTTTTATTTTAAAAAAATTTTTTGTGAACCTTTAAATTTTTTAGGAATTTTATCGAATCAAAATTTCAACCAAATCAAGAAACATTTTCTATTTTTAACAAATTTTTGATGGAACTTTAAATTTTCATGAATTTTATTTACCAAGTTTCAGTCATATCAAAAAAAAATTTAACTAAATTATTTTTTACAGTATGGAAAATAATTTATTTTATAAATTCAACCAAATTACAATTAATGCTTAAATCCATGACTTTATGAAGTAAATACTCAAAAAAGCAAAAATAAGTAAAAAGAATAATGGACACAAAAAGTGCTCTTAAAACACCAAATAAATTTTTTGTCAAATGTTAATTATTAAGCAAAGGATAATCGAACCGTTAATTTGATATCTATTGTCGTAAATGTTCTGTTTTTGTGAATTGTCATTAGTTGTCAATTTTGTACTTTTTACTTTTGAATATTAAATTATGGCTCACCTAAGTGAAACACAACACATAGAAATATTAATTCTTAGCAGATACGGAGATAAAAAAAGAACACAGCAAGTGGTATACAATTTATTTAATGCAAAATATCCAGACAGATCCATCAGCCAATCAACAGTAAGTAAAATCGTAGTAAAATTTTGAGAAACTGGACATGTTAAACATATTCCAAACGCTAGGCGTCCTAAAATTGATGATATTTTATTAAATGTACATGACAATCCTCAAAGTATTTTAAAACCAATTGGTGTACATACTGGAGTTTCTCAACGATCGGTATTACGTATTTTAAAATCCCTACAAAATTCAACTACATCAAGAATTAAACGAAGACCATCCCGATCGCCAACTGCAGTTTTCTAAAATTATGCAATTTTTATATAACCGCAATCCACGTTTCATTAATCAAATTCTTTTTTCTGATGAAGCCAAATACATGGTACAGTGAATCGTCAAAATTGCAGATATTGGAGTCGAGAGAACCCACATTGGATGACTTTTTTCTTTGAACTTTAACTTTTTTAAGAATCGAACTTATACCTGTCCTTACAAACATGTTTCCAAATGCCAATAATCCAAATTTATATCCAAATAGAGTGGCCAGCACGGTCACCGGATCTATCACCTCTGGACTTTTCCTGTGAGATTATATAAAATCAAAAGTCTATGTTAACAGACCACAAAACTTACAGGACTTGAAAGATAGTATTAGGCATGAAATGAGTCTAATTATTCCACAAGTCATCCGCAATGTATTTGATGAATATGTCCGTAGATTTGCATATTGTCAAGAAACCGATGGATGGCATTTCGAACATTTAATTTAAAATAAATTGTATGCGAAAGTTGTTTAAAGTACATTAATTGTAAGTTGGTTGAATTTAAATAAAATTAAAAAAAATTCCTAGTCTGTACAAAATAATTTAGTTAAAAATGTAATGTCGTTAAATAGAGAATTAAAATCCCTTTCAAATGAGGTATAACATGATATCGATTTCTATTTAAAAAAATTAACGATTACGTCACTACACCAACACCGTTGGCATCATCCCTACTTTATGTAAATTACAACATGGGTGTTTTACAATAAAAATCGACCTGTTTCGGGATTTTCTTCAAAATTCAACGGTTTTCGAAATAATGATCTTATTCCATAATCTAGCCGTTCACTATACAACTAAAACGTGGTTTTAAAGAGAATTTTATAAAAGTTTTTTAAATGTGTTTAGTTATAATGCACTTCTGTATTCTCAGAAAAAACAATAGAAAAACAGTTTTCTACAGCAGTGCCTGTTTAATATTAATTAGTGCAAAATACTTTTTTAAGTCATAAAGTTATTTTACAGAAATTGAAAGTAATTATTCACTGTCCACTGCTTATATTTTATTAATCCAAATATTGCGAAGGTCATCAGCCTCAAAAGTTTGAAATAGTTATGACACAAGACTTTAAATGTAATACAGAGAAAGTAAAATTCATAATTTATTGTGATTTATATTAAGCATAGAAAAAATGAGAACCAAAATTATTTTCAATATTGAAACACATGTTTTTTTATATAAACAAATTTTGATTTAATTCAATCTAAATAAAAATGATCTTTTTCAGTTCTACCGTTATTTTTTCAATATTAGTTTTTGGTGGGACATAGAAAAATCTTCTTTTCCAATTATGTACATATAGGGTGCGGCATTAGTGCGTCGAAGTACGATATATCCGTTATTAAAGGAGATATCAAAAAAAGTTATTTACAAAAAGTGTAGGCAGTCTTGAGATTCACATTTTAAAATGAGTCCCAAGTATACAGTGTGTTCAGGAACGCAGTACCAGACAAAAATTTTGTTTTTTTAAATGGAACATCCCATATATTTTTACATTTTTATAAACCGAGCTAATTTCAACGATGTATCATACTTGATGTCTATTATGTTTAATAAAGGATCTACAGCCACCTGAAAATCACATTTTTTTTATTTGGATGTCTGTAGCAGCCAAACCGTTGAAAATCAATAAAAAAGGATTACATGTTCCTATCCTAACTTTTCGAGTTCTATGCTAAGGTATTAAAAAATATTTGATACAGTGATTGAAAATCAGATGGGATTTCAAATTTTTGTAAATAACTTTTTTTGATATCTCCTTTAATAACGGATATATTATACTTCGACGCACTAATGCCGCACCCTGTACATATTATTATAAAATAATTTTAATTGAAAAAGGAGATTATCCCATGTTTCAAAAAAAAATCTTGAAAAAAATACAGAAGTGAAAAAAAAACTTTCATTTAGATTAAATTAAATAAAAATTTGTTCATGCATACAGGCTGATTTTTTGGAAATTACAATCAGACATTTTAGAGAAACTTGTCATAATTAATATATTAAAACTTGGGGTATGATACTTTCGATATGCTCAACTAATTTAAAATATTTAGAACATCCAGCTACTTCCGGTATAACCGGAAGTAGACTGTAACTTCCAGATTTTAAATAAGACTCTGTATATTATTACGTATTTCGATAAAGCTACTCTTAGGGATTGTCTTAATAAAGGGTTTTGTTACCTTTACACAGAGTATTTTACGACATATAACCATTTCTATCACGGAAAGTGTCCGATTTGTCACTCTGTATTTTAATTAATGAAAATTTAAACGTTTTTTGTTCTATTTTTTTAGTATTATATATTTTGATGAAACTTGGATATTGTGTGAATAAAGTGCGTTTATTACTGTATCGGGTGATTCAAAACATATATTTAAAGATTTTTTGAATAGATCATCCTGTATATTAATAACGTCGTTAGAAACAACATTTAGTGTTCATGTTTCGTTAACTACTCCCTATGCCTAAATCGCATCATTATTGAGATTTTAGATTTTAAGTGTGGATTATGAGTTTGAATTATGTTTGTTAAACAGTGTTATGGAAAATAATAAACTCAAGAGTAAGATAATTACTTTAATATTTTCAACTTCAAATTTTTTATTCAGATATTTTTTAGAAAAAACTCTTACTGTTCTTTAAGTTTTGTTAACTATTTTCTATACCTAAATCGAATCGTTATTGATATTTTAGGTATTATCGAATGGATTAAAAGTTTGTCTTTAATTTCAATTAAATTTTCAAAGAAAAAATTATCTCACTCTTGGTTAGTACTTAATTTTATTATTTTCCGCGGCATTCTTTAACAATTATATTTCAAACTCATATTCGATACTTAAAAGCTAAAATCTCAATAATTGAAATTGAAATCAAACAAATTTCTTAAAAACTAGTTATTTCTTATGAAATACTCTCTAAAAACACATTTTACTTACATTGTTGTTATGTTATGAATCAAAGAGTGGCATTTCAGAATAAAAAAGTAATACAAAATGAGGGCGTAGATGGTTCAGTGGTTAGAGCATTGGACTCATAACCGAGAGGTGCGTTTGCGTCCCACCAAAGGAAAAAATTTAATAATTTTCAAAGTCCTAGGTGTAGGTCACTTGACCATTAAGTGGATTCTTATTTAGAATGGTGTTCTAAAACAGGGGTACTGGGAAACAATGGATAAAATCTACACAGAACACGAGGCTAATGACCATAGTAGCCAACGTCGCTCATACGTAAAAACAAGAGATTGCTTTAACATTTTCAGTATTTGAATTATACAATACAGTCATATAAAGAGATAATATATTCAAACAAATATAGTTTTATAAAATGCCTTTCAATTGTCTATAATCTAATTTATGCATCACAATTCATTTGATAGAAAATTTTATTTTAGCTCTAGTTATGTAAAAATTTAAATAATTTATTCAAATATTATTTTCCTATTTTCCTAACAGCAAACAGTATTTTCAACATAACTGGATCAAGTGCATAGATTCTTTGTCAAATATTTCCACGAAATTCCAATTTAGAGTCTTTATTTAATATTTTAAAAATGAAGAAATTATGCGATATCATAAATCTGTACTTTATGTTGTCCATTTAGATAAATTGATTCACAATAATAATTTAAAATGTAATTTAATATCATTTACCTTAATTCCATTTATTTATAATTGCACTTTTAACAATCAATCCTTTGTCTATCATGCTTAAATCCCCAGTGGGGTCTGCATATAGACATATTTGATTATCATTAGCGATATGACTTCCGCAGCATTCGTCTTAATCTGTTTACATCTTAGTATTCTTTCGAAATAATAATATTAAAATTTTTCTCAACAATTTTATTATTGGTTATTATATTATTATTTGTGAAAAATTCAACCAACATGTTATAAACGTACTGAGAAAAAATTGTATAATTTCCTCTTCCTAGAAATCACTCTTTATAAAAAAATGTAGAATATAACAATATTTTAGTCAAAAATTGGTAAAAAGTTGAAACAGAAATCATTATTGAAAATAATGGAAAATAGCGAAACATTTTAAAAATGACAACCATATAAATAAATAATACCTATCTTGAATTTCATTTTAATATATTTAAATCTACCTTGGTTTCGGTATCTGATAATATCATTTAACCATTTAAATATAAACTAAAACGCTTTGGAAGACTATGAAAATCCAAGATAAGTATTATTTATTTTTCCGTATTTATTATGAATAATTTCCATAAAATAAAAGTTGAAACAATTAATTTAATTATACATGAACATTTTCAGTATTTCCGATTTAACTGAAAATTATTGCCTTAATCAATATGTATTTAGCAAGGGAAAAAATACCAAATGTAAAGTTCTAAATGTGTCACTTGATATATAAAGACAAATAAATAAGAAATGGATTGTAGTCTCCTTTAGCTTCTACACAGCTTTACTTATTATCAATCTCGAGGTTCTAGTTACAAAGTCTTAATTAACATTGGTATTGAAAAACTATATTTGATTTGTTCAGAAATTATTTAAGCCAAAAGAAACAATATACAGGGTGAATGACCGTAGACGCGACGGTCCATAATTCCAAAACGGTGCATTTGACGAAAATTATGTAAGAGTACTTTTTTTTATATTCAAATCGCAAGAATACACAATCGAATAATAGTTTATTTATAAAATAACAAAGACCAAAATTACTGACTAAAAATGGAAAATGAAAGCTATTCAGTTTGTGTATATTCAAAATGCTAAAATTTCAAATTAGTTCCACCAAAAAAATATATGTATCAAAGTTATGTTTTTTTAAATGGAATACCCTGTATGTTTTTTCATTTTTACAAACCTCTTGCCGAGCTAATTTCAACGATATATCACACTTGATTTATATTATGTTTAATAAAGGATTTACAGCCTCATGAAAATCACATTTTTTTTATTTAGCTGTCTTTAGCAGCCAAACCGTTCAAAATCAATAAAAACGGCTTACATATCCCTGTGCTAACTTTTCAAGTTCTATACTCTAGCATTAAAAATATTTGATACAGAGTTGTTAGAAATTTGAAATATCATCTGATTTTTGATAACTTTGTATCAAATATTATCTAATGCCATAGCGTAGAACTTAAAAAAAAGGGTATGGACATGTAAGCCGTTTTTATATATTTTGGCTGAATATCCTTTATTAAACATAATAGATATATCGTTGAAATTAGTTCGGCAAGATGTTTGTAAAAATGTAAAATCATACGGGGTGTTCCAATTAAAAAAAAACATTACTTTGATACATACTTTTTTGGGACAACCTGTATAAGTGAAACTAATGTTAAATTATCGCTTTTTTGAATATACATAAAAAAGTATTCTTACAAAATTTTCTTAAAATGCACCGTTAATAAAAATTATTTGCTTCATTCGGTTAATCCACTGGAAATATTAAGAAGCATCCATATGGTGATTTTTTTAACCCCAGTTTAGTTTCGGTCTTTCTGTAACGATATATTTGTACGGACAAATATCAATGTAAGTATCGATTAGATTATTTACGAAATGACATGTGTATTAGAAAAAAACTAGTAGTATTAAAAAAATAGTTTTAAAATACTGTAGAAAGTCAAGATAAGTATAATTTATCTTTTATATTTATTACAGACAAATTCCACAAAATAAAGCTAGAAACAGTCAATTCGAAAAAATCTGTCATTACTGAGAAATATGTAAGAAGTATATAAGGCTGCGCATGAAATATGGATGATAGGAACTGACAATAATGTTTACTTAAGTTGAAATCATATGAAAATATTTTTATTAGTAACTTTAAGAAAAAAAAAGCGCTTTGTCTAAAACCTAATTTTTTTTCAGTCATGTACGATGTTTGTCAAAAAATATTAATTTTGCTCAAGAGATAAGTATCTTCATTTCGAACACAATTGTTATGAAAAAAGTTGATCAAAATTAAAAACTATGCAATTTCATCAAACCACCATAAAAAAATCATAGTCTATAAATTTTTCCAGGCATTAAAATTGAAACTTGGTAACTAACATAACATTATAGAAATAAACGTAATTAAATTTTAATCATTCGACTAATATGTGACTATATAGGGAGATTAGTTGGCCAAAGAAGATATGAATATCTGAAGGTACGTTCTACACTGTACTTCGGCAAAAGACACTGTCTTGTTAAAACCAAATACTTCGTCCCTAAAGCATTAATTGATTTTGTAGATTGTAGATAACATTCGACATTCATAGATGTTCAAAAGAAATATGGTCTAATTAATCTGTTAATTTTCTTTTTTACTGTAGTAATAAGTTTCGAAAAAGTAAAAATGAACTTGTTTTTGAATGTAATTTTTAATTTTCATCAACTTTTTTACAGCAATCTTCGATATTGTTAAACATAATGGTATTTTACTCTTGACTAAAATTTTTATTTTTTAACAAATCACGCATACAACTGAAAAAATTTAATCTTAGGTCATACACCAATCAGAACATTTTATGAATAATAACTTTTTTTCTTAAAATGAATAGTAAAAGAGTTTTCTATACGATTCCAATTCCAGTGTTGAGTTGAAGTTTCTCATTCTTCTCTTATTTTATTTCTCAATTTGCTTCTATCTTTCGCTAGTTCTTCGGCCTATTTCCACTTTGGTTTTCTTTCCTTCAAATACCTACCAATCTTGTGTTGTCATTTCACTTGTGGTCTACCCTTGTATTTTTTTTTAGTTTTCGCCATTTTTATATTATCTGAGCTATATGTCGATGAAGGGACACATATAGTGCATTCTATACCCTCACCTTAATATCTGTTTTCAATTGTTTTTTATTTAATATTTACTTAATAATCGAGTAATATGTTTTTACGTTGGCTTTTATTTTTCTTCTATTTCTATCTGCTATCTTCTGCTACAATTATTCCTTGATATTTAAATTGTTTAACTTATATTCATATTCATATTTATGTTTTCCTGTTTTTTCGATACGGCCATTGTTTTTGTTTATTTCAGTTGATTTCGAATTATTTTTTTATACGTTCATATTCAGCTTCTTCTTTATTTTTGGCAGTAGTACTATAACATCTGCAAAAGCTAAGTGGTCAATTATTACCGTTTCTAGGTTAAAATTTCCTCATGTTGTTTTTTTAAGTCACTCATATCTGAAGATATAAACATAAGATAAAAACATTGTTAGAAGTACTTAACATTTATGTTTTAATCAAATAACTTTGTTGTTGAAACAAAACTACAAGCAACAACGCATTTTTATGTTTAACACATTTAATCTCATTAATGTGATCATTTAGTACTATCTATTTGCAGCGGTAGAATGTTTTTTAAAAACTGATTGTAGTCTAGATTATTTTAACAGTAAGTACATTTTTAAATAACTTTTGATAATTACAAATTGTTAACCTATTTCCCTAAGTTTATATATAGTTTCTGGCTATAATTCGACCTTACGGGAATTTAAGTAAGTAAGTAAGAAAATAATATTAATTCTGATTAAAAAATAAACAACTATAGAATTACTACAAACGGCGAAAGTGAATAGAAAAACAAATATTTTTGTCATAGATTAGCTGGTACGGGTTATGAAGTATTGCGATTAACAACTTTTAATAATAATTTCAAAGGGGGCAAAAAAGTTTTCTTAAGTTTCAAGTTTTGAAACACGGCGGTAGATGTAAGTTATTTTACTGGAATATCCTATTAAATTTGGAATCTGTACGTACATTTTTGCGATGACACCAATATATATATATATATTGCCGAATTTCTCAGAAAATAGTAATGATTACTCTTGATAAATTTAAAATCCCTCTCAAACTATTAATTCTTAATGTGGCGAATATTTAAGAGGACAAAATGACATTGACAGGGCTTTTTGACTTTAATGGAAAATATAATATGCTTTATTAAAAAAATACTGTAACAGATACATCGTTTTTTGTGAATAGTATAATGCTCTAATCGGTAGAATGGGACATTCTGTATTACACCAATTATCATGGCGTTTCTTTAAATTATAACAATATCTCTGTTGGCACATCAAACTATTAAACTTGCAACAATCTAAACATTAGATTAGTGAGAATCATGTAAAATTGTTACCGTTCTCAAGATTCTCACAGAGATGACTCGTAATGTTGAACCACTGGAATCATTCACATAATCCACAGTGCGACACAGTTAGGCAATGGGGCTTCTTTTAAATTAATTGCTCTGAAAAAAATTACACAAAAATGTATTCCGTCATCTTTATGAGAATCCAGTTTGAATTGTCTCAAGTATATAACACTCGTGTTTTCTTGGAAACTAATTAGTTTAGTGGATGTTTGGTGTGTGAAAAGTCAATATGTTATCAAAGGTTAGTTTATTTTAAAAAAATTCATGCCTAACAATATAAAAAGTAATTAACAAAATTATAAATAAAAAGACAGATGCTTATTTATTAACGATATGGATTGTTGGTAATAGGCTGATTTTTGTTCAAATTTGGTACACATATTGGTTCAGCAAAATGGATATCATTTTCTTATTACGACAATACTGAAGGATGATCCAAAAAATTCGGGTTCGCCCAATTGGCCCCCAAACTAGTTACTGCATGCATATAACGAGCGAACTGGCTTCCAAGTATTTAAGAATTTTAGCATTTCCGTTTAAATTATCTCAAACTGTTTCCTATATTAATAATTATTTAAGTTATTGCTTGAATGTACGAGTGTAATTAAAAAAAATATTAAGACCATTTAATGAAATATTAAATATTTATTTTTCAACTACTATATAAAATATGGTTTTAATATCTACAGATTTAGACAATATTTATAAGAGACATAGACTTGCAAAATTAATCGAATATTTTTTTTATTTTGCGCAATTTTTTTTCTATTTTCTTTTCAGTTTGCATGTTCTTGAAACATTCTATAAAAACGTTCCGTAACGTAGTGCCAGACCAAAGTTATGTTTTTTTAAATGGAACACCCCGTATGCTTTTACATTTTTATAAACCTCTTGCCGATCTAATTTCAACGTTTATCGCACTTCATGTTTATTATGTTTAATGAAGGGTCTACAGCCACCTGAAAATCACATTTTTTTGAATTTCGATGTCTGTAGCAGCCAAACCGTTAAAAATAAATAAAAACGGCTGGGATTTCAAATTTTTGACCATTCTGTATCAAATATTTTGTAATGCCGTAGCATAGAACTTTCAAAAAAACGTGATTTTCAGGTGGCTGTAAATCCTTTATTAAACCTTATAGACATCAAGTATGATACATCGTTGAAATCAGCTCGGTAATAGGTTTACAAAAATGTAAAAATAGCATAATTGAGCTTTGCCATACTAATGCGTCACCCCGTATATCAGTTGTTCTTTGAAAACTAACTGAGTTTTTCAGATAAGTAATCCGAAAATTGCATAGATATCACCCAACTATATGAGGTTCTAGAAATGTTATCCCATAATAATATTTTCGCCACTTTCCGGTCGACGAACTATCATCTTTAAACTCGTTTATTAATCCTAAAGACTCTCTATTGCCTCCTATAATCAAATATTTAATATAAAACAATATATCAAATAAATCATGATCTTCGTTTCACATACTGCTCAACATATCAGTATTATAATTATTTAAATAAAGAAACATTTTAAAAAAGTAGAAAGTAATTTTGTCTAACACCACATACATATAAAAATAATCTATATAATGGTTATAGGAGATAGTATATCTACTTTTTAGCCCGTTTTATATTAAAAAACTTTTTTTATTACAATAATTATTTCTAGTTTTTAGTCTTATATCTCTGAAATTTTGTCTTAGTTGATAAATCAGGAATTAAGTTTAAAACCGATTGCTAAATTGTACCGAACAGTCAAACACACATATTACGAAAACAAGTTAATAAAAACGAATTTTTTTTTATTAAGAAATACTCCTTACTGTGTTTTTAGCTATAATGGTTAACGCTGACCAATAAGCAATATGATTCTAACTTAAACTAAATTTCAACTTGATCTAAGGTACACTCATTAGTATACCTCAAGTTGTTTTCATACTTAAATGTACTAATCATGACGTGTACATTTCACAAACTCTGGCTTTAACTTGTCACTATAATAACTGAAAAGGCTACGTTCTCTTGAGCCTTCTTTCTAATCTAGAGTTGCCAAGAAGTTGCGTGGCCTCAATATTCACGTGAGAATGGAGCCTATCTTCGTGACTCTTAGCAAAATTTTTAATGGTCTGGTTAATACATTCCATTTCCAAGTATCGATGAAGATTTCTGTTTCTGATGTACCAAACGCTATTTACGATGTTCCTTAGCATTTTGTTCTGGAATTACCAAATTGTGTCTTGATTCCATTGTTTGGAACAGCCCCAAAGTTTGATGCCATAGGACCATACAGGTCTTCTTTTTTCTCATTGACGTCTGTTTTGGTGCGCAGCTTGGTGTCCAGGGTAATACCTAAGTATTTAACTGTATTTTTGAATATGGTATTAAATTGTTATTTAGTCTGACAGGTGTAGGATCTATTCTTTTATTCGTAAACTAGACATGGACAGATTTTGTCTCATTTAGTTTGATCCTCCTTCTTTTTGTCCAGTCGTTAATACAGTTGTCTGCTGCTTGTAGATGATTGGCAATTTTTTCATTGTTACTCCCTACCATAGCAGTATCGTCAGCGAAGATAGTAATAATATTTCGAGTATTATCTATTTGAGGAATATCGGATGTGTACAGTAGGTATAGGGCTGATCTTAGGATACTTCAGTGTGGTACTCCAGCTTTAATCTCTATCAGATGACAGTAAGATTATTCTTGTAGATCCGGAAATATCAGTAACAAATATATGATACCTTAATATTGTCGAATGAGCAATAACTTCATCTTATGGTTTAGGCCTTTGTGCCAGACCTTATCGAAGTCTTGTGCAACATCAATAAAAATGGTAGCACATATGTTCTTTTCTTCTAGCAATTTTTCTATTATATTAGTAATTAAATCTATGTACTTGATTTATGGTTGACTGTTTATTTCTAAATCCAAACTGATTATTTAGGATTAACTCTCTTTCTTTTATTTTTGCTTTATTCTTTTCTTCAAAAAGCTTCACCTCGACAGGTAACAAGGAGATCGGTCTGTATGAGGAGACTTCATGGGGAGGTTGTTTTAAAATGTCAAACCCTAGATCTTTTTTCGGGTTAATATGTTCTTTTATTTAGGAACAACTTCTTTGAAAGAGGAAAGCTCTATTTGCTGATTACCTTGAGGAGAATTATCCAGATGCAGTTCTTCATCTTGTTCTTCAAGTGGTTGGAAAATCTTTTTTGAATAGTTTGCAAATGTCATCAATTTTTGTTCATTATTCCTTGTCCATTTATCATTTTCCAATCTAATTGGCAGAATTCACATTATATATCTTTTTAGTCTCTTGATGTCTTTCTATACAGAGTAATCAGTACTGTTGTCATCTGTTATCTTCCTTAGATAGTTACTAATTGATTTTTAATTTGTTGTATTTCTCTTTCAAGCCTTTATGTGGCGTTAGTAAGAATATTTTTATTTTGTGGAGATCTAAAATTCTGTTATTTTCTTCTAATTTTTGTTTTTTTTTTTGTTGATAAGGCCTATAAGATTTTTAGGACAGTTGTTTCCAGTCGTTCTTCTATTGACAACGCGAGTACTTTGCCATGCAGATTGTTGAATATTATTATTAAACAATGGCACTTCGTAATCTAGCTTCTCAGAGGAACAGAAAGATTGTTTTTTGATAAAGCATTTTTTTTTAAATTCGTTAGTTTGTTGGTAAGCCTCGGGTTTTTTTCCAAATAATATTTTGACTAATTATTAATGTGTTATGACAATGATCAGAGTTTATAAACCATATTTCTTCTATTTACAGAAAAGATACGAAATTGAGTTAATTCCTAAATAGAAAATATTCTTTTTTTGACGATAAACATAAGTATGTGAACTTGGACAATGTTTTTAGACACCAGAAACTTTTAATTTTGTCCGATAAATGCTTTTTTTAATACAGCAAACATCCTTTGGTGCTAGGGTGTCAAGAACAAAATCATTATTTTTATTTCAAAATGAACAAGTAGTAATTAAAAGTGGCTAAAGCAGTTCTTCTGTTGCTTTTCTTCTCAGTACATTATTAACTGAAGTTTCGTGATTGTGGTCGTTCTGTTTTCTTGACAATATCAACTCTTCTTCCATGTTGTATATTTTAGCTACACATGGCCATTTTGTATATTTCCATATGATTTCCAGACGAATATTTTCAATTTTGAATATTTAAAAAAAAATTCACATATAGTCAAAGTCTTCTTCCACTGACTTAACATGGTGCATTTACAATAAATCTAATATTAATAAATTTCTTAGACTTGATTCTTTATAATCTATATTCCAAAATCCAGAATCGGGTACCGTAAATTCTAAAGCTTATAGTACATTCAAAAATAATGGTGCTTTTTTATATACACTTTTTTCCTCCAGAACTTTATAATAGACGACATACAACCTAAAAAAAGGGTAGAAATGAAAACCTTTATTTATCAAATATTTCCAAAATAGGTGTTTGAATAACAAGTTCAAATTTTAGAAGTGATTATAGGACATTAGGTTAACTAATTTCATGTCACATCTAGTTCATCCCTAATAAAGGGTAGTATGGGATAGTAAATAGGTGTTATTGCGTCATATATTTTTAAGATATTCTTTTAAATTCTTGTGAAATATAATTATTTTGACGGAACTTTAATAAGATCTTAAATATTAAAAAATGAACTTGATAATCAATATAATACTTTAGTATTTCTTTCATTCTTAATTTTTTATACATCAAAACTTAAAAATTAAAATCAGCAACACGTTTAAATTTCAGTTCTCTAAATTTCGCATACAAGGTGCTTAAAAAATCTTGCTCTTTTGCTGATTAAGAATTTTAATACATATTTTTTTAAATTATTGGCGCAGTTCGGCTAACATACAAATACTTATTTTTTTTAAATGACTCTATAATCTAATATAACTAAATCAACTTAAAAGAAGATTAATAAACATTTTCGTGTTTTTGAATTTTAACTAAATTATATTGTTTTTCATGTAATAGCAGTTTGTTCGATTTATAAATACATGTACGGAAATATAAAAGTAATTAAGATATATTTTAATATTTTTAATGTTGCAATGGGAAAAAATGATCCGTCAGACTGAAAAAATAATATATGTGCCATATTTGAAAAATATAGTTACTAACACAAAAACCATAAGAAACATACCATGCCTTTTGAAATAGTTTCGAAGAAAGAATATATACAAAATCTAGAAAAAATATTATTTCAGTCTTTTTCTAGCGAATACAGATCTTTTAAAGGGTGATAATTGGTGAGACGTTTTGATGTTTTGGTGTTTTGGGGACGAGCTAATAATCTAAACAATATTTAGACACTAATTCGGTTATAACTAAAGTGGATATTAACTTCCTTATATTGATTAAAAATTTTATCAATATAAAGTTTTGTTAAATTAATTGTTTCAACTCTTACTTTAGGGAAATTATACATAATAAATATGGAAAGGTAAATAATACTTATATTAAATTTCTACCTAGGTTTCGGTACCTGACAATACCATTCTCAAGACAGAAAGAAGTTAAACAAATTAAAAACGTAAATAAATAAATATCATAAGCTCATAATTGCTCACAGCTCACAGTATGTTAAAATTTCTTAATGTCTGGCCAAGATAGATGGCGTTACAAAGCGGATAGTTTAGTTTGTAAATACCCGAGTTTGAAATTTTTTTTTTTTTATTTTTGTTAAATGTAAAACCTAAAATTAATAAATTTACTATTGAAATTGAAGATAAGATAATTTCTTAGATTCAAATATCAAAAGAGTAAACCGTGATCTTCAATATTTAATTTATCGTAAACGAACTCATACAAATATGACTATTCCTTATAACTCAAATCACCCTATGTCACATAAATTAGCAGCTTATAATTCAATTAGCATTTTCGATACCAATGACTAAGGATGATTTTAAAAGGGAAATTATCCATTACATCTAATAAATAAGCTGATTAATAAAAAGGAAGAAGAAGAAAGGATTACATATTTTGGAGATATTTCAAATAAAATATCAAAAATTATATCTCGTACAACATCTTCTACAATATCTTTTCAAGTAAGAAATAATGTAGGTTCATTTTTATTAAATGTAAATGTAATGTAAATACATTTTCAAAATCGGGTATTTACACACTAAATTTGTCTGGATTGTAACACCATCATCTATCTTGGCCAGACATTAAGAAATTTAAACATACGCTACTGTGAACAATTACGAGCTTATAGATTAAAACAACCAGATAAGTCACATTACGCAAAACATCTCATTCACACCCAACACAAACCTACACTTAATAACACAGTGGAAACCACAGTGGAAGTACTTTCATATAAGTGACAAAAAAGAAGAACTTGATTTTTTGGAGGATTATGAAATAAAGAAACACCTAAAATTTGCTCAATATATAATATTGAATAAACAATTAAACCTGGGAAGTTCAATTATCTTAGATCACCTTTTGAACTAAATAATACTAAACAAATATATTTTTAGAAAAAGAAGAATATTGCCTCATAATGATTGCTTGTCAGGTTTATGACATGAAATTTAGTTACGTTTTTAATATGTCAAACTTCTTTCTATCTTGAGAATGGTATTGTCAGATACCGAAACCTAGGTAGAAATTCAAATATGTATACTAAAAAGCTTTGGAAGACTGTGGAAATTTAAGATAGGTATTATTTATCTTTCCATATTTATAGAGTTTTGTTATATTACATAAGGTGCTCCTATACATAAACTTATTTAAAACCGAAGAAAACTCAAAATCTAGCCTCATAAAATTTTTAATCACCTTGACAACTAGTTTCGACCTACAAGGTTATCATCAGGTCTAAAAGTGAAAATGTACACATAAAACCTGATAATGAACTTGTCGAAATTAGTTGTCAAGTTGATTAAAAATTTTATGTGGCAAGATTTTGGGTTTTCTTCGATTTTATCCTACGTACCACATTTGAGGTTCATTTTTATATCTAAACTTATTTTTTTTATTACTAAATTTGGCGGCTAGTTATCGCACTATAATTTATTTAATAATCCATCAGGTTCAACTCTTTCTCTAATCACATTTGCTTTATATTTTTTTTAGTAAGTAAATTTGTTTTTTAAAATAACAGTTACTTGTACAATATTCCGGATTATGCAAAAATCAATTACGAAATTCCATAAAAGAGTAGAATATAACTTTTTCAAAAATGGAAAGTCCACTGTTACCACATTTAGTTGATATTATTAAATTACATCAAAAAAGTGTTAAGCTGAAAATAACATATTTTTTCACTATCTGTAGATATTTTTTTAGTAACTTCTGAGATATCAACTGTTGAAAATGTTTTTAAAATGCTTCGTAAGAAACATTTTTCCAGGCTGTTTTAATTTCAACTTTAATATGCTGTATCAAAGCGGGATACATAAACTATCATGATGATGGTGGAACCTATAACACAGATCATCACAGTTCAAAAACACTTGGAGGTAGAGGGTCAGTTTCAACAACGTCATACGTGACTCATCACGCATCTCCAATACATAGTAACAACTATGGTTATAATCACAATCAGTATAACCACGCTGGCCATTCCTACTCCAATTCTTACTTCCACAACTCCGTAGACCACAGTTCTTACAACAGGCGACCTACAGGAGGACATGTAGAATACCATGGATATAATGACCAACATGATCACGATGAGAGCCAGTATTATAATGTAAGACACAACATGATCTAAAAAAGTATAGTTTATATCTACCATTTGTTCTTTTTTAGGATCCTCCAAAGTACGAGTTTAAGTACGGTATTGAAGATCCACATACTGGAGACGCCAAAAATCATTACGAAATACGAGAAGGGGAAGTAGTAAAAGGCCAGTATTCCCTTTTGGATGCAGATGGAAGTATAAGAACTGTGGAATATACTTCAGATCCCCATCATGGATTCAGAGCTGTTGTCCACAAATCTGGACATGAATCAGTAGCGTACGGTCATTAAAAATCAATTTAAATTTGTATAAAGATATGACTTATTTTTTATCTGCAAGTTGATGAATACCGAAATGCGAATTCCAACTTCATAATTTGTAGTCTATAGAAAGGAGGTTGAAACACAGACGTGGCAGTGTGTAAACGCTTAAATAGTATATTGTGCAACAAGTGGGAAAGAGTAGGTTTTTCTCGCGAATATGTGAAAGTTTGTGATATGAGCCCTTAAAACGAGAGTTGCAATTACAAGAGCGAGAAATTTATTTTCCCCACCTGGTGCATACTATACTTTTTATACGAGTGCAAATTAATATAACTTAACTTTAGACTTTTTCCTCCACTTCATAAATTTCTCATAAGCTGTTTGGTATTTTTTTCGGAAATTTTCTGACAGTAGTCGTTTTTTCTACAATTTCTGTTGGTATATTTTCAAAATCACTCTCTATTTGCATTTTAAGTTTTTCAAGAGAAATTCTTGCAAGTACAACCGAATCTGTCAAAATTGATCTTTTGAAAGTAAACTTTGTAAATCTTAAATTTTTGTTGATTCTCCATTAAATATACATAGGGGTAAATACCGTGGAAAAACAATTTCCTACGGAATGGGCAAATTGTTATATTGCAGTTCCATGAAATGTGAAAAAACCATATATTTCTTAGCAATCGAAGACAAAATATATTTTTTACCTATAGGTATTTTATGTATATGTCAATATTTTTGTTAAGTGTAATATAATTACAGTTATAGGGATTATAATTCTAAAATATTTTTATATTTCACATGAATTTGTATTACATAGTATTTATAAACCATATATACGTATATATTAGTATTAAATATATTTAAATAATAAAATTATACATTTTAATAAAATAAAAATTTCAAAATTGAAACAATTATTTATTATATCTACAATAACCTTTGGTATCTAGCTATTTTTTTAAACTTTACATCCTAAATTGTTAATTTTTAGTATCTAAACTGTCTAAAAAACATGATACCAAATAAACTATATAGAAACTTAATTAGTGTGATTTTATTACCCATTTTAATGTCTAAAAATAAAAGTTTTATGTAACTACATTTGTATACTAATTGATATCGACCGAAATTAAATTAATTAAATGCAGGTTATTAGGTAAAAATAACTCAAATTGATAAGTGGGTTCATTTTAAAAAAATATATTTGTAGCAAAAGAATTTTTAGATGATTATCTTATATAAATATGACTTTTTTAGCTAGTTGGAAACGGGTACCCGGAGCCATTTTTGGTAACTTTTGTAACCCCAATAATGAATTCTAATTCAACATATTCTGTAGCGAATCCTTTCCAAGTTTATCAGCTTTTTCTTTGCAAAAAAACATCGTGGTATCAGCATTGTTTATGTTAATTCTAGTGAGGCCATATATGTTTTTCTTATCGAATCATACAAGGTGTTCCAAATTCGCATCCCACAGAGAACATACTTATTCTTTATGAGAAATTATAGTAACTTTCTCTGTAACACTTTTTGATTTAAGTCCGGGTAAGTAAAATACTGAGTGTTAAAAATTCTTCAATAACTTTTAAATTGATTAACATTTTTTGACAAAATTTGGTATACACCCTTTTTTAGTTAAGGGCAATAAATTGATGAAAACGTAGTTCTACATAGTTTTGCTGTGGCGTAGTCGTTATATATTCAGAAAAAAATAATGGTACGTCATTAGTTTTTAAACCGATTTTCATAAAAATGACTTTGCTCTTCATTTCTCCAAAAAAAGCCACTCTTGACTTTTTTCATATTCTATTTCTTTTAATCGGAACTTGGCATTTTATAATTTGGCGTAATAATTTTTATGTAGCATTTAAATAAAGTTGAACGGTAAACAATCTAAATTTTTCCAAAATAGTTGATTTTTTGGAAGAAATTTACTATTTTTTATGGATCAGTTTTTTACTTACTTAAGATCTCTTAAGGAAGATACAGTGTGTTATAATATGTAAAAAGAAAGTTTTTTTTTCATTGACTTTGGTATTGCTAAACATTTTGAGGAAAAAAATTGTATGACACTGATTTCGTTCATTCATTTCTATAAAAATTACTTAGCTTTTTATACCCTGAGATGGTATATTATTTGTTATGATTTATGTGGAATTTAAATGACTCTAAAACTTTTAGAAACAGATCATTTTTAAAGATTGAAAAATTCTACGAAAATTAACTTAAACTGATTGATATCACTGTATTGCTGGATATTTTTGGAAGGTAACCACATTTAAAAATATAAAGGTCTTATTCATGAATTTTTTTATTCAAATACATTAATTCAATTTAAGAACTCTAAATAAAAGTAATCCAAGTACAAAACGAGAAATGAGAATAAATGCAAAGTAAATATAATTTTCCATTTACCATTTAAAAAATAATAAATGAACTTTTTCTTAGTAAATAAAAGAGAAGCAAAAAATTTACAACCTAATCCAAACTGAGACAAAAAAAAATACCCATTTTCTTCAAAAAATCATCTGTCTCATCAGAGATCGAATCTTCCCTATTCAGCATCATACAATATATCAGTACATTTGTGAGTGATTCATTTTAATGTTAAAATAATTTTCCATTTATTTTATCGGAGTAAGGAACTCTGTACCAGTGTGTTTATTATCAATTGTATTGAAAACATCTTCAAGCATACAAATAAATTAATCATTGTAAATTTATAAAAGACAATAGTGGTTTACAAAATTGGAACTATTATTGATAATTCTTTGAAACTATGTCAAAGTTAGGTGAAAGAAAAATATATCGTTTCTGTTATAGCCAGAGAGAAAAGTCTTTGAATCTTGCATATCTCGCATCTTTTGATTGTATTTGTTCAGAATACCAAAGAAGCTATGTACTTGTATAACCAGTACCCCTTGTAGAGGTTAAATTCCCAAGTTTTACAAAATATACATTTGGTCACTAATGATATGATCAGCTAATTACATTTTTAAGATATTGATGCCAGATTAATCTCGGGTCTAAAAGAATGTTTAATCCAGCTACCTCTGTCCATTTTGTTAATATTATCCGTCAAGAATATCTATTCAGAGGTTGTTGCTTCACTCATTAACTATAATATTGAATTTGTCCTGTATTTTAACAATTACCTTCATTATTTTTTACTAAAATGAAAATTTCGTAATTTTTTACATTTTGACTATGATTTATAAATTCCTTACATTTTGATTATGATTTATTCTTCACACCTTTTTGTTTATATAATACAAATTATCACGTTGTTTGCATATTATTACTTTCTATCTTTCTTGTTAAATTTCGGATTAAACTTGACACCCAAAATAGCCAAATTTTGGGATATCAACACATTTCAAACCTACTCAAACACATACGATACCAAATAAATTATGGAATTTAATTAGTGCGATTTTATTACGTATTTTTTGCCGAAAAATAAAAGTTTTATGTAAGTACCCAAATACGTTTGTAGACTGATTAATGTCGCACGAAATTTAACTAATTAAATGCACATAATTAGATAATACCAATTCGAATTGATACGACCAATTTTTTAATAAGACAGATTCAGATCAAATATATTAGATGCAAAAGAGTTATCGATAATTATATTATATAAGTATCACTTATTAGTAGGAAATAAACATTTTTTGGATAGGCGTAGGCCCTCTTCCACTTAGGAGAAATTTGGCTATAAATAATCATTAAAGTCATTTTAAGATCAGTTCGTGTTGATCGTTTAGTGAGGAATTTTATCAAACACAACATGTTTACCAAGGTAATTTGAATAAATTTGTAAAATTATACAGTAAAAGTGAAAAACGTGAATTAATGCGGATTAGATGCGACATTCGCCTTTAGCAATGAACGGAAGATTTTGGTTTTAAGCAAATAAACTGTATTTAATATTTTGAAAATTTTAGTGTGACGTCAGTTTATTTCTCTCATTCCAAAATCTTCAATTAATGTTTAAATTAAAAAAATGTTTTAAATATTTGCGCGTGAAAATATTCCATTTTTCCATTATCTTTATTGATTTCAAATTAGGTGTTAGCAGTTGTTGTCCTCATAAATAACGTCTTAAGAGCAGAAGACATCCCTACATCCTACACAACTTTTAATAACTATCACAACATGGTTAAACACATCCAATCTCGACATGACAGCCCCAAAGCCGCACCTGCATATTATAATTCACATTCGGGATATTCTGGATATTCTGGACACTCTGGATACTCAGGACACTCAGCGCCCTCTCTTGGATTATCCTCTCACGCTTCTGCACATGCTGCACCTGCTATCCGTTATACTTCTTCTCCCATACATACATACTCACCAGCCTTAGCGTCTCATGGTGCACAGTATACACATCAACATAATTTACCACAAACAGGACATCTTCAGTATGCTACTCATGAAGCTCCAGCAGTACAATACGCAGCACCTCAACCAATAGGTCATTATGCTACTGCTGGTAACCAGTATTCCAATGAAGCCCAAGCAGAACATTATTCTAGACACCATACAGAAGAAAATGTAAGTAAAAAAGAGATTTTGTCAATATTACACAGTGTCAGCTATGATGAAATTTATTTTTTATTCTATTTTTAGGCTCATCCCAAATATGAGTTTTCTTATGGGGTAGAAGACCATCATACAGGCGATATTCACTCCCACAAAGAAACTCGCGATGGTGATCACACCCAGGGAGAATATTCTCTACATGAACCAGATGGTACTGTCAGAACTGTCAAATACACCGTTGATAAGCACAGTGGGTTCAATGCTGTAGTTGAAAAATCTGGACACAGTGCCCATCCTCAGCCATACGGTCATCATGGAAAGAATCAATATTAGTTAGTTGTTAGTGTTTTTATTTACTTGTCGGAATTGTTATATTTATTATTATTTAATAAAATCGAGAAAAATGTTTATTGTGTTTGACTATCTAGACACAGTAATACTAAACTATAAATAACTAGATAAACTAGAATGAAAAAATAAAAATATCATTAAAAGTATGTTATTAAACCGGAAGGTAATTGGAAAGAATACGAGGAATTTAAATTAGGAGAAGATAAAAAATATAATGTAGAAAAAGTGAGGGCAATGCTGAGGAGGAAGTGGAAATAAATAAAAGATTAACGAAGGGAAGTAGACTAGTGGGAACTTGGAATTAAGTTTCTAAAGATAAAAAAAATATCTAGAGTAGTCAAAGTTAGATTTTACAGAAGTATAATTCGGCTAACTATAAAAATACTAAGTAAAATTTTGGAGGAAAAAACAGGCACATAAATGTGGAGAAAAACAACCACTTAGGAATTGGAGACCTTGTATAACTACCCTAAAATTACGCGATTTATTAAAGCTCAAAGAGTACGATATTTGGGTCATGTAGAAAAAATGTCAGAAATATATAAAATAAATATATAAAATACTATTATGAAAAGAATACGAGGGAAAAATAGAGGTCGTCCTAAAAAGAAATGGATAGATTCAGTGATAGAAGATATTAAAGAACTAGAAATATATTGGATTCAATCATCCACAAGTACTTCTAAATGTTATAATTTGTATATGTCTAAAGAAAAAATATTTCTTTAATATTGGTTGATCCTGCAGTTTAAATGGGGACAGAAGAAAGTGACGTTAATGAAAAAACGAACAATTTAAGTTGAGTTAATTTCATTTTATTTATCATTAAAAAAGAATTGGCGTAGACTTCAAATGTCGTTTCTTTTATTGCAGTTATTACAGGTTTTAAAAATATTAATTAATTCTGACAAGTGACTTTTTTAGATCTCCATGTATTTGGGAGTGAGTCGTTCTAACCCATATTTCATTATTTAGCATAACTTTGTTGAGCCCCTACCAAATATAATACTTTTTCAATTTTCCTTTTTAAAAAAATTAATTCTAACGTGTAATTTATTAGTGTCTTTTACCTCTCCCTCTATGATCGTTCTAACCCGAATAACATTAGTATGCTCAATGAGACCTCTACCAAAATAATGTAATTTTTTATATGTCACTTTACAAATAATAATTAAATTAAAATGAGTTTAATACAAAAAATATGTATCTTCTTGCTCCACCTTTGTACGCCCGTGATCTACGTCGTAGATCACAGGCAACCCAATGTTTAGACGCTTTGAGTGAGTCCTCAGATTTGGGGAGGTCCTTACTTACCAATAAAATATTAAGAACTTTCATTAATCCGTTTAATGTAAAAGTATCAATTTTTATTATTTTATGTTAAATACGGAAAATATTTTATGTACGCAGAGTGTTAATTTATATCGTTAAAAAATATTTTTTTCACTTTCATCTGAACAAAAAAGAAAAAAGCCCAAAAAGTCAAGCGCTCCAAAATAGATTATTTTTAGATTAGAATACGAGTGTTAACGACAAAGCTATAGATTTTCTCGTGTCAGAATTAATATATAATAACTATCCTTGTTCAAAATATAAAACGCACATATTGTTGATTTCTCGATTAAGACACAATATCTGGACAACCTCAGACGTCAAAAACCTATCATATATTTTTATTTTAATTGCATGCCGCCTTCTAATTTTACACCCAATTATAATCACTTTGTAACCTCCTTCATAAATGATAAACTCAACATTCCAATTGAACTAGAACACCGATTTAACAATCCAATTCGATTTCCATTACAAGCAATCAGTGGCAATAAAATTAAACAGCATACTTCCCTGACTGACACACCCTGTATATTATGCAATCATTTATAAATATAGCGATTCTTATAAGCTTAGAATGAGATCTTTCTAAAAAAAATACTTATTACACGTCTGAGGTAAGAATTTGAAATTAATTTTAAAAAGTGTTATACAATCTGTTTGCGAATAACTAGATATACACAAGACATACAAAAAGTAATTTACTAAGGCGAAACCTGGGTGTAACATCAACATCAAAAAATATAATTGAGAAAAAAATAAGAAAAACAAGAACTAAAAAATGTAAAAATGAGATACTGAAATGAAAATACAAAATAAACATCATCTTTATAATTTCTAGATTCCATCTAGCGACTGTAAAGTAGTTTGGCCAATTCTTTTCTTCCAGTTCAATCCTCCTGATTTAACAGGGAATTAAATATGAAGATTATAGAAAACGAAAAAGTAGATAGAATAAACCGAAAAAGTTAAAAAAAGGAAGTTAGTACTCACATACATGAAAAATTAGAGTAAAAAAACTAGGGCATCCTAAAAGGTACATGATAAATGCATATTATAATAAAATATCTACGAGATCTACTATACGCTCAGCAAAGCTTGCATAATCCACAAGATAAACAATTTATATAAAAGTAAACAATAGTCTGTAGTATCTCGTATTCATATAAAAGATGAATGTAGTAGAAACGACCTTCTGGTTTGAACGCTTATGGGAAGGACGACTGGTAGAAATGTGATCTATGAATGAAGATGATTTTATTGTTGCCAATCCAGTTTTGTTTCAACGTGCATTTTTTTCATTGTCAAGATCGTTTTATATGTAAATTTATTTTAGAAATACATCATCTGATCGGGTTCAATAAAACTAAACAGAAAACAAGTTCTCTTATTCGAATCCTTTTAATTTAGAGAATATATGTATATATATATATATATATGTTGTAACGGTCTAAAGGAGATATTAAATTATTTGGCTGTGAATTGAACAATGATTGCTGTGTGCAGACATATGAATCAAATAAAATTGGTTAAAACAATATATGGACATTTTCAATTATTTTTTATTATGTAATATTTATAATAATTAAATTAATCAAAATTCTATAAATTTAATTGAAATCATTAATCAAACTTTGGTCACTGTTTAGAAAAATATAATAATTTGAAAATTTTTAATTGTAACAAAATTGAAGTAATTCATTCTAAAAAGAATTAGGTTTGGTTATATCTAAAAAATGAACTAAATTTCAATGTAGAAATAAATTATGATGTTAAAATGTAAGAGTAAAAACATCATTTAGTAATTATAAATAGTTAATTCTTCAGATATAATCAAAAACAGGTTAAATTCATATTGTTGTAATTTGTAATCAATAATTAATTTGAAGTTTAGATTATTAAGTGTCAAAACTAAAAACGAAAAAAATTAACAGAAAGTATGATTTCGAAAAATTATATAAACCCATTGGTATTTGAAGGAGTTCTCTCTGTTTTGTGCGCTGAAAGACAAAACTTCATTGTAAGTGAAAAATTTGTTACTTAACCTAAAATTCATTTTTTTTAATTAATAATAATCACATCAAAATATTACCCGTTAGTGTATAAATGAAGTATTCAGTTAATGTTATTTATCATTATAAAGACAATTTTAAATAAATAATATAATATAATAAATATAAGAAAAAGACTATATAGTGTTATAAATAGAACCAAATAAACCTTACCTGTTGTGAATTGACTCCTACCTCTAAGAAGGTGAAATTTAAATTATTTTGGAAAATTAAAGTGTGAAAACTTTTATTTGGGTCGACGGCCATTCAATCGTAGACATTTTGAATTGACACATGGAAAGATAAGATTTGGACTTTTACTTCAATTACAAAGAACTACAAGTGGTAATTGTTAACGATTTAATTTTTATTTTATTTACTTTTCCTTTGTTTCTAAATAAATCTAAATAATTTTATTGTTATTCTTTATTTGAACTCCACCTGAGATTAAGAAGTATTTATACCGCGAATAATTATAAAACAGCACAACATAATTATAATTAAAATCTAAATTCCCCACAACAAAATTGTAAACCCCAACGGGGTGCAAACATAATCATAACTATAATTTATTTCCCGTAACAAAATATATAATTATTTAAATAATATTAATAAATTACCAAATATCCCTAAGTTGCTTTGAGAGCTGTAGCACGTAATTGTAATTATTGCAATATTTATATCAGCGGTGCATAATCATTTAGGGTTAATCCATAGGCGAATTAAAACGAATGTATTCTTATTTATTATATACATACGTAACTAAAGAATAAATGGTTATTCCATTCCATTCCATTATCATGAACATTAAAAAAATGGTTAAAAATTGGTGACGTAAGACATATTTTTTGAAGGTCAAAATGACGTGATAAATACCAAATTCATTTTGTTGTGATCAATGGCAGAGAAAAATTATTTTCTGAAAAAAATTGGATAAAAATAAATACATGAAAATAAAAAATGTTTTTATTAAGTTTAAAAATCGGATCGAAAACAATGGCAGTAAGAAAAATATAGTACAATTGAATATCATTAGATATAGAATAGAATAATATTAATAAAAAATGTACCATGAGAAAAACTCAATGTCTTCTAATACGGAAGATGATTTGATCAGCGTAGTGTTAATTTTATCGTTATGACAACGAAATTGTAATAAGTGTAATAAGTGTAATAATTTAATTAAAATATAGTTATTTATATTAAAAGTAAAATTAGTGAAATTAAAAAAAAATCAAGCCAAGCTTTTCTATTTTCAGTGTAAATTTTACTTGAAAATTGTTAGAATTTAAAAAAACTTCATTTCAATTATTGCAGATAACACTAGCGATGTAAAAATATAATATCTTAGTGATCTATGTAATTTCTACATTTACTATAGCAAAGGTAGAAACCTGTGGGAAATAACTTTGCCTATCATTAGGTGCTTCAAAATTAGTGAGTCAATAATATGGTTTCAACCAAATATTTTCAACACTAATATTTTTATTAAGGCAACTATTAATATAACACTAATAACTTATTATTGGATTTATTTTGAAAATATTTAAAAAGTAGTTTATGTCTGTTCACAATTTCAGTTCTCAACGAATAATTATTTACGTAACCAGTTCTTGCAAATTACATGAGTCAAATATAATTAGAGTTTTGATAAGGAGTCAAGTACAAAATTTTGAAAATACAGAATTGTGGGTTAAAAATGTAATAACGGTCGCAGCCGTATAAATCAAATGAACTTTATCGCATTACTTGGGTGTTGCTATGTATAGGTATTGTATAAACAATATAAATAATATTTATTATTATATAAAAGTTAATTAACTGTATCATCTAATCACTAACAGACCTTGTGTAATTCGGTTTTTTAAATCCAAGGTTTTAGGCCTATTTTACATAAACTTTTTGTTTAAAATAACCCTACAAGAAATAGTCGAGGGGTGGAAGCAATCTAGAAATCTAGAATGCCGTTCCATAAAGCCCCTTCGGTCTGTAAGAAAATATTCGATCTAAATAATCTCTAACGATTCTGGAAAAGAAAACCATATTTTCACACGTTCGTAATCAATTGGAAACATTTGTTGTAACTGAGGGCATTAGAAATGTTTGTAACATCTTCAAATAGCTGTAACTGCACCTTCAAAATAGTAAGCCGATTTTTGATTTATTAATATTTTATTAAAAGTATGAGATGTTGCTACGTATAAATTTTCAAGTAAATCTTTAAAGTGAATTTTTGTGTAAACCAATGATGTCAGAAAAAAATTTTGTTAGAATATTTTGTTGCAAATGACACGTTCTTCATACAATTTAAAAATATGCTTTATTTTCGCGTGCAGCCTGTATATAGTTATTTTCGATTGAATTTATTACACACTTCTTTTTGGGTTCTAAGTACACTAAAAAAAAATTAATACAAAAAAATTGCTTACAAGACAATTGTCATGTATTTTAGTTTTGACATTTGCTACGATTTTCATTAATATAATTTTTATAATTTCATTGGGTACTATTACAATAATTAAGAAAATTATTTTACCATCAAATAGAAAATTAAAATTTCTTTCAAAAGAAGTATCATCATAAACCAGCATTTCCTATTTAAAAAGAAATTGAGGAGGTAGTACTCCTTTGAGGAAGTTCACGTCGGGGTAAAAATGGTTAAGTTAAAAAATTTTACATTAACAACAAAAATTGGCTTGTTTTGGCATTTTCCTAAAAATTAATAGTAACTCCAAAAATGAATGTATTTGTTACTGATGCTATTCACTGTATAAATTGTATAAATATTACGAACCAATCTTCATGTTGAAAGAAATAATAAATCAATTAGAAATAATTATTAATTCATAGTAAAAATTGTCAATTTTTTTTACAGTAACTTAATAAATGACCTACAACATTAACAAATCTTGCCTAAAAAGTGATTTTTTAGTATAGAAATATTATAATACTTTATTTTAGTAGGTATTACACAAATACTGATGATAGTTTTGGTACTATATTAAACTTTGAATTGACTCATTTAAGATTTACACATATAATGGCAATTTCGATAATGTCAATATTTGAAATGACAGTGTTTTTGATTTGACAACATTTAAATTAAAATTTTTGAGTATATAATGATAATTAATGAATTAATACTATTTGGATCAGAAAATAATCATTATGAATTTTGATACAAGTTGTGTTAGTTAAGCTAAACATTTCGTCTGATAATATTCACAGCTAGTACCACATTCATCGTTATTATAATTCTTTTAATATAAATTATTAAAATAATAGAGGACAATACATTAAAAAACAAATTAAAAATAGGTCAGTAATTTGGCATCTCGAACAGGAGGTGACATTAACTTTTATATGCAAATACGAGCTCTGACATCTGTAAATATATTAACAATAACTTATAGGTACTCGTATTCATAATCATTCATTGACGAATAAGGATACCTTATTGCTTATTCAACTAATTTTTACATGATTATGATGAGTACTCCTGGAAAAATATCAATTCAATGTCGACGAACAATAAAAGACAGTCAAATAAAAAACCTAACGTCCTAAAACTAAATCTACATATTTTCTTCAACTCTTCTATGTTAATTGGTATTATCAGGTACTATGATACCTGCCATCTACATGTACAATTATTTGAAGAGAATTTTGTGAATATGTTATTCTTAGTAAAAAAATACATAACCAATATTTTATGTTTTAATCCGTAGATATTTCAATTATATAATGAAATGAATATGAGGTTTTTTTACAACCATTATGAGCTAATTATTTATTAATTTACATACACTTGCAGGTACTACCGAAAACTTATTGCGTAACCTAGTAACATTGCTCCAGATCTATCAAAATTGGTAACAAATATTTCAATTAGGGTCACTTTTCGGTGATAAATTACATAAGTAAAGTAGGTATGAGACAACACCCATTGAGCTATTCGCCCATGGGGTCTTTCTTTTCATTACCATTATTTAGTGAACGTTCCTAGGCAGGTATAAATATGTGTTTGGTTATTTTTTATATTCAGTATTATTCTTAGTCTGCTTATAAAGTAATTAAACATGGTGTCTAAGGTGAGAGATTTTTTAAATTATACGTAATTATACATAAAATAAAAATAAGATGTATGCACGCTTTTATATTATTCTTCGGAAAATAGATATTTTCCAGTAAAAAAATAGGTACACCCACAAAAATATATTCCAGGATTTTCGCGTATTTTGAAAATATAGAACTTGTCAGTTTCATTTTACATTATAATGTTATTAATAAATGTTTTTAATTCCCAAAATATTTCCTTCTTTCTTATTCGATCCGTATATATTTTAGAAACAAAAATTATAAAATTATTTACAGATTATATAAAAAAGATAAATGAATATTTTTCCTCTACAAGACATTTAATTTAAATAAATACATTTAATAAACATTACTTGATGATCTACTAATTTTATGATAAAAATACCCTTTCTTTATTTGTTGAATTAGGTAATAGCTATCGCCCTCTTCGTAGCTTACACGCAAGCTATCCGTTATGATGGCCACGAAGCTACATCTTCCATTGTCTTCAACGACAATCACAACACCGTACACCACATCCAGTCTGGATACGCAGCCCCTTCCCATGGATATGCCGCCCCACTTGCCCACTACTCCCATGCTTCCCCTGCTGCCCACTACTCCCATGCTGCCCCAGTAGCTCACTATGCGGCCCCTGCAGTTAAAGTAGCCGCTCCTGTTCTTTTCAAGTCTGCTGGTCCGTCACACGGAAGTGCTAGTTCATACTCTAGTTTAAACTTTGGACATGACTCTCACTACCAAGCTCCTGCTGTAACGAAATTCGTAGCTCCAGTTGCCAAATATGTAGCTGAACCAGCTTACCACAGTTACTCGGCTCCAGCCATCCATGCTGCTCCTGTTGTTACTAAGTTTGTAGCTCCCGTTGCCAAAGTTATTGCTGCTCCAGCTTACCATCACGCACCTTCTGATCACCACGAAGAAGAATACGTAAGTGTTGGATTTTAGGTTCGATTCCTTTATTGTCTTGTTTCTTTTTTATAGGGACCTGCCAAATACGACTTTGCTTATGGAGTAGAAGACCACCACACCGGTGACATCCATTCCCACAAAGAATCCCGCGACGGTGATGTCACTCACGGTGAATACTCCCTTCACGAAGCTGATGGAACCATAAGAACTGTTAAATACAGTGTTGACAAGCACAGCGGATTTAATGCAGTAGTCGAGAGATCAGGACATGCCGCCCATGCTCAACCCGCTAAAGCTATCTTGGCTGCTCCTGTGTTCAAAGCTGTGGCTGCTCCAGCTCCATATTACCATCATTAGAGTCTGATCTTTCTTGTTTTTTATTTTTTTAAGTGATGTTTACGTGTTGTATATTGTTTTATTTATTAATATAATTTTTGCAATAATATATATAGTTTTTCAACTTAATTACAAATATGTTCAAAGACATGGAAATAAAAAGTTGAATTTTTGCTAACTTTAAAAATAATAGTATCTTCAATATAAAAATGAATAATTTTTCAGATTTTTTGCAAACCAGATTATTATGAATCGACAAACGTTTTTCAAAAAGAAAATACATAACATTCTAAAAACACAATTAAAAATTAATGGATTACTTTCAAAAAACTCAATAGAAAAATGATATTTTTAAGATATTTCAAGTATTATGGATAAACTAAAAGTTTTATGTGAAGATATAATTTATAGATACAAAATCTTCGAGTTGAAATTAGAAAAATTAACACAGCTTTATGAATCGAAAATCATATAAAAGTATTGAAATTTTTTCATATTACGCAACAACTTAAAAAAAAGAATTAATGTTTATTTTTAGTTAAGCACAATAAATAAAATACACTAGTTTTACAACATCTAAAATAGTCGATGGGTAGTATTTTAGTAAAAATATCTTCGTTCTGAGAATTAGGAGAAATACGAGAATACATCCGAAATTATAGGAGCTACTTTGATAATTCGTTTTCGATGTAAAATTTTCTCTTTTAAATCAGAAATGATAAATTAAAAAAAATAAGAAGATCAGAGATAAAATTTCTATTCAAAAAATTTAGTATTTTGAATATGCTTCCAACTTGAAGAAAAAAAATAAAATCAATTATTATAATTGAGGAAAAACTTTCAGGAAAAGCATAATATGTAAGTGCTTGAATTCCGAAAATTTGAAAATTGGGGAAATTTACAAATAGATGTATATTATTAAAGTTAGTTAAAAATTTACTATTTATTTTGGTCACCATTATCTGCAAGACACTGGATAAGAAGATTAGGTATTATTTTCTATCTAACTCAATTTAAATGTTGTATATTTTTTAAAATTAGGAATAAAATACCAAGTTTTGATAAAAAAACATTTCAAGACTAGAGGTAGAATAACGTAGAATCACAAAAAATGACCTTTTAACACATTCCGAAATAATGTAACACCAGCACTAGACGGATCACTATATTCGCCAATACAGGAGTACTAGCGATAGCTACATATTTCTACTATCGGAAGAATCGAAAAGCAATTGAAATACAATAACATCCTAATATAAACAAAAAAATAGACGTTATTTATCCCTCAAATGAAATTTGACATCACCATTTAATTCGTCTCATTGATTTCCAATTCACCTTCTGATAATCTTTAGTAGTTGATTTACCGTGGACATCTCACCTCCTAAAGAAGCTGCACATGATGGACGGCGAAACGGTAAGAAATATCTCGAAAATGACGCGGTCGTCTTGAAGCAGTAATCCTCCTGTTTTATTTATTGTTTGTAAACTAAATCAGTTAGTACTGATAAAACAACGGGAAAATTGACAGTACAAATCTAAACAAGGATTTTCAAAAGAAAGTTTTATATTTTATCTTGTCATGAATATATGAATGTAAGGATTAGGTATTTACACGTGTCCTGAGTCAGTTGGTAGTCTTGTTTTCTGCTGAAAAATCTGTTTAAATAGTCTTTAAGTCTCTTATGTTTGTGGTACTTTTATTTTACTTTTGTTGTCTTGACTACTCAAAAAATGTAGTAATACTATAGGGAAATTTGACCAATACTTTTAGGGCCGATAATTGCGGGAGGTGCGGAATATTTCAAAGGCATATTTACTTTATATTTAGTCTAGTTATATTTACAATATTAAATTAAGACTATATTCCTAAATTTTTGGAATCAAATTAAACATAACTGCTGATCTACCAGGATCAACAGGATGATTCGTATAAAAACCGACACAGAGAAAGGGCATATAGGGGAACCTAAAATATACTGTCAAAATGGAATATCGGGACGAGGACTTAATTAAAAGGCCAAATTTAATTGAAAATGTGCCGACGTTTCGAAGCTTTTTTTGCTTCTTTTTCAAAGGCTATAAAAAGTACATTTATTTACATCGACTTACATAATAAATATACAGAAACAGTAATAATGTTATTTATGAACCAGGATATTACATTTTTTCGAAATATAAGTATATTGTTGTTAAATCAAGACGCTTCTTTTTCTCTCTACGTTATACTAAACTATAGTGATTTAACGCAATTTACTTCTAAAGGGTTTTCCAATAAAGGCGGGTCGATGTTGAAATGGAATAAAACAAGCTGTGTGTAAGGTATTAACGATTTTTTTTTATTATTTGAAAGGTCCATGTATGCCATTATGTATAGAATGTGACATCGTTGAAATGTCAGCCGTGGCTTTGCACCGTGGCACGAATCCGATAGGTCCAATATTCAATGACTCTGTCGCATAGATCCGGCTGAATTTGAGCGATGTACTGGGTTAGGTTGACTTTGAAAACATCGGTCGATTGCGGCTTATTTACATAGACCTGCGAATTCAGAGATAACCATACCAATGACGCCGCCGGCCCAAAATCCGCACCAAACAGTAATTTTTTGTAGATGCATTGCCACCTGGAGAACCTCGTGTAGATTGGTGTCGTCCCATAAACGGCAATTTTGTTTATTAAGATAGCCATCCATTCAAAAAACGCCTCGTTGCTAAAGATGATTTTTCGGCCAAAATTGGGGTTCTCTTCCAAACGCTCCGAAGCCCAGTCTACCATAAAATAGATGCAACGCGCGCAACATTTTCACAAACGAACATTCCTTTTAATAATAAAGTTTTATCATTTAGACATGCTACTCAATTGTGTAACTTGTCATGAATGACTGAATAGTAAACAACAAATTTGAGAGACGCCGTCATAGCCAAACAACATCGACCCGTCCCTATTGAGAAACCTTTTATATTAAGTTGCACCCCTGAGAAGGTATAGGCCTTAAAGTGGAGTTTAAAATTTTGAAAAAAATCAATATCTGAATTATATTTAAACTTAGATTTAATTGTAGCATTCTAAAGAGTTGATAAGGGATGATGCACTATTAAAATTTTTTAACCCGTTGGCGGTCTTAAAAAGTTATTATTTTATGTTATGGGGAAATTGGTTCTAAAACTTTTCTTACTCCTGTTATTTTTCAAAAAACTTTGTCGTTTTCAACAAAAACCCAAATAACTAAACACACGTATTGGAGTTGTGTTATTTAAAGTCATCGAAAATTCAAAACTTGGTCAAGTTTGACGATAAGGAACAAAGTTAAAATAATAATAATTTAATAGAAAAAGAAACAACGACAGAAATAACATACAATTCGCACTGATAAGTTATTGTAGAAGTTGTTCAAAATGATCACCGTTTCTATCAGGTATACATTTTTAAATAATTCTAATATTGGGCTTTTCTGATTGTTATATATTTTCCTCTACCCCGGAATTTTTCATTACGTAAAGATATATGGGGGAAAATATATAAAACTACTAAATTAGGAAAGTATCTTATAGGTGAAATTTAGTATGCAATGACACAATTACTTTAGAAACGAGAAATTATGAGTCCATCTTTCTTCTGTACCGATATTTGTACTTCGATCGTCTATTTTTTTTTGTAATTTAACACTACACTTTAATCCAAACTACTCATATATCCCACATTTAATATTTTAATGTGTCAATATGTGTCTCGACCGATTATCTTAATCTAGATTTTAATTATGCAACAATTTAGTACTTAATTTATATACACTTGCAAATACTACCGAATAACTATTACTTAATTAAATAACATTGCTCCGAATCTATCACGATTCGTAACAGATATTTATACAATGAGGGACAGTTTTAGTTGATAAATTAATAATACGAATGGGACAACACCCAAATTTACCAAGAAGGTCTCGTTTTAGGCTACCACCGTTAATTAGTGAGTGTAATTTTGGTATAAAAATATCTACGAGCTATTTTTTAAATCAGTATTAGTTTAACTCTACTCATAAAATAATTAAAAATGGTTTATAAGGTAAGCATTTTTTTTCGAAAATTTCATAGCGCCATTGGTTTCAAAAGTAATTAAAAATGGATAAAGAAACTTTATAGATACAAAATTCCCTTGGCTTAGTATTCATACTGGGTGACCCACCTAAATTGAAAACACCACCATAATATTTGAAATTGTTAGCCGATTTCAACATTTTTTTTAAATGTTATGCATTAAAAACTTTAATTGGTTTCTTCTTAAGACACACTAATATATTTTTTCATAGTCAAAAATCCAAAAATGTATTTTTATGTCCGCCAAATAGACATAAATGGATTTTTATTAAAATAAGTTTCTTAGTAAAAAAGTTGTAGGAGGGTAAATTTCAAGAATATAACGGGTAAAAATTAACAAAATGTCAACCAGCGATTTTTTTTATTATACAATGGTACGACCCTGGATTTAGATGATATCCATAGAGATATAACCTGACTTTTATTGAAATATGTTTATTAATAAAGAAGTAAATTTTAAATTGAAATGTTATAAACTTTTACGTGGTATATTCTTAAAATTTATCATCCCATAACTTTTTTATTAATAAACATATTTTAATGAAAGTAGGGGCACATCAATTCAAGTCTAGTGCAATACTATTTTTTTTTTTTTATAAAAAAATCGCTAATAAAATTTCCGGATTTTTGACTGTGGAAAAATGTCGTAGTGTGCCTTAAAAGTTGGAATAATTGTTTATGAAAAATTGTTGAAACCGATTAATAACTTCAAATACTGCGGTGGTGTTTCCAATTTAGGTGGGTCTCACTCTATACAAAAAAATTTTTGTCTTGAATCTGTTACGGACTAGA
The DNA here is from genome assembly GCA_951812935.1 of Hermaeophaga mercurialis. Classification (NCBI taxonomy): domain Eukaryota; kingdom Metazoa; phylum Arthropoda; class Insecta; order Coleoptera; family Chrysomelidae; genus Hermaeophaga; species Hermaeophaga mercurialis. The sequence goes on from OX638360.1 coordinate 19,333,042, forward strand.
ATTATTTTACCGAGCGCATTATCTGGCTCGATTTATCTCATTAATTATTAACTTTTTATTTAGGTAATAGCCCTGGTTTTCTTTGTAGCTTGCACTCAAGCTATCCATTATGATGGTCATGATGCTACATCTTCCATTGTCTTCAATGACAACCACAACACTGTCCACCACATTGATTCTGCATATGCAGCTCCCTCCCACGGATACGCTGCTCCAGCTGCCTACTACTCCCATGCAGCCCCAGCTGTCCACTATGCCGCCCCCGCACTTAAAGTTGCCGCTCCCGTTATCGTCAAAGCTGCAGTCCCATCTCACGGACAAGCCAGCTCCTACTCTAGTCTCAACTTTGGTCAAGACGCTCACTATGAAGCCCCTGCTGCAGCTAAATTCGTAGCTCCACTTGCTTCCCCAGCATACCACGGAAACTCTTACTCTGCTCCGGCTATTCACGCTGCTCCTGCTGTAGCGAAATTTGTAGCACCCATTGCCAAAGTTATTGCTGCTCCAGCTTACCATCACGCTCCTTCTTACCATCATGAAGAAGAATACGTAAGTATAATAAACTCAACATGCGTCTCCTTTATAATCTCGTTTTTTTTTTTAAATAGGGACCTGCCAAATACGACTTTGCTTATGGAGTAGAAGACCACCACACCGGTGACATTCACTCCCACAAAGAATCTCGCGACGGTGATGTCACTCACGGTGAATACTCTCTTCATGAAGCTGATGGAACTGTAAGAACTGTTAAATATAGTGTTGATAAACACAGCGGATTCAATGCAGTAGTCGAAAGGTCTGGACATGCCGCCCATGCTCAACCTGCTAAAGCTATCTTGGCTGCTCCTGTATTAAAAGCTCTGGCTGCCCCAGCCCCCTACTACCACCATTAGAGACTGATTTTGCTTGTTTTTAATTATTTTTGTGTAAATAATGTTGATATATTGTTTATTTATTAATATATTTTTTGCAATGACTACTAATTTATTTTTTATTAAATACCTCAGAATTATTCTGTCAACGAATATAAACACACAAATAAAACTATAAATCATCGTTACTCATTATATTAAATTTTATATATTTAAAACAAATATAATACAAATCTTAGAAATGAACGGAAAATACATTTTGGATTTTACTTTGAGCTGTAAAAAATTGAAAAACTATAATTCGATTAATAATAGCCATGTCCATATTTATTCCCGTCATTATACCCATAGTCATAGAGAGGTTTCTCATAAATAGGTTTATCATAGACAACCTTCTCGTACATAGGCTCTACTAGGACCTTAGGCTCTATGTACACTTTCTGTAGAATAGGTTCGGGGTGAACAGAATGTCCATCCCTGTGAACAACCGCGTTAAACCCATTGTGATCATCAGCGGTATAATGAACAGTTCGAAGAGTACCATCAGGATCGGCGACGGTGTAATAACCTTTAACTACATCACCATCTCGTTCTTCATGTTGTGATTTGTGATCACCGGTATGAGGATCGTGGACTCCATAAGAGAACTTATACTTCGGATAGCCCTAAAAAATGTTTCAAACATAGTAAGTAATAAATTCCAAATAATGACAGATTATACATTTTTGAACAATCACATGATGAGTGTTATTATGAATAAAGTTAATTAGACTTACGTGTGCTTCATAATCATTTCCGTATCCATAGCTATCAGGTCTATAATCATAACCATATCCATCATCTAAAACTCTTTCATATATTGGTGCATCATAGTTTACTTTATTAAATGGTACGTATTCAGCTAAAGATGCTGCAGATATAATGACAATGACTACTATCTGTAATAAATAGTTATTATTATATATTATATAAATAAATAAATAAATTATAATATTTTGTATTAATAAATAAAATATCTTTATAACAAATGTGAAAAATATTTTTTTAAAGATGTAGCTATACATGTCAGGGTATTCAATAATTATTTAAATATCGTAAAATAATCAAAATTTCAGTAAAAATATCATAAATCTATTAATCTAAATGAACGTAACACCACAATTATTTAACAAAAACAAAATCACACAAATCATACACTCACTTTTACTAGCATTTTTTAAAAATTTTCTTCACCTACTCAAGTTACGTACAAATACAATTGTCCAACAACCACTTCCCGGTATTTATATGAAATATCAATCACCCTAGACCTTCAAAGTCTATTGGTTTTTAACTAAAAAAATTTCATTGTCACAGATCACAGAAGAATTCCGTAATTTGAAAGTAACACTTGACATGTAAACAGATCAATTTTAATATTGACCCAAAAATACAAGAAAACAGTGACAGTAAACCGCGGAAACTAACAATAAAAATATATATCAAGTAAATGTAATTACCTAAACACATTTGTGATTTAAAAAAATATTTAATCTTATTTTAGATTAACTTATGTGTATACATACATTTTAAACCAATTTCAAAATATAAAATTTAAAAGTGACAAAACTTGATTAATATTGAAAATAGATTGAATTTTATATACGCCACTGCTTAGTAAGGTTATTGTGGTTTTGTACATTTTTTTTTATAAAGCACTAAGTAGAATAGGTAATAAGAAATTTTTATTCTATGAATAATAATTTTCAGTTTATGTAACCGCACTCCTTAAAATATTTAAAATGGAATATCCGAATTACATATTTTTAATATTTTACCTTAAATGATAATTTACTAAACATGTCTATGTAAATAATATAAACTAAGTAGTGCATAGTTATGTTCAAGTTGAAACATATGAATGTAGTTCAATAAATTCATAAGTAATTTAAATAATTATTATTTGTATTAATTACTAATTATGGAATATATAATTGTAACAAGTAATAAGCTCAATAATAGGGTCAATATCAGTTATTTTGAAATTTAGATTGAGGAATAATCGGCAATTAATAATTCAATAATGATTATATACATGCAACAAATGAGTTAAAAGGAACTTGACACTGTTAATTAACCTTGAAATTATGAATATATATAATAATAATAATAATACTTTTATATTATTTTTTATGAAACTTTTATTTTTTGACAAATTTTCATAATCTCGTGACAATATTTTTAATTGTCTAACATAAATATTCATTACCATCCATAACAACCAAAACAAAAAACTTTTTAATTGATTAATATCCTAATAGTTCCCTAAATTTTATTTTAATTTATGTTCATATTTTAATAAATAACTGTTAATAAAATGTATAAAGTTTCATTATTAATTTAAAATATATTTTCTCAATTATTTATATAGTCGCTTTGCTACTTTTTTAATAAATAACCTTTTTCCCATTGCTGTTTTCGATCGCTTGTTATTCTAAGCCCCGTTTTAAATTGTATTTTTTTTTCTTTTTTATGTATTCTTCTTCTTTCCTTTGCATTTTTTAGAATTCGAATTTCTAACTCATTAAAATTAGGTATCAATCTTTTAAAATATTTTAACATATCCAACAATCTTCTAAAACTTTTTAAACTATTTGGCTATACTTTAATTACTGTAAATCTATCTGAATCCATGTGTATGCCTTGTACTAATTTATTCATTTCTTCTTTTATTTGTTTCAATTAGTACCGAATTTTTTACTCCATTAACTACATTATATTTTTTTATTTATATTATCATTAATTCTATTTTATTCTCCATTTCTTCTTTTATACACACTACTTCTTCAAACTCAATTATAACTTAATAATTATTTCTATTATCATTAATTTATTTTTTTATCCCAATTTCTTCTTTTGTTCATAATATGTGACTATTCCCATCTATTCTGTATCTAATCTGTATTTCTATGGTAGCTGTTATTAATATTCTCTCTGTATTCATCTATTTTTGTTAAGTATTGTTGTTATTTATATTATCATTTTCATTTAACTTGCTAGAAACTACCCCATTATTATGTTTGTTAATGTGTTGTGTTGCTATGATCTCTGCTATTTCTAGTTTAAGAAGTCTTACAACCATTCTTATAATTTCCTCATCTCTTAAAAGTGGGCCTAAAACTTTGCCATAGTAAAGAATTGTAATAAATAAAAAAAATAATGGTTTATACTATAACTTCTTTTAAAGTCAAATTTAGCATAATACAACCTTTCTCTTACTAATGATCCATTGTTTTCTCCACAAAAATATGCAATAAATATTCTTCAAAATATTGAAATTGATTTATCTCATCAGAATTTTTTCGTGAACCACAATAAACCATGTCAAGTTAGAATATTTTTATTATATCTTTTAGATATTCTATATGTTTAAAGTATTATATTTTATTCGATAATATTTGTAAAAAATACTGGTCTATTTTTTAATATTTTCATCAAAATTAATGTTACTATCATTAACATATGTTTCTATTACTATTGTGTTATTGGATCTTTAGAACTTATTTTTATTTCTTCTTTTAATTCTTGAACATCTGTTTTTCTCTATATTCCCTCTATTTCCAAATTTTGCTTCTGTATATTAAATTCTTGTTATACATATTCTTTAACAATTTCTATTTAGATTTCAATTTTATCCTCTTATTGCTCTACTTTTTTTATTTTAAATTTTTTTGCTCTATTTGATTTTGCTTTCTAAACATTTCTTTTCCTAAATTCTGTTGAATATTTATTATATCTAATCTTGTCCCTTCTTTTAGTAATATTTCTAGACTTTTAAAATGTTCTTATTTTGTCTTTTAATGATTTCTTCTGGGTCTCTAATTTGATGCATTTATTGATATTTTTTTAAAATTCTGATGTGATTCATTTGTTTTAATATTGGCAATTTTTAAAGACCCATGTTGTGCGACAATTTATTAAAGTAATAATCCCATGTTACAGTTTTTCAAAAATCTTTTATTTTTTATCTCTACTTTGAAAAACTTTTATATATGATAATTTAACAAAAATCCTTATTCCTATGCAAATAACAAGCAGAAACAAAAAAAATTACTTGATTTTTTCCGTAACAATATATAAACAAAAATGAGAGTATTTATACATGTAGTTAACTATTTAAGAATTATATAAAATACTACCAATATAATAAGGTGGTTTTTTACAGTGCTAGGTTTATTTCATAGTCAAATACAATTAATCAAACTGCAGAACACTATAGAAAAAAGAAGCAAAATTACGTTGAAAACCATTGGTCCATTTGTTACCTTTAATTGTCCTGGTAATACCTAATACAAATACTGACGGAAAGTATTACATTTATATCAAGCGTTTGGGTCCTATTTACATGTATATTTAAGTTCAATGGCGATTTTATGAAAAATTTCATAGCACTGTGTATAATATCTTAATCATTTTAATTTTCCAGAGAAAATTTAGGTAATTCTACATATTTTCTGTTAGCTACTAGATAGTACTCGTTTATTTCTTACTATTAATACAAACAATATCATTATCTAAATTGTATTTTATTCTAATATATAAAAACTTTAAAATGGTATATTAAAGTTCTCTATTCCTCATTTTTACAGATTTTTTGCACTAAACCCAGTATGTACGAATTCGAAATAACAGGATCTTTCAAAATCTGCAAAAATATACAGGGTGTCCTATTAACATTAAAAAAGTTGAGGGTATTTCCGGTAAAACCGGAAGAATATTATTAACAAAAAAATATACATCAGCTGCATTTTACCCATTGCACTTACTTGCAAAATTTCATAAATATCGTCCGTTTCGTTTTAAAGATATTTAGTTGGTTCCATACTTTACCCAACCCCGTATATTTTTTGTATTATGTGACGGCTTCGCATACTATAACCATTATCCTCGTGATGTGTTTGAATTTGTTACTGTTTTCCGGTGCCACTTTAGGAACAACCCTGTTAATTTGAAGCCAACAGAGAATGTTCGAATGAACTTCAAGGTCCAGGAACTGGTTTTCTAACATGTAGTCAAATTAGAAAATCCATTTTTCAATTGTTATCAAATCAGAAACGTTCCTTCTTCTGTCGGAATTCGAAATGGCGATATTTTAATCACTAATCCAAGGTTTTATCACTCCCCTTTCTTAGTCTTATTTTTGTGAAATTAACAGAAATCCAAATTTTATTAAACCTAATCATTCTGTAAATTATTATATTAGTAGTAGTTTAAGTTTCGATTAATAAAGAAATACTATAAATTGCTAGGAAATGCCTAATATTTTGAGCATTTATTACCTTTTTAGCCAAAAATTGTGTGAGTTACTGTTCACACTTCCTATTGAAATATTTCGGTTTAGAGGTTGTAAAAACCCTTTTTAAAGCATTCTGTGACAAAAATTAGTACTGAAAATTAAATACAGTTGTTAGTTATAAAATGGAGGAGTTCGGATAATTATTACTTTTTTAATTATACAAATCTACAATTTCTTATAATTATTTAACGTGTCATGAAAATATATTTTTCATGTTTTTTATTAGAAAAATATTAAAGAATCTCAAATAGCGTAGATTTCAATTACGCTCTATTTACCAGCAAAACATTGCATCATTTCTAGAATTTGCATTGCGTAATACATAAACGTATATTCCGATATTAAAACAAAATAACGTTTTACATACTTGAGCTTAAACTAAATTTAATCTTTATTACTAACTCTCAAACATGACTCTTTTATTTTCAGGTAAGATATCTGATACTACTATATTATTACATATTCTTATCTAATATTCTAACCCTAACATTAAGCAATTTGCCAATTTTCTTAATTAATATAATAGCAATTAATTTTCAACAACTTTTTAAAGAAGTTACACCTTTAGCCGAGAGGTAATAATCATGAATATCATATTATGTAATATTTTTATTTAGTTTAACCTTAATATTTCTAATCAGTTATACCTAAACATTTGAACAATAAAAAATCCTTCTTTCCATATAGATAAACGTTCATGGTTATTTTTTTTTTTTTTATAATGTATCTTCAAAGAAGAGCGCATTTTTTAAATTAAGTTCTAAAGCACGATATATAACTTAAATTTATAGACATAAATCTAAATAAGTAATTATCGAGTTTGCTCCAATTAAACTCAATGAACTACCCACTCTTTGTAAAATGCAGTGGTTTTTGCCAAACGAATGCTTAGTAAGTCGGGATCAAATTACAAATAATGATTTACAATTTAATATAGTCAATAACAATCTAGAATCCATATAAAATTCTATTTATACATTCAAATAATTGCAAATATATTCCCAATTATGATATGTTACAGATACCGGTTCAATATAAAGAAAGAAAAAACAAGGTACATGACACTGATAATGCGCTCTAGATTTTCAGCAATAGTTCATATAACTTGCACAGAGGCGGGCTCTAAATGTTTCTCTCCGATAAAACAAAAATTCGAAAAAGTAGAAAGTTAGAAACAGTTTGCACGTAGTCTAATGAAGGTATCACTAAAGTGTGTTTTATAATTATAAAAAATATAAATTAAAAGGAATCAATATTATCGATTTAATTTGATTTACAACTTCGTTGAACAAATGACCAAAAGTAGTATCTATTTAGTTAACCATTGAACAATATTAACAGAACAATAAGAATGAGCGAAAAGAGATTGAAAAAAAATAGATGCCAGCGTTCAAACAAAAAAGGATTGGATTTATTTTTAATGTTTAGGCAGGTATTTTTCTATTCTGGAAGAAAATTCATTCTTAGAGCTGATAAACAATATGCAGACTTTTGTATTTCTTGGCTTAGAAATTTGAGCGTCATTGTTAAAGTAAAACCCGTTTACGCATAGTGACCGCGCAAGTCGTCTGTTCAAGGTTAGCGACTCTCAGCCAGTCCCTCTGTTCAAGTTTCATCACTCTCGGCCAGTCCTCTTCTATTTGGAAAGTACGTTTTGTGTATCTGGTTGTGTTGGTTGCTGCGCAGTGCCACTTTGCTTGTTGGCATGTTGATAATCTCGTCGACTGTGAAGTGCAATCTGTAATTCGAATTTTAAGCGCAAGAAAAGTCCACCGGCAGCTCGTTGAAGTATATGGGGAAAGTTCGATGAATAACGCAAGCTTTTAATGTCTTAAATAACAATTTGATACAAAAGCTTAATGAGAAAATTCGCCAAAATTGGCGATTCACTATTAACTTGCTTCATCAAAAATTTCTTCAAGTTTCAAGATCAATTTATGAAATTGTTTCTGATATTTTTAATACAAAAAAATTGTGCGGGATGGATGAGAAACGAACACAAAATAAAGCGTACGGAAATTATTTCAACATCTACTATACAGTCTTGATTTGGCACCATCAGACTTTTATGTTTTTCCAATATTTAAGGAATTCCTTAGAAGACCATGATGACGTGTTGAAAAAAATTATTACTAAGTGTTTAAATAGACAGACGTCAGAGGTCTGTAAAGATGATGTTCAAAAGCTTATGCCACGATTTAACCAATAAAGTTTCTCGTTTATTATTGTAAAACGGTTCTTACTTAAAAAAATAACCTCGTACTTTAGCAGTGGACATTCAGGCTATTGAAAAAGCTTTTACTTCAACAACTAAAATTTGTGGCGGACAAGAAATTATTTACAGTTAATATATATATATTTATAATACACAGTTTAGGAATGCCGTGAAAAACTAAACAAACTAGTCAAATAAATAATACAAATTCCAGATCACTCTAGAGGTTGGCGGAAGAATCAATAAACTTGGTAGAGAATAGGGAATCAAACATTTTTCTAGTGCCAGAATTCTTCTGTTTAGTTAAAACTAGAGAAAATGAAGTGTGAAAAAGTGGAAAATGATTAGAAGGCTACAAAACAAAAGTAGACCTGAGGCTAGCTAAGATAGAACCAAAAAAATAAAAAGGAAGAGCAACCTTCGCAAACTAAAGGGGAATATCGCAATGAAGAGACACTTTAGAAAAGTCGTTACAGAATCCAAAAGGATTGTACTTACTTTGTATCTTAGGTTTTAGCCTTAAGTTCTATTACTTTAAGCTCAAATCACTTTTTATAAAACCCATGTTTCTTTTCTTATACTTTTTTGCTGGCTAACGATCTATGAACATATTTTCTACCATTTTTCTTGCCATGTATGTAATTTTTTCTTTTATTTTTTTTTCTACTTTGTTTATTTAATCCAAAATAATTTCAACAAGACGAAATCTCTTGCGTAAAGTAAACGATGATTATGTCAAATTTGTTGGCGGCAGATCCGGTACTGTCATGTGCGTTTTAGACGTGGTTGCACTTTCAAATTGCAAATATTTTGATCAATTAACGAGCCAACCTGAACCTGCATTTTTTCTGAATCATTTCAATGAACGTGTTTGGACTTCCATGGTGAACCTAATATGTATATAAAGACGGAATAAGATAGACGTCCATCAGTTTGTGCATTTATTTCGTGATAGTTAAGACAAGATTTTAACCATGATAACCAAAGTAAGAAAAACAATATTTGTGATAAAGTACAATTTATAAAAAATTACTTTGTTTTCAAAAAAATTTAATATTTAAAAGCTTTGAAGCAATATATCTCTCCATTTTCTTAAATGAATACTTAATACTAACCTTAATAAATATCTAATTATTTGTCTCTTCGTTAGATATTTGTCTTATTAGTGCTTGCCACCTCTTCTTACGGTGGTGCAATTTCCTACGTGTCGGGTGGCATAGGACTAGACGACGGCCGTGAATTACGCATAAGTGAAGGAATTGGAGGAGGAATTTATGGAGGAGGACTTATTGGAGGAGGACTTATTGGAGGACGCGGCATTTCTTTAGCAGCTCCAGTTGCTATTGCTAAACCTATTGCTCCCATAGCATATGCAAAACCAGTGGCTGTAGAAAAACAAGTGGTTGATTACTACGTAAGTATACTGCAACTATTCTTTCTTTTTTGTTCAAATGAATTCAAATTTATGAATAGAAACTTTAATATTTACTTTTTAAACATTTTCATTATTGACGGGTGTGTTTTTAGACTCCAGCGAAATATGAATTTCAATATGGTGTCAAAGATGCCCACACTGGTGACAACAAACAACAATCAGAGAGCCGTATTGGAGATACAGTAAAAGGGGAGTACTCTTTAGCAGAACCAGACGGTACTATCAGAGTTGTTAAGTACACCGCGGATCCACAAAATGGCTTCAATGCCGTAGTTAGTAGAATTGGCAAAGCAGCACATCCTCAAGTTGTCCAGAAACAAGTAATAGCAGCACCCCTTCTCACTAAGACTCTGTTGGCAAGCAGTGGATATTAGAAAATAATTTTGAGAATCTGGACTGGGATATTGTGCCATTGACTTTATTGAATAATGAACGGTATTTTGAATGTTCTTATTCAATTTAAGTTTGTTGTGTATTGTATATATTTATTTTAAGTTATTTTTTTTATCGGAATGACATTAAATGTTTATTTAATTTGTTGTTTTTATTATTGTCAAATTTCATTACAAAAAGAAACTGTAATATGAAAACATACCTTAATAATCAAATGAAAGCTTAACAAAAGGAGCGAACAGAGGAGGGTCAGTATGGCTTTTAGGATTACGCTAGTACAAGCTATGCAATTTTATTCCGTACATAGGAATAACCTACTAAGCAAAATTCGGCACCGTTTTGAGTTTCTTTACTGCTCACTAAATATGAGAACCCTTTCTCAATCGAAGTTCTAGACTCTACTCTCTCTCTCTCTCTGGTTAGTTTAAAACCTGAATCAAAATGATTGTTTCTACCCTTTCTCTGTGGTATCTACCGATTATTAATATAAAAGAAAAATTATACTTATTTTAAATTTCCACGATTTTTCAAAGCTTTTAAATATTCTTATGACAATTTAAAATCTTTGAAACACCGTGCAAATTTAAGATAAGTATAATTTACCTTTTGCATTTATAGAGGCTGATTCTTTTGATAGATATTTAGAACATCTAACTAACTACCTTGTACACCCTGTATATTATTATGTATTTCGATAGAGCTACTCTTAGGGATTGCCTCAATGTAGGGTTTTGCTACCTACACATAATATTATACGAAATATGACCATTTTTATCACGAAAAAGTGTCATCCTTTATTTTCAATATTGATAAAAAAAAAACTTTTTTGTTTAATTTTAGATATTTTGTAAATAAAGGTTCATTATTGTATCTAGCCTTATATTGTGAAATCTAACTATTGTAAAAGATAAATTATATTTATCTTAAATTTGCACGGTTTTCAAGGCGTTTAAATATTCCTTTGACATTTTTCGCTCCATGGCATTGTCAGATATGCAAATTAACAAACAGTTCACACACATGCTTGATTTGTTATTATAAATATTCCAACCAATAACATTCATCATTTTCTTTGGGCATTATCAGATAAGACATAAAAAATGACAGGTAACAATACACTGCAACAAACACACACACTTTTTCACAACGTTTCCAAAACTTATTTGATACTCAGTTCACTGATAGTGAGATAACTTTTTTAATAAGAGACTTAAATACAATATCCCATCTAAATTTATAAGTAATTTTACAGAAAATTTAGCAACTGACTCAGAAATAGCCTTAAAAATCCCAGTATAATCAGTCTAATAATTTCTATTTGGAAAAATTAAAAATTTGCAAATTGATTAAAAATTTAAAACCTGTCCAAATTAAAAAAGAAATTAATAGTACAATTTTAACTTTAAAAACTATAAAAAATAAAATTATAAGTAATAATTTAACAGTTACAAAATCAGATAAAGGTAGTACAACCGTCATGTTAAATACAAATGATTACAAATTTAAAGAAAATGAATTTATTGAACCAAGTAACTTAAAAATTCTCAGTAGAGACCCAACCAAAAAAATTTCAGATAAGGTTAGGGAACTAGTTAATCAATTAAATTCCCTTTTTAATAAATATGCTAAAAAACATATAATTCTAAAAATCCTCAACCACCAAAATTATACGGTACAATTAAATTACATAAAGATACAACACCAACTAGGCCTATGGTTTCTTAAATCAACACTCCAAATACAAAATTACCAGAGATTCTTAATAAAATTTTAACTAATTAGTTACGTTTCAAAAAAAAACTCTTGGATTTAATACATAAAAAAAATGAAAATATAAAATTAGTTTCATTTGAAGTTAGTAATATGTGTTCAAATTCTTCCATGTGACTGTAAACCATTAATAACTAAATTCTTAGAAAGAAAACACATTAACCAAATTTCAGTCAATGATATTATATACCTGTTTAATTTATGTATCAATCAAAATTACTGTTTGATGATAAATTTTATATTCAAAATAAAGGATTACCAATAGGAAGTCCAATATCACCAATTTTGGCAAAGATTTTTATGATAATTTAGAACAAAAATTTTTTTATTCAAATATCTCCAAGGATATGTTGTTTTGGTATAGATATGTTGATGATGTTTGGGCTGGTTTTACAGGTAGTGATAGACAATTAGATATTTTCTTTAATTTTGTTAACAATTTACATCCAAAAATAAAATTTACTGTTGAAATTGAAGATAAGAGTCTATAAATTTCTTAGATTCAAATATCAGAAGAGTAAACCGTGATCTTCAATATTCAATTTATCGTAAATCAACTCATACAAATATGACTATTCCTTATAACTCAAATCACCCTATGTCACATAAATTAGCATTTTCGATACCAATAGGTAAGGATGATTTTAAAAGGGAAATTAATATAATAAAACAAATCGCTACCTCTAATAATTATCCATTACAACTAATAAATAGGCTGATTAATAAAAAGGAAGAAAAGGTCGCCGTTAAGTTGATCTTTCCGAAACAACCTAAAGAGGACGGGTCATACGAAACGATTACATAGTTTGGAGATATTTCAAATAAAATATCAAAAATTATATCTCGTACAACATCTTCTACAATATCTTTTCAAGTAAGAAATAATGTAGGTTCATTTTTATTAAATGTAAATGTATTTACAAATTAAATTGTCCGGATTGTAACACCATCTATCTTGGGCAGACATTCAGAAATTTTAACATACGCTACTGTGAGCACTTACGAGCTTATACATAGATTAAAACAACCAGATAAGTCACATTACGCAAAATATCTCATAGACGCCAAACACATACCTACCCTTAATAATATAATGGAAACAACAGTGGAAGTACTTAATATAAGTGACAAGAAAGAAGAACTTGATTTTTTAGAAATGAAGAAACACCTAAAATATTCTCAATATACAGTACATAATCTACAACTAAACCTGGGAAGTTCAATTATCTTAGAACACCTTTTAAACTAAATAATATTAACCAAATAATGATTGGTTGGCAGATTTATGACATGAAATTTATTTACGTTTCTGTCTTGGAAAATGGTATTGTTAGATACCGAATTCTAGGTAGATTTAAATATATTAAAACGCTTTGGAAGACTGTGGAAATTCAAGATAAGTATTATTTATCTTTCCATATTTAAAAAACTTTTAATTCAATTATTTCCGAGAAGTATTGTTTTGGTATAGATATGTTGATGATGTTCTGGCTGGTTTTACAGACACACTGCTAGACAATTAGATATTTTCTTTAATTTTATTACTAACTTAAATTCAAGAAAACAATTCTATAAACTACTTAGATATAACTATCAAAAGAGTAAACTGTAATCTTCAATATTCAATTTATCGAAAACCAATTCATACAAATATGACTATCCCTTATAACTCAAATCACCCCATGTCATTTATATTAGCAGTATAAAATTCAATGCCAAAGAATGTAGGTGATTTTAAAAAATAAGAGAAAAAATATAACTAATAACTATCCATTATATTTAAAAAAAAAGTTGATCAACAAAAAAGAGGAAAAGGTTGCCATTATTTCCATACCCACTTAATGAAAACAGATCATATAGAACTATTAAATATTATGGAAATATTTCAAATAAAATATCAAAAATTATATTTCGAACATCTTCTGTAATATTTTAGAGTAAAAAAAGTAGGTTCATTTTTAATAAAAACCCCAAAATTCCTAAATTAAAAAATCAAATATTTACACGTTAAATTGTCCTGATTCTAATGCTATCTACATTGGCCAGACCCTTAGAAATTTGAAAATAAGATATAGTGAACACTTAATTAATATAACAAGATAATTCACATTACGAAAAACTCCTCATTGTTACTAAACACAAACCTACACTTAGCAAAACAATTGAAACAGCAGTGGATACTCTTCATACAAGTGACAAGAAGCAAGAACTTTTTTAGAATTTTTTGAAGAATTTGAAATGAAGAAACAACTACGATATCCTCAATATGTTGTACAATGAACAATTAAATCTGGGAAGTTTTAGAATCCCTTTTAGACTAAATATAGAATATGAAGATTATTAACATTTTTTTTAGAAAATGAAGAATATTATTGCTTAGAAAATTTATAATAAAATATCATGCTGTATATATGTATTGCCTGATACTTATTGGTTCGATTGTTTATAAGTATGTACATGAGAAATCTGTCAATTTCTCTGAAATGTCAGACGTTGCTTGAAATGTTTACAAAAGCTTTGAAAGACAATGGAAATTCAAGATAAGTATAATTTATCTTTTATAATGGATAATTTTCAAAGGCAATCGAAACTTTTTGAAATACAGATCCTACAGTGATGAAATGTCAGTAGTACAAATCAATAAAAAATAGAAACTATAGTATATTGCTTAATTGTAATTTAGGTTAATTATAAATCTAGAACACAAATTTTTAAAAGTAAATAAACAAACATTATTAACACAACGCGCAAGTAATACTCAACAATTATTACTAGCCATTTTTAAATCGCAGTCTTGTCTATGATATGCAAAACGTATTAAGTAACATGTGAAAATCAATCAAATACCCGTATCAAAAAATATTACAGGTTTCAGACAAACCGGATTTAAAAAATCGGTACGGCCTGTTTTACATCTCTTATGAGATTGTGACTCAGTGGCGTTACTTGAGAGGTTACTTAATTATTCCTCAGTTGGACAAATTTAAAAAGTATGATATAGTATAAACTGGAAAAAACTTGAACCTCTTAGATGCTAACTTTTTAATATCTCTCGCAGAAAAATGTGTTTTATTCGATAATTACCTTTTTTTATTTCTTGTGCGTCTTTAAAGTTTCTCTATTTCCTTTCAGGTTTCTTTTGATTGCTGTCTTAATAACAACATCGTATGCAAACTAGCTGTAATCTTCTTTATGCCGTTCATTCTTTACTGAAGGATTTTCCCGACTTGTCAACTTTGTCGAACGCTTATATATATATCAACGCACATGTTTTTGATCAACCTGTTTGTAAAAGAGTTTCCCTCAGAGTAATATATAGAATAGAAATGATTGGTACTAGTTCTTAAAGTGACTAGCATGATTTCAAACTTACTGTTTTTTGTTATTTACTCATACTAACAAAATCTCCAGCACTGGTTAAATAAAAAAATATATTAGGGACACTTTCATAGTTTCGCGCCTCCTATGTTATACTTGTTTTAATCAAGTTGTCCCACTAGTACAATACATTTATTTATTATAAAATCAATTAATAACTCAGTGAAGGTATTTATTCAAATTTGTAAGTGGATATATGTATATAAATGGAGAAAATTTTGCTCTGATAACAGTCAGTGGTAAGAAACTGTAAGAAAATCAACTAAATATGATTGCTAAGGTAAGAAGTAGATAGAAATGTTAATAAAATTTTATTTTGAAGACGCTACTCTTGTATGTATGTGTTTAAATGGTACTAGGCATTATTTATGTATAAGTCAATATTATCAGTTGTTATTATCATTTCAGATCAGTCTTCTATTACTTCTAGTGGTTTTATGTAACGGCGTGCCAATTTCCCTACTTGATGGTGGTGGTCTTAGTTACGGAGATAGTCTTCTAGGAGGAGCTGGTCTTCTAGGAGGAGCTGGTCTTCTAGGAGGAGCTGGTCTTCTAGGAGGAGCTGGTCTTCTAGGAAGAGCTGGTCTTCTAGGAGGGGCTAGTCTTCTAGGACAACATGGAATTACCTTGGCCCAGCAGCCGATTGCAATTTCTCACCAACCAGTAATTGCTCACCAGCCTGTTGCCATCGCCCACCAACCAACTATAGATTATCACGTAATCAAATATAATAATATAACAATATGCATTTCATTCGATTCAATTTATTTCTGGTTGAATTTTAGATATTTTAACATCATAACGTGCGTATATTTTCAGACTCCAGCAAACTATCAGTTCAAATATGGAGTCCAAGATGCCCATACTGGCGACAACAAACAACAATCAGAAAGTCGCATTGGGGATACTGTTAAGGGAGAGTATTCTTTAGCGGAGCCGGACGGTACTATTCGAATTGTTAAATATACTGCCGATCCACATAACGGCTTCAATGCAGTAGTAAGTAGAGTTGGTCATGCTGCTCATCCACAGATTGTCCATAAAGCAGTAGCGGTTGCAACACCAACAATAGTAACTAGCCACGGATTGGGGCTTGGCTTAGGGCTGCATTAGTTTAGGACTATGGTTTTTGTACTGCTAGATATCGCTTTAATGACTTTTTATTCCTTTTTTATTTGATCTCATACAGAAGATCGATATTTTGTGGAATACGTTTTATACCATCATGCCGATCACCCTGCTTCTCATTTGATCATGATTCTATGGTTGCTCATCCCAGTATTTATGTTACCTATGTTAAGTTGCCTAAGATTTGAATGTTTTTATTGTATACCTAATAAAATATTAAGAATCAATTAGATATATGTTTCATTCAGAGTTTCCAATAATTATCCATTCTCTAATATTCAAAAAATAAAAATATACCGATTTGCTTTGTTTACACTGATGTAAATCGAACTGAAGTTAAGTGAGTATTTTTTCAGTATTCAGAATTAGACACAAAGACGAACCACCCATCGTGCATGGCAAAAAATTCAAAGCTAATGGCATGTAAATTTATTGTATAGATTCTTCTTCCACCTTTTTGGTATCTCGACAAAACAGTATGGACAATAATAAATGCAGACACAGCCAGAAATAAAAAGCAAGAATTTAGCAATATACACGTGAATCTATTTAACAACTTCTTTATCAACCATGCAAATAATATAGTAATAAATTATATAAAAAACCAAGAATTCAATTAAATCATAATTTTGGAAACTCTCCACCAAACTCTTCCTTTTTTCACCCAATCACCGTATAGGAATCTATCATCGTTATGAAAAATTTGAAGTAAAAAAAACACAAGATGTACAAATATGAGATAAGTACACATCTAATCAAATCATGCATTAGCAGTTTAGTTGTTCCATTAACTGAAATAATAAATGTCTGCTTATGTGAAGGTGTTTTTCCCGACATTACAAAACAACCAAAAGTAGCCAAAGATTGTGTAAACAATGAACAGCTGGGTGAAAAGTTAAACTTGTATGGAAGTAGCAAAGCACCTAATTGTTTCAGTAATCGTCAACAATACGTCTGCAATGATGACAACTGCAGTGAGTTATTAACAATACAGAGAGGAATACCACAAGGCTCGATTTTGAGACCACTAATGTTCCTAATCTACATAAAAAACCAATATATGTATATGAAAACTATTAACAACAATTTTTAACATTGATGCTGATAACACATTCAAGCGCCGCACACTACTGAAATTTTAAACAGTGCAAAAAGTTGGTTTGATCACAATGAATTCTATCTTAATTAAAGAAAAATAGAGACATGTATTTTTCATCCTATAAGAATATCAACCGTGAATAATGTAAAAATTTTAGGTGTGCACATTGACTCTCGACTCTTGTGGGTAGACCATATCGACACCTTGTAGCATAGGCTATCAATAACTGTAGATGCCACAAAAAAATAGCAGTTTTAACAAATTTAGACACAATAATATATTTTGGATTGTTTTATTCTACTTTCTCTTATGGAATATTAGAATGGGGACATTCAAATTTCAGTAATCTTCAAAGAATGTCTATAGTTCATAAGGCTGAAACTAGAGATATAGTTAAACCGATTGTCACACTTTATGCAAACCGTTTTTTAAACAGCTTAAAATAATGACGGTGTTTTCAATGATACTTTATGTTAGAAAAAAACTTTAAAAATATAACTGTCACTTTCAGATACACACATATGATACCAGAGGAAAGGAAAAATTAATTCAACCGAGAACAAGAATCAACAGATCCAAAATTATGTACATACTTCTGCCTTACCAACAAAATTATTATACATAACAATATGATCTCTCTTTAAATGAACTTAATGTGAATTATTGTTTTTTTACATATTTCATTAATTCTTGTTCTTAACGTGTACGTATTTGTGTTTAATATGTTCATATTGTGCCTATTTATATTTTATATTAATAGTTTTATATTTGGCGACGTAAGCACGAATAGTTTCATTATTTTCAAAAAACTTTACCAATAAATTCAGTTCTTGCACTTTTCGTCATAAAAACTGTCCTAAATGAAACAAAAAAGCAACAAATAACTCAAAGATTAAATACGGTACAAACCGTTTGTATATCCATCATAAAATTATTATATCTTTAATCCAAAAATTCCCCAATAAAAAAAGCTATTTAGTCTTGAGCTGTTGTATCAAGTTTTTTGTCGCGGCTGTTTTCTCTTTGTGGTTTTGATAACTCAGGACCTTTCACTCTCTCAAGAACATCTACTATTTCTCTTTTTGGTTAAGTTTTCTTTGTCATTCTCCTAACTTTTCTACATCTACATTTTTTGATTTGCTGATAGCTACTGCTTCTCTGCTTCTCAAAAATAGTCCAAATTTTTTTATTATTAATCATCGCTGCTGCAGTATGTCTCTTGAGCCTAAATAATTTTTACAAATTTATAATATACTGGTATAGACTCAGGGTAATATATGGCATGCTCCAATAATTTTATTTTTGGCAACAAAATTTCCGATGCACGTCATAATGTATGTAAAGTTACTAGGTGCCATATTGTTATAAAATTCCGTACTTAGGTATATAACGTTATTCTGCATTGACATGTCTGTCAACAATGGAAACTTCATATTAATGATATTAATATGGCAACATACATGAAACACTCCAGTCGTACAATTATTTCTTGTAAAAGAAAAGAAATGTGATTAACAAGTAAGACTTTTCTGGCCGAATGGATACACAATTTATGTCATCGATGAGGTGCTTCGGAAATTTGATTGCCACGAGTATACAGGGTACGGCAAACCTCTGTCGTTGTTCTATAACTCCTACTATGCAAAACTTAACGATTTATTTGAAGAATATCTGTCAATGGGTCGGCGACTTTTTTTGTGCCTGCTTCTTATTCTAATGCTAGTTTTATTAGTTTCCCTTTGGGTAGTGTGGTAATATGTCTCAACCAGCGTAATCATTGAATTTATGCCGCATTACTGATTTTATTCCTTTCATATATTTATTTAACAACTTCTCTATTTGTTCACCACCTCCATATGTCTCCATCCTTTATACCACCATATATCCGTATTGGTTACTTTCTTCCCCATATTTCCAACCTACACTCCATATTTTTATTTAAGATCCATGTCTTGCATACATGGTGGTCTAATAGCTGTTCGATATACCTACTACTTTACTTTTTGTATTTAATGATACTTTGTTTGATCTTAATAGCGTTAGTAAAGCTCTAACAATTTTACCTATTTCCCCTCATAAAATTGTTAATAGTTTAACACAATCCCCTTAGTTCGCTTAATTTCCTAGTAAAAATGTTTGACTCCTTAATAATAAAACGTTCCTCTGTTTTCTTCGTTATGTTTTCTAAATTTAGTCTCATCTTGTGTCTACATATTTTCCTTCCTTCCTTTAATATATTTATATTTTCATTCTAGCATTGTTACACTCTTCTGCCGCTCTTACATTCATCATCGTACCACTCATTTTGCTTCCATTTTTTGTCCCGCTGGTAATATTTAATCAGCAATTTTTTTGAATTACCGATTCGACTTGAATACACTCTTATTCTCTGATATCCTTACAGTCTCCATTTTCTCACGTATTAACGTTTTGAAAGTAATTAAGGTTTTCATATTTTATAGAAGTTTTACATTGTATTTTCTAATTCCTAATTCTTTGTCTATGTATATACTACTTATCGGCATTTCCTATTCCATTCTCATCCTAACCGAAAAATGGTCGTAGTTGATACGGGCTCCTTCCTCTATACGTTCTTCAATTTTTAATAGTCTGCATATTTACTTTCTATCAGAACGTGATCGATTTAATTGACTATATTTCCGTCTGGAGAAACACAACTTCTTTTGTAAATATATTTATGTTTAAAGTGTATGAGTTTCATATTATATTTAAGTGTAGAGAAAAATATTCAGAATCTGATCTGATCTGAAAAATGAAACACTACTTCAAAATCGGCCATAATAGAACTGTTGGATTTTCTTATGAGCTTGACGACACAGATACGCAAACAAAAATGCATACACGGACGGTATACTACGAGGGTTGCTATTTATTTATTGATAATAGAAAGAACAAACAAATTAATTTTATCAAAAATATATTTATTGCTTTTCAAAATATTCGTCTTTAAGCTTTATACACTTTTGCATGCGATTGAACCGCCCTTCAAAGCACTTTGTCCAGTGAAAAAATGATAGGTCTAAAACATGGTTTTTGAAGGCCTCAACCGCTTTTTCGGACGATGAAAATCGTTGTCCACGCAGTTTATCTTTAATTTGTGGGAACAAGAAGAAGTCATTAGGTGCCAAGTCGGGGCTGTAAAGCGGATGACCCATCAATTCGATCTTTTGTGTGTCCAAATACTCGCTTGTTTCACTTGATGTGTGTGAGCTCGCATTGTCGCATGGTCATATACCACCGTTAATTCAGCGTGATTTTCGAGAGCCACAGTTGCCAAATGACCGGTTTTCATGAAGAAAAAGGCCACCATTTGCTTCTTAACACTTCGAGAACGAGTCACTTTTGTTGGATTTTCTTCATAATGAAACACCCAAACTGCCATTGGCCTTTTATTTCTGTCTCATAGGCATAAATCCACGACTCGTCACCTATGACGATGCTGTATACGGGTTTGGATGCATCACAGTTGTATTTTTTAATCATTTTACGGCACCAATCGACTCAAGTCTTTTTTTGAGGATCTGTCAACAAATGTGGAATCAAACGTGCAGATAGCTTCTGAACACCCAAATGTTAGTTCAAAATCTTATGTATGCTGGTCATACTAATTCTTAAACACGCCTCGATTTCACGGTATGTCACATGACGATCTTCTTCAATTAGTTTTCTCATAGCATCGATGTTTTCCAGCACAACGATCGATTTTGGACAACCTTCTTTAACTTCGTCCGTGAGCGAACTACGGCCACGTTTGAATTTAGTGTACCGGCGATATACACTGGCTTTGGATTGTGCTTCATCTCCAAAAGTTGAACTAAGTTGATTGATGCACTGTTCTTGAGTTACACCACGTCGAAAGTCATAATAAATCATAGCTCGAAAATGTTCGCGAGTTAATTCCATTTTTTGGCCGAGATGAGATTTTCAACTTACTGTAAACAACACAAATAGTACTCGCACGTCAAAACGTTCTGAGTACGTATACTATGAAAAATGTCAAACTAAAAGATGGCAATAACATATTCACCTGGCAACACCAGTATTGCCAGTTCTCAATACATAAATAGCAACCATCGTACTGAGTTAACATCACCATCTGAATTTCACCTCTCGCATCTATCTTATCAAATATGTTAGTTACAGAATTTTTTTAGTGATAGTTTATCTAAGTGTTACTTTCAGCGTCCCGACAACCTTTGTCCTGCCTTATTCCTTTTAATACAAGGGTGTTCCAAAAAAGAATTCCAATATTCTTAGTGTGAATAGTACTTCCAAAAATAAATAATGTTTGTCCAATAAACTTAAGTCCTAGGCCTCCCAATTTTGAGATACAGATGGTTAAAGTTTAAAATCTATAAGTGAATATTGGCTGTAACTTCTACATCACTCTATATTTTTTTATAAAATTTGTCAATAAAGCCTTTTTAATTGGTGCAGCCAATGTCGTACTACTGGATTGAAGAAACCCTAACTTGGACGCTACTGAATAAATCATAGTTTTCTGAGTAAATTATGTGGTCTTATAATACTTCCTAAAATGATTATTTTTCGAGATATTTGCACTTAAAGAAATGGTGTCATCGAAATGAGGAATTTAATGCATGAACATAATAAAATACCAAAATATTATTGGCACTATTATGTATGTGTCTGCCATGTTTTGATAAACTATTTTTTTTATTTATGAAATATTTCAAAAAGTTTCCACTAAAAGATATTAATGATAAACGTGTGTAATGTAAAAAACGAAAACTAATAATTAGTAGTCCACAGCAGCTGTGCAAAATTGACAGTATTTAAAGTGACAGTACTTACTAGTAACAATTCATCGTTTGATAACAATTGTAATTGTTATCGTACTGAGTTCAGTCTGTAAAAGTTGTTTTTGAATATATTTATTTGCTATCTAAAAACAATGAATGCATACACGTTTAATGAGTATACAGATATGCTACTGACCCAAGGAGAAATGTTTGGGAGATGCCAGTGCGGCTGTTTGACGATATGATGAAAAATTTACATTTTTGTCTGTTGAAAGGTGTTGCCAGGAGACTGGGTCGTTTAAACCGCAAAAAATTAATTCCGGTCGATCTAGATCAGTTAGGGCCGTAGGTGTAGATGCTCGAATTCACTGGCCGCCCCAATCACCCGAACTTAATCCATTAGATTTTACTGTTTGGAGTTATGTAAAAGAAAAAGTGTACGAAACAGACGTAAACTCCATTGAAGAGCTACAAGATGGAATTGAGTATCAATTTAATTATTTAAGGACCTCTTTAAGACAACGAATTAATTTATGTATTAGAGAAAATGGCGGGCACTTTGAACAATTTCCCTAAATGGTTTTAGTATCATTTACTTTTATAATGTTTATTGTATTCCTTAATTATTTTCTTTTCCTCCCAATAAAGTTTTGTTGTTTGTTTTATTATGTTCATGTATTAAATTCCTCATTTCGATGACACCATTTTTTTAAGTGCTAAGAAAAATACTCATTTCATGGAAGTATGACAAGAACACATTATTTACTCAGAAAACTTTATAAACTGTAAAAATAAATCTAAAACTATGATTTATTCAGTAGCGTCCAAGTTAAGGCGGGAAATGGGGTTCTTCAATCCAGCAATTCGCCACTAGCTGCACAAATTAAAAACGCTTTTTTGCCAAAAAGCCCCTCAAGTTAATTAAACTGACTGACAAATTTTATAAAAAACTGGAGTGATGTAGAAGTTAGAGCCAACTAAGAATACTGGGATGTTTTTTTGGGATACCTAATATAATAAATAAAAATTTTAAAATGAACATTAAAAATATTGTTTCGTTTTAAGTTTAGCTGATTTCTACTTTTCTAGGTCTAAGAATTACATTGAATAATTCATCGTTTTGTTATGAAATAAACTCATTCAAAATGTTTTATATGGATAAATTAAGCCCATTATCATTAGCATGTATAAACAATATAATTACGGGTACATAGTTTCGCTTACCAAACTATTATTATTACTCCTACTGATACTAATCTCAACTCAAGATATCTTTCAAAATTTCTGCCTTTCTATACTATATCACAATCGATAATCGATTTTTTTGACTGACTGAAAAATATCATTATTTTTTTACGATATTATCTTACCCTGAGATATTGTAGACAGAAATTTGTGTTTTTGATCAAAAACTCAAATTAATAACTTGTATACAGTAAAAAAAAATACCATAATACAGATCCCTTTATACAGAGAGCGGATTTATTATGAAACAAGACGAGGACAACTAGAGTGGAACCAACTTATCCAAACCTTTCAACCCTTGATTTTTCCAACGCGGTTATTTATCAAAATTTCTAATGTGAGAATCTAGAAGAGGTGAATAATTAAAATAGGTACGAAATGAATAAAATTAATCCAAATGTTATTCATGTACCTACAAGAAGAAGATTTGCTTATTGCCAAATAAGAGAAGAATGAAATTTTGAACGGTTGGTTTAAATGATGGTTGAATTTCGTTTAAAGGAAACTTACATTAATGTTCTCTTATTCGAAAATTTTATTACATAATGTATCATTTCATTATTGTGGAGAGACATAAA
The DNA here is from genome assembly GCA_951812935.1 of Hermaeophaga mercurialis. NCBI lineage: Eukaryota > Metazoa > Arthropoda > Insecta > Coleoptera > Chrysomelidae > Hermaeophaga > Hermaeophaga mercurialis. The sequence goes on from OX638360.1 coordinate 19,357,274, forward strand.
TTTTTAATTCTATTAATATAAAAGAGAATTTTAATGATTGTTTGTACCCTTCCTTTGTGATATATCCATTATAAATGTAAAAGATATTTACTCATCTTAAAATTCCATGAGTTTCCAAAAAATTTTTAAATGTTCTTCTGACAATTAGTATATTTTATCTTTTACATTTATAAATAAGAATTTTCTCACTTTAACCATCAAATATTTTTGATTAGGCACTTCAGAAGTTATTTTTTTTTAATTCTTAACTCAATGCGAGTCTTCACAGATTTTATTTTATCTCTTTATAATGACAAATGTAAATACGACAATTTGATTTTTGTTTTTGGTACCCTTTGTATATGTCATGACAAGCTTCAACTGTACCTAAACGGTTTACTTTTTGTAATAATGGACATAAAAAAATGGTGTCGCTGAAGCAGGATGAAAAAAATATATTATTTGCAACTTAGTATTGTTCTTATAATTTTTTAGATAAGAAATCGGAGTTAATTGTAATAATTTATGCTAAAATCGACTCATTTTCTACAGCTCTTAGGATCATTACATATATTTTAGTAAAATAATCAATATTTATTTGTAACTTTATAGTAAGTTTTCTGTATTTATCAACAATCAAACATTGTTTGTAATTATCATCTAAGGTCTCCTTATTACAAATATTAATGCCTGATGAAGGTTGTAACAGACCGAAACGTTGCAAATAAATTGTACAATTCGTGTTTAACTTTTAATACTTAATTTTAAAACAAACGAGGATTAAACGACCCTAGAAGTTAAAGAAAATAAAAACTACATGATATATATAAAAATAAAAATAGACCTGTCTTAGATATTTTCTTAAAATTCGTTTAGATTCCATAATTTAGCTACTCCTCATTTTATACATAATGAACGATAACTGAAATTTAATGCCCTTTAAACGAATTTAGATTAACTAATGAACAACTTACAAAATTACACATTTACTGCAAAATTAGTCTGATTTGCAACGTCCTTTATAATCATAACAGTTTATAATCTAATTAGAATTAATTAATTGTTTCATTCTTAACGGATGTCTTCACAATAAAACTAATTAGATGATGATAACACGGCAACTCTCAACACCGACCTGTAGGCAAAATAGTTCAAATGCACCAGACAAAATCCTTAATGTTTGCTATTATCATATTCAATATTTAGTTACTGTTGCCAAAAGTAAACAAGCAGTTTGCTGGCAATATGAATTGCTTCATTGCGTATTGTGGTTATATTTTATGTTCAAAAATTGTAGCAGGAATTTTTAAATAAGTTGCAGGAAAGAGGTGAATTTGTAATTTGCTTGGTGAGCATATAAAAGCAAAGTGGATGGTATGAAAGGATTAGTATAGCTAGTGCATATTTGTTGGTGTCGACACGAAACAGTTAATAATGATTGCTCAGGTAGAAATAATTATAACTTTGATATTGAATTGTGCAATTTACAATCAAGTATTCCAAATAAGTTTCACTCAACTCAATGCGTAAATTTTCTAAAAAAAAAAGGTTTTTTATGCTATTTTCTTTTTCTAAATTTTATACATGATTAGTTCTTATTGAAAATTTCCTTTTGAGTGCGAGGCCGTTATTTTAATTTTTATGTGTATTAGGTCATCTTTTTATCTACATTCTTGGTACTTACGCAAGCAGGACTTCTTGGAGGAGGATACGGAGATGGTTATGGAGATCTTGGGGCATCTTCGTACTCTGGAGGACATGCTATATCTATTGGATCCCAAAAATCAGTTGTCGAATACCATGTAAATACTCTTTTATATATTAAATGAATATAAACATTCACTTCTCAATTAATATTTGAATATATATATATATATATAATTATTTTAATTTTAGGCACCACCAAAATATGATTTCAAATATGGTGTTGAAGATCCTCACACAGGTGACTGGAAACAACAAGATGAATCTAGAGATCATGATCTCACCCAAAGCAATTATGTTGTTGCCGAAAAGGACAGGAAGATTTCAGTAAACCGAATAATAGCAGGAGCAGTACCAATACCAGTCAGTAAAGGATGGTAATTTTTTTCAAATAAAAACGTTTAAACTGATTTTACTTCTATTCCTTGTGGTTTTATTTAACAAAATTGTGGTCAAGCTACAGAAATCCTTCAAAACTGTGTAATTGGATAACTTACTCTTCAAAAAAATGAAACGACTAGCGAAAAACTTTATAACATTTACAGAATCAGGTACAACGTTTTTATAGAAAATATTTTGATCTCTTCCTAGAATGATATCATCTTTGATGATTAAAATTTTGAATTACTCAAGCTTTCAAAATACTATTATTTCTTATTGTAATTGTTAAAAATTTATAAATAAAAGGTAACAAGAAAGTTTATATTAAGTTATTATGCTTTTACTAACAAAAACTATATCACAAACTCAACATTACTTATCATTATTTAATGAACCCCGAGTTATAACCCTATCAATAGATTCAACAGCATTTATACCAGCTAAACCGTCATCAAGGGCCCTTCTTTTTGCAATATCTGTTAAGGCTTTAAAGGAGTATGGTTCCCAACATGCCAAATCTGCCAATGATCTTCGATTTAATAATATATTACTCCGCACTAATCCTTCTCTAAATGTTTCATATTCAATATTGTGCTGTTCACAACCAGCTCTCACTCGAGTTTCCCATAACTAAAATAATTATTAATAAAAGATCAGATTTTTTGACAAATTTTGGAATAAGGGATTAGCTTACATTGGCCATGTCTTCATGCTTCAACTTTCTTCCTTTGGTGGCATAAACTAGAGCTCTATGGACATTTCTAACGGCGATACTATAACAGTTTCTTCGCCTACCTATAAAATGCTGAAAAATTAAAATTGCTATGAGAAAAAAAACAAGATATATAAAAGCTTACTGCGGCTAATTTAAAAATTCTTCGTTTTCGCCAAATTTCATCAGGTCCACGAGCTCTTATAAAATTAACAGCAGTAGTAAATACCATTATCTATTGTTAAAAAGTAACAATCTATTTTTGATGAGATTTTTTTATATGCGAGACTCGTTTTTTGAGGTTAATATGTCAGGTTTTGGCCTATCTTCTTCTTTTCCTACTCTTCAAACCTCTAACTTTTTAAGTATACGGCCAGTATTTGTTAGTTTGTGATAAATATTACTTGATATATAATGTTAACGTACAAATTCGCTAGAGAATTATTAAAAGAAGTGTCTACCATTTATTTTCTAAAGTAATTAATTCAAATTAAATCAAATTAAAAAACTTTACCGGAAAAGTTCAAACTTACGAATCTAAAATGTCACTTTTATGTCAAAATGTCAAACAAAATGGACGTGTAATAAATATATTGGTCAATCCTTAGGAATTTATTTGTTTAATTTTGTTAGTATGTTGATATAAATAATAAGAGTTACAATGGATGTTCTCCCAGGTATTATTTAATCTATCTGTGAGAGACTGCACGTTTCAATGTTATTAGATCCCTCTCCTTTAGCTGTTTAATATACTTACCTATTAGAATAGGAAATGGGTAATAACCTTTTAATTTTTTATTAGTAAATATACCTATTAAATAGTTAACTGTTATATGAAATCTCAGCTCTGTTAAAAACAGATTGATAATGCAAAAATTATTTACAGAAGGAATACATGCCTCTTTCAAAAAGGGCCCAGGGCTTTATGAGTTTCTTATAGAAGCAGAGCTTCAGCAATATTTTAACAGTTTTAAGTAAGTATTTCTTTTTAAGGCGTATGAAGATATGCTTAAATAATTATTTTGCATAAAAAGATCTTACAAGTGTTTTCTTTTCAGAAATACTCTAAAGATTACTCATCCTTCACAGCTTAAATTTACAACAGAAGGGGACCTCATAGAAATAGGTATGTCTAAGCCAGAAATGAGAAGACTTAGAAAATACTATGAAAAACATTTCCCCCACAATTATTTATCAAAATTTAAAAAGTTATTAACACACAGAAAACAAGAGAGCTCTGTAAGTGACGCTTCTCTTCTAAATAATGCAGATTCGATGACCCTTGCAAAAGCACCTAGAGTATCCAGTAAACATATTATACCTTCATCAAGTATCACTATTAATAAAGAATTAGGTATGGGAGAATTTGGAGTTGTTCAGCAAGGAGTTTGGTGCAATGAAGGAGAAAGAATACAAGTAGGTTCAATATTCATTCAACGTAAATTAGAGTTTAATAAAACCTGATTTATTTTCGTTTATCAACGGGAAATATTATTTATATTTTATTTAAAACTTTGAGTGTACCTAAGTGACAGTGTTGATTATATTATGTTATTGTTCAACAGGTCATTGCCATAAGTCCTTCAAGCTAAGTATTTGATTTAGAAATAATTATATCAATTTGGTGACTGCTTAAATTGTTCAATGAATCAACAATTTTAACAGTATATGTTATTGATTGATTATTTCTGCACACTACATCGAAATTGCCATTTTATTAACACTGTTCAGTAAATAATTTCTAAATAACGAGAATTAAGGGTATTTTAAAATTATATTATGATTTATTCATTTATGGATAATTATTTATTCTTTATTCGTGGGAGTTTCATTTAAAAAGTTGTTTTAATTATTCTCAGAACAAACAATTGAATTATTTAACTTCTTTTATTTAAATTTTCCTAATACTTCCTGAAAAGTGAAACAATTGTTTGAATAATCATATTATTCTAGATAAGTAGTAGTAGTAAATTATTGTAAAAAATGTATCAACCAAATTTTACAAAGAAAAATATCCAAATTATTATTATAAACCAATCAAAAATGTTGTATCCATTATAATTTATTTTTGAAATATCTACAACTTACCTTTACATTATATTATTTAGTTTACATTTTAAGACATTAGTTAGAACACAGCTCAAATTAAACTAAAATTAAGTAATTCGTTTTTTGAATTAATCTTCTCTTGTTAATTCCAAAAATATTTATTCTATATCGGCGTTTCTATTGCTCATTGGCTTTCTCATGTTATAGACATTTTTAAGATTTTTTATTTGTCATCGCCATTGAAAAAATATGGAAAAGTTTATTAGCTGATGATACTATTTGTGTTAATTTTAATATTGCTTTAACAATTTGTGGTACATTGAAGAAATTGTATTAAAAGCTCATTGCTTGGAGTTTCTGCTCAATTTAACCAAGTCAAAATTGTTAAACATTTTTTTGTCAAATTTAGCCTTAATTACTTTGAGCAGAAATCCAAATATATTTAATATTTATTTCTTCCTTCCCTTTCAGATTTTCTTTTCATTTTCTTTAAAAAATACATTTAAGTCCCATTAATAGATAATTTCATTGAACATATTTTATAGGTCCTTATCTTATTAATTAGACCATAATATTTTTCCTAATGACTCATTAATGGAACGTCGCTGGGCATATTTGATAATTCTAGTTAATTAAATATTATTTAAAGAAAAATAACAATGCTTAGTATACTTTAGTTTAATATGTATTGTTAATATTTATGTAACCTCCATGGATAGCCCATCCACAATTTTATCTCTATACTTTAATCTTTTTATAATTCGTTTTCTGTATTATCAAGTGCCGTTTCCATATCCATATATCTAACGCCAACTGATAAGTTACAGTTAATATTTTAATATGCTTATTAAATTTATAACCGAAAAATCACCATTAAAATAGAAAAACAAGCATCAATGATTTGGCATACTTATTAAAAAATATGTAACATAAATATTTATATTTTTATGTAGGTTGCAATTAAATGCCTGTCCCGAGATAGGATGCAAAGCAACATGGTAGAATTTCTTAAAGAAGCATCGATAATGCACAATATAGACCATCCCAATATTGTACGCTTCTTTGGAGTCGTGTTACCAAACATTGAAGGCAGCCTCATGTTGGTAACTGAATTAGCTCCATTGAGGTCTTTGCTAGAATGTCTCAAGGAACCTTCCTTAAGGTCTAGCTTTCCTGTTCTCACTCTTTGTGATTTTGCCTATCAAATCTGCGATGGTATGCAATATTTAGAGGCGAACAGACTGATTCATAGGTAACTTTAAAACAAAATGTTTTTCAATTCGGGAACCTTATCAATTATAAAAAAAATTTTTTTTTACAGTAAATTACAGTAAATTAATATTGCTATTATCTGCATATACATGTGTTTTATTTGATAAGCAATCTTGCGTATTTAATAAAAAATGTAATCAATAATTACTTGAATAACGTAATTTAACGGAGAGAGGAAACTAATTTGCTATGCATGAATAATTTGTTTGTTTCCAAAGTGAGTAATTTAGCATCTCGCAATTTTGAAGTTCATTATGTAATAAAAATTTTCTTTAAGAAATGATAACAATATATCGAATAAAGGCATCAATTATATATTCACTAGATGAAAAAAATATTTTAACTAACTATAACGTAGGTATTTTTTTCCAGAGATTTAGCTGCCCGAAATATTCTTGTATTTTCAAAGAATAAAGTAAAAATATCAGATTTTGGTTTGAGTCGTGCTCTTGGGCAAGGTAAAGATTATTACCAGACAAATTTCAATGTCAATTTAAAGCTACCAATAGCTTGGTGTGCCCCAGAGTGCATCAGTTATTTACGTTTCACAACAGCCAGCGATGTTTGGGCTTTTGGAGTCACCTTGTGGGAAATGTTTTCTTATGGGTTCCAACCTTGGGCCGCTCTTACTGGCCAACAGATTCTAGAAGCCATAGATGAACCCAATTTTCAAAGGTATACAGTCTGAAGTCCCTTCTTTCCATTAGAGAATATGTACTAAATATTTTTATTTAGATTAGAACAGCCAGACTGTTGTCCTCTAGATCATTACAATCTAATGTTGGACTGTTGGAGACATGAGGCTGCTACGAGGCCACGTTTTGCAGATATTGGCCCCATTCTTGCCGATTCCCGGCCTGAACAAGTGCAAGCGAAAATCTCTTCTAATGAGGGTCCCCATATGTTAAGTTACAGGGTAGGAGATGTGATAACTGTACTAGATAAGAAGTAAGTAGACAATCTTAAAAAAACTTTTAAAACATAAATTATTTTGAAGAACCCACCAACCACTCTGGAAAGGTGCGACAGCAAGTGGTAAAACCGGACTTTTTGATCCCGTAAATGTAGTCGCCTACCTTGGTAGCGATCTTCCAAGTAGTTCTTTTTTACGTTCAGACAGCACTAGATCATCAGCGCGCAGAAAACTACGAAGCGAAATGATCAGTGCGCCACAAGGTGATTTAGTTCATACAGGACATGTTGGATTAGATGGAGCCTACTTTGGGGATCTCAGTTGGATGGATGGATCTAAAGGAAATGTACGTGGATTTAGTTACAATAAACACTCTCTTAACACAATATTTTTAGTACGGCACACTCCCCACTCAAGTTGTAGCACCTTACCGACCTCACAAAGACCTAGAAGCTGCGCCCTTACTAGAGAGTGATTTGGTTCCAGTTCCTGCTTCTCTTCAAGACCATGAATACCATGAAATCAGCGACGAGGAAAACAACCATAGTCCTAGTTTGGATTTAGGACCTTCTCTAATGGCTGAAATGGAAATGATGTTCAATTCGTTAGGAACACAGAATCATTCTCTGGATCACGAGGGCTCTAATAGGAGCAACGAGTTAAGAGAGAAATTGAATTCGAAACCAAGAAAACAGGCAACTGTCAAGCCCATTTCTGCGCATGATCAGAAAACGCTCGACACTGCAATCGCTATTGCCAATGAAATAACCTCAAGGTACAATTAGATCAAAGATCATGTTAGTTGCCTCCTATGTTGCAAGTTGAAATTTATTTTTAGGTCAATGTCTGCGCCGGCACCTACAACTCCAGCATCGCCGAATAAAAAGAAATTTAGTTTTAAGTTCCCCTCTGTACATGATCATGATAAACATAATGAAAGAAGAAATTTTTCAGAGGAAGCTTTAGCTACTTCAGACCTGCAAGTAAGTTTTTTAGTCATTACAATGAATTAAAGAAATTCAAAATGTTTATAATGTTATAAAGTGGCGGCTCGTTTTTTGTTCTAATTTATTTGGAGTTGCGGTACTGATCTGTATTTCTACTTCTCTGATTAGCAATTTCGCCGTCAAAATCAAAAGTTAATACAATACATTTTTATATAACTTTTTCTTTTCTTTTGACACATAATCATCACAAAATCCAAAAACTGATTCTTTATTGGACTTTCAACTTGTGTGTATAAAGATACTTTTTTTATTTGGTCTTCAGGTATTTAACCTCTTTAGCACATTTAAGTCCTTTTTGTACCGGCAGGGCCGGATTAACCCCTTGGAAAACCCTAAGCAATTATAATTTTTGGGACCCTTTTTAATAACAATTTATATAAAATACGCTCCCACTTCTTGAAATTATTTTTACCCGTTCATTCCTGTTTTTTAGAAATGGAAAAAAATTACTGTAGCTGCGACTCTAAAGCACCTTCTTCCATTTATTGCTTTTTTTTAGAGATGAAAAAGGAAATGCGGATAACCCTAATTTAGCTGGAACTCGAAGCACTTGCTTAATTTGCTTATACGTTACTTCTGCCCTGTGTACAGGCAATCGGGGTCCTTCCTTACTGTGCTGAGAGTGTGTCAATAGTAGCAATGTTACACTTCGCTGGGGACAAGCTTTGTGTACTTTAGCCCAATTTCCTTGAAAACAATCTCCCGTCCACTTAAGTCTTAATGGATGCCATTGATTATTTATTGCGATCCACCAGTAAATGGTAGATTAAACATTCTTTCCATACACTAGGATATTTCTATAGAGGGGGCGTTATTAAGAAAGAGTAGATTGTTTTTATTTATATCTTCCACAGCTCTGCTAATTAGGGTAATGACAGTCTCGTATTGGCAAATTCCTCGAAGGTTATCGCTAGAGTAAGTTACAGAAGTCTTAAGCTGAAAGAACATAAGACTAATGGGCCTGTATGATTAGGGCATTTGGTCTGATATTCATCATCCCTTTGGCAAATATATAACCTTCACATTCCTCCATATTGTCGGGAAATAACTGCAAGCAAAACTAGCTTTGAATTTCTTAAATAATTGTGACACCTAGGTTTCTTTTCGTTTTTAAATTATGACTAGGTAAATTCCATTTCTTCCTGTAGATTTGAAGGACTTTCTAGGTCCCAGTTTTTATTTTTTGTATTTTGCATTATTAGTGTCAAAGCCACACGTGTTTTTCATAAGTCAGAAAAAATGTAATCATCATCTGACAATTTTTCTGCCATAACATGGTTTCAAATTCAATAAAAAAATAATCATTAATTTTATTGGTTCAGTTTTTGCACTACCTTCTCTCCAGTTGTGATTGAATTCTAGGTAATTTAATGAAAAAGAAATTTATGACGAAAATGATATCTGTATCTCTGATTAGAGAATATTCTGATAGCTTCCTCTCTCCTTTTCTATCATAATGACTGTGAGAAATTTTGCATATCCTCAAGGCCGCCCACACATCAGAAAAACTAGAGACGTGAAACAGGAATCATGACACATAAAATAAAATTATAAAATAACAACATGTTATTTTTAATGACGATATGATTATGATTATCAACGTCACGCATTTCGTGTCACGTTAACGTGATTTAAAATAATGTGTTGTTATTTTATGAAATATATTTCATGTTGCTTATTTAACTTTTCTAGTTTCTTTGATGTGTGGCCGGCCTATCAGTTCGTCTTTCTTGAGTTTCTAAATTCAATCTCTATTAGGTTTGAATTTTAACATCCAATCTTATGTTATTGTGATGGGAACTTGATGAGTATATACCAGGATTCTATGCTACCACCTAGCTTATTAGTATTCATTTCAAGCTAACTTTATTTTTTAATTACCGAATTCCAATATTGGGAAGTTATTGGCCTTGGTATAACTTATGGAATAACATTAGAGTTATGTCATCACTTAAACTGCATTCTGACCATTGTTTGTATTATTTTTCGATTGTAGATGTGCAGAACAGCCAAAAATAGTTAGAACGAGCCACCACTGATGTAATACTTACGAAAGCATTCAATTCAATAAAAAAACTACTTTCAATTTAAATTGTATACAAACAATACTTCAGATTGAAATTATTTCAAATGAGGTTTGATATAGAACTGATTTCACTTAGTTTCATTTGCTAATATTAGTTGCAATAAAACATTATCAAACCTCTGCCATAATTTTATACACAGATTATCACATACTAACACTTAATTTTTCTGCCCTACCCTTCCCCGATTCCTTATTTTTTTATTATTTTTTACGCGTCCATCAGAAATTCATGAGTTCACCCTCCTCCCTTGACGAGATCCCTAATCCAACTCTGCGACTTCCGTTATGGGATAAGGCTTCCGCTGAATTCTACTTCGCAAAGTCTCGGGAACTCTTGAGTCGACCATTTCCCTCTGCACAAGCCCCACATAACTCCTGTAGGAATCTAAACACTCTAAATAATGAAAGTAATTCTATGGGGGAGTTTGGCTTCAGAAACCAATTTCATAACATGTCTTTTGAAGACACTTATTACCGTCCTTACGCGCAATATAGAGATAGAACGTTAACCAAATCGGAAAGTATGACTAGAAAAACATACGCCGATCCGAGGTATAGGTTAGAAGCTAACCAAAACTTCTATGAGGAAAGCCTACCCACTCACCAATACTATGAGACCTCGTACGTTTATTATAAGACTGAAAATATGGAGAACGAGCAGGAATATGTACCGCGACCACGTACACTTAGTTTTAGCGACACACCAGTAAAAAAGCGAAACGGGCGCAGCATCAAGGATCGCAATCGCAGGCGACAATCCTATAACCCAAGAATGTACGAATCAAGTTCGAGCGAGAGTGAATGCATCAGTATGGGTTCCGTAGATTTAGATTGGCGAAGGCGCAGGAGGATGTCTAGGTTTTCGGGATCGAACACCAGCATTAGGTCTGAGATTCCTCAAAGATCTACGAATCCGTTTTTGAAACCTGAGTTTAATTTAAAAATTATGGGAAGGTCGCCGCCTCCTAGTAATAGCATTTTGAGTGGATTGTCGCCTACTTCTGTCGCTAGATGTCAGAGATCTTCGAATTCTACTAGTTCTGACTCTAGCCTTTAAAAATTATTGACAATCTTATTTTAGTGGGAAGTTTGTAATGTGCGCAAATCTTAAAAAAAATTAACATTTCAACATCAAAAACTAGAAAACTTTTTTTATCACTCACTACAACGTTCCCATTTTCTATATAACTTTGACGTGAATAAAAACTAAGTAGTGCTATTATTATGCGTAGAGAAAAATATATTTACATTACCAATTTGTACTAAGCAAAAATTTACACTACAGAATGAATAATCGCAAATCCCTCCTATAACAACTAGATTTTAGAATAAAAAAGCAACTATCGTAATTTTTCATTTAAAACATTTTTTTACATCATTTAACCTTTTTTACGTGTTTTGCCCCAACCCATATTTTTTTGTTTTTCCGTTTAGTTTTTCTTTATTGGTTATTTTTCCCTCTAGTCCAAAGTTACGCAAGAGGCACAGATGGCTTACCAAGGTCTTGTTGAGAGTCCTGCTCATGACGTCACACAAGTATGTATTAGAGCAAAGATGATAAATGATATTTAAATAAAAATATTTTTAGTTGATGGTAACAAATCCACTAAAAATATTAAGATCAGGTCATCCTGTTCTTAATACCAGAACTAGATCTTCGAGTTTGGCGAGTACTCTCCCGCCAAAAATGGGAAGTTTAATTAGAAATTCAATTCCGGATAATCTTAACGGCAAACAAGGTAGGCTGTGATATATTTTGAACCTTTTTTTTTTTGTTACAAATAGTTTTTTTTTTAGAATTCTCTCACGCGACACTTCCTCGTCAACGGCCTCCGTCACACTCATCTAACTCTTCAGTAAACAGCGTTCCCCAAAAAGAAGAAAATCCTATCCCTTTGCCCCCGAGAGATAAAAATAAGGCACTCCTTGCCGCTAAACCTCGTCATACTAGAAAACATCCCTTAATAATTCCTCCTACCAGCTTACAAAGAACTTTGGATAAAGTTAACACGGTTTCACCTCCTATCAATGAAGTCAGCCAGTTTCAAAGGACCGAACCAGTTTACACGAACAACGTTGCCAATATTGTCAACAAAAATCCAGAATCTCAACATTTTGAAGAACAGATAGAATCAAACTTGAATGCTTTAGATGAGATACCAATACCGGCTGAGCATGATGCAATTGATGGTACTGTACTTTTCTTAAATAATACTACAGCAGTAGCTGCTCGTTTTTAAGTGATGTAGATCTGCAGTTCCATCAAAAATAATTCAGTTAATCATCAAAAATAATTTTCACCCTTGTTTATTTCAACTTCTTTGATTTTTCGGTTTACTAGTTGAGTTCTTGGGGTTAGTTTTCATTCAGTAAATGTAATTCACTGATCCAGAAAAATATACTATTTTTTCGCGCTGTAAGAAAGCTAGATCATTAAGACCTTCAAATTATTTCGAGTTTTTTTTTATTACAGTTCTCATACTATTTATTTGTGATTTTAACTCGTTGGAATTAGATTGTTAAGTAGGTTCCAAGAAATCAATGGAACAGTGACTGAAATAAGGGCAGCCTGATATTCTTCAAAAAATTTCAAATCTACATCTTAAAATTTCACATCACTTTCTTCTAAAACATATAGGCACAGAAGACTACATCTATACAGAAGCGTTGGCTGGCGGATTTTAGGGGCTTCGAAATTTACAGCGCATGACTGCAACCATCACGTTACAACCTGCAAAAATGTCAACGTCACAATTTAATTCAAATTACTTGCTAATATTTGTGCTTCTACCAGTGAATATTCAAAGAAGTTCAGTTGGTAAAATAATTTAATCAATGTATTTATGATCATCTCTTTTCGCCCACATACGATTTTAGGGAAAAAAATGTGGATAATTGAAACATTTTTTGTCGTTTTAATATTTCATCTTCTTAATGTACATATTTGGAACCATTTTACCAGTGTAATAATCGGCAAAAATGTTAACTGTAACTGAAAAAACTTCTTTTTCTTTTTGGGGCTCAATCTACTTATTATTGACCCAGGTTCAGTAATATTTTTATTAAACTTCCTACAGATGAGCTACGCTTGCGCGCAACTGATTCTAGACCATCACTCTCTCCAGATTTGCTAAAATATTGTAAATTATTGAAGCACTATGAGCTGTTGGGGATCTAAGTAAGTCAGCCAGGTATAAAGCTACATGCTGGGGTTTAAAGCAACTAAGCATATTAAAATAAAATTTACCTTTACGCTGTTTATCTATATTGCATTCCAGTGATATATACCACATTCACATTACTCCAGTTCGGTATAAGTGCTCTTGCGACCAGCAATTTCCTAACCTCAATCTGCACATTGTCGAAGTTCTGACTATTTAGCTTTTCATGAGAAAACCACGGCTTTTTAGGTATACAACTCATTAGTCCATATAAATGTTTTCCTTTGATTCTACATTTTTGTCTTCATTCTTCTTCCCAGCATTGATTATTTTTTTATTTTACTTTCGCATATAAATCCCTGTATTCTATCTGTTTAAAATTCATTATTTATTTTTTTAGACTTTACTTAGCTAATTTATCTGCTTTTTCATTACCTTCTATTTGTGTGTGACTAGGAATCCACCCTAATTCTATTACCAGATTTTTTTCTCTGGCTTCCTTTATTAATTCTCTAGTGAGCAGTTGTAACTAGTCCGAGGTACTATTTTTGCTATATATCCCTAGACCAGCGGTGTTGTTTTCATTCTTTGAACCATCCCTAAAAATAGGCTGATTATTGACTACCTCTTTTTTGAGAGCTAAATTTCGTATAGGGATCTCACAGATTTGAGATTCTAATGAATGAGAGAAGCATGGAGCAGTTCCAATTTTTTTAAGATATTGTGATAGATGAGAGATCGATCTAATGCTTCCATAATTGGAAAATTAATAGTATTATGAATAGCGCACTGTTCTCGATATATATCAAGATGCGGGGTACTGTCAGGACTATTTATAATCGAGAGATGTTTTAGAATATATTTTTCTGCTAGCAATATTCTTCTCCAGTTGAGAGGATGTTCGCTGGTTTCAGCTAGAATAGAGACCTTGGGAGAACTTTTCATTGCTCCAAGTATGGTGCGTAGGGGCTGATACTGAACTTTATCTAATTTGTTAAAATTTTGATTTGAAATATTATAGAATAAAATTGATCCACAGTCAAGTTGAGATCTAACCAGTCCCTTGTAGATCGTCCATAGTATTTTGGGATCTGCTGCCCACCAAATATTTGATACTGATTTCATAATGTCCATTCCCTTTTGTCGCTTAGACACAATGTTATCAGTATGGGAGGTAAATTTAAATTTGTCATCTTGGATGGCCACTAAATATTTAACTTTCGTATTATACTGAATATATTCATGATTATACAATAAATCTGGTATAGTGTCACTCTTTTTAGTTTTTTTGAAATAATGTAGCAACTGATTTTTGTACTATTAGTTCTAGGCCGTGCGCAGTGAGCTATTCACCTACATCATTTAAAGTTAAATTTAAGTTATGCCCCATATTGTTCGTGTTGTTCTTGCCTTTTGTAAATATAATTATGTCATCTGTGTATATTAGCATATGTACCCCTTCCCCTACCATGTCAAATATGTAATTTTGTATATATTATATAATAGCGGGCTTAGGATCGGCCCCTGGGGTAACCCTTTATTTACTGCATATTCTTTTGATAAACTATTAGATTTATAATCCTTTACCCTTATTTTCCTAAACTTAAGTATTTGATTTAACAGGTCAACGATATGTTGTGAAAAGTTTATTTATCAGGATGGGTATTCTAACATCGTATGCTGCATTAACATCTAAAAATATTGCTAAAAGCTTTTTACCTGAATTAATGCTTTAACAATATTAGATTGTATAACTACAAGATTGTCCGTAACTTCCCTGCCTTGTCTAAACCCTGACTGATTTTTATTAATGATATTGTTCTTTTCAACTTGTAATTCTACTCTAGTTTTTATGAGGTTTTATAATATTTTTAATATACAAGACTGCAGGGCTATAAATCTATAATAATATTATTTGTGTTTTCCAGGATTTTGGAATTATCTCTCCCTGCAAATACCTATTAAATATTCTGAGTAGGCTCTCTTTTAAATTTCTTGATAAAAACGTAATTTGAGAATATACGATACCATACACTTGTATCTTTGGTCTTCTTAACACTGTATCTAATTCATCAAATGAAAAAGGTTGACATTCTCTTGCATTTGAACAACCAATATTATCATTTAAGAAGGATGTGTGGTATAGCAATACTGTCAGCAAAACCATCTAAATTTTCTTTTAATTAAATTTGTTTGTGATATATTAGATACTATATTATTAAATATTTTAATAGATTTCCACGTTTTTGATAGATTGCTATCTCTGTTTAATGAGGCACAGGAATCCCTAAAACTATTCCTTTTTTTTGACTATCAAGCTACTTTTAACGTCATATCTATATAATTTATCTCACTGCAATCATTAACATTTTTATTTATTGCTTCCCTTCTTTCTATAATCATTTTGCAACAATCCTGATCCCACCATATAGTAACATTTTTCTTATTATTCCTCCGATTGATTTTAATTTTTGGTGTTGCAGCAGCGTACATTGATTTATAACGTATAACACATCCTCATATGAATTTACTTGTTTATGATTCCCCAACTGTTCACGTACTAAATTATATTTCACCCAGTCCGTTTTTTAAATTTTATTCTAGTTAATTCTAGTTGCTGAGCCAACATTTAAACATATAAAATTGTTTTCTAATATTACCTCAACTAATAAATTACCATTATGATTATTGCTATCATTTTCCCATACCAAATTTTTTGAATTAAAATCTCCCACCATAACTTTGCTAAAGAATTATTTTCTTTGCATATGTCTTTCAAAAATGCTTTATTAAGTCTCCTACTAGGCGAATTATATGTTAACTATAAGTAAATCATTATCTGAAATATCTTGTATTACTACCCCCATAGGTTTGTTACTTAATTTTAAATCATAGGGTTGTACTACTAAATTATTTTTTACCATAATTACTTACCTTCATTAAACCTATCAGCAACATATTTTCTGAATATTTGATAAAACTTAATTTTTTTTTTTTTTTTTTTTTTTTTTTTTTTTTTTTTTTTTTTTTTTTTTTTTTTTTTTTTAAATGAGACACCATTCAATGGCTTAAGATCACCAGGAAGGATGTTCAATACTTTTGGGAGTGTATATGATATGCCTTTGAGTAGCTGTGAATAGAGTGTTCGGGATACTTAAGTTTCCTTTTGTTATTGATCTTGTTTCCATCCCAAGCTGATTTACAGGAATCATAAATATATCATTTCTAAAATTAAAACTTACAATACTTTTAATATAAAGTTGTCTCAAATTTAATAGTCTAGATTCCCCAAACAACAGGGCCGTGGGATAATACCTAT
The DNA here is from genome assembly GCA_951812935.1 of Hermaeophaga mercurialis. Lineage (NCBI taxonomy): Eukaryota > Metazoa > Arthropoda > Insecta > Coleoptera > Chrysomelidae > Hermaeophaga > Hermaeophaga mercurialis. The sequence goes on from OX638360.1 coordinate 19,373,857, forward strand.
TTTTAAATAGCACTACCTTTATTACATATTTCTGGGTGACATATAGTGGGGACAATACACTATCACAAGCTGCTCCCCAGGCTGTGATGCCATATGACAGCACAGACTCGACCAGGGCTTTATAGAAACGTCTCAAGATGTTTACATTGACCAGTTGTCTCAATTCATAGAATTTATATAGTGAATTACGTACCTTATTATTAATATACTCAATGTGACTTCGCCATGTCATGCATTGATCAAAGATTACACCTAAGTATTTAATACTCTCCTTTCTTTTTATTTCCTGAGTGCAGTTGCAAGTGTCATTTAAATTACAGTTATCTTTGTGGAGCTTCATGGTTTCCTTACTTGGCAATCCTCGTGCATTCATGGCGAAACCAACAAAGAATGTTTTGTTATTATTCAACGTTAAGAGATTAGAATCCAGCCAATGCTTTACTTTCATCATAGCGCTTTCACCTCTGTCAAAGGTTTCCTGCCATGTCCGATCATTGACCAACAATACTATGTCATCAGCGAAACATACTATCTGTCCCTCTGTGTTTAATTCTGCTAGTGAATTTACATATATAGAAAAGAGAATCGGACCGAGGACAGTACCCTGTGGAACACCACACTCAACTTTTTTTATTTCATTATTAATGTCGTTTACTTTCACTATTTGTGTTCTCTCATTTAGGTATGTTCTAAAAATGTTTAACGCACTACCTCTTATTCCCAAATTTTCCATCTTTTGTAGTAAAGTGTGATGTTCCACAGTATCAAATGCCTTTGACAGATCTAAAAATATCGCTAAGGGTTTGAAACCTTTATTAAAATTACCTATAATAAAATCTGTCACTACTGCAACAGCGTCCTCAGTACTGCGGTTTTCCCTAAAGCCAAATTGATTTTTTGATAATATATTATTAGATTCCAGAAAATGCATGAGCCTAACTTTAATACACTTTTCAAGAATTTTTGCAATTGCACTGGTTAAGGCAATTGGTCTGTAATTATTCATTAGGTTCTTTTTATTTGATTTATACACCGGAATTATGACAGAGTTTTTAAAAATAGTGGGAAATACGCCAGTATTGAGAACACAGTTTAATGTGAGATTTAAGAAATGTTTGTTGCAACAAAATGACATCCAGGTCCTCCCTATTTATTAGAAATTCTAAATTTTTCCCATTGGAATTGACGTTACGAATATTCCACTGTATTATTTTTAGCACTTTTACTTTTGATATAAACTATGGATAACCTACATGGGAGGGTTCATTACATTTGTATTTATGTATTTATTTCTATTAGGGACTGAATTTAAAACAATTCCCCCTCTACCACTGTCATGGGAGAGGAAGGAACTGTGATTTCATTAATAATATAATATTTTCAGTTATTGTTCCCCTTTTATTGAAATAATATTTGCTAAATTAATAAGTTCATCTGTGGTAGTTTCTAAATGAGTTAAATATTCTGTGAGACCTATGGTCTCGTTTAATTCTGGTGATAAGGATTTATTACTGGCACTACTTGAGGAGATTGAAAGATTGTGGTTTGGAACAAAGTCCGCACCGTGAGAATGGTGTTTAATTGTACTTGAAATACAAGGGGATTTGGGTAACAATTGAGTATTGTGTAAGCATGCCTTATGAGCATCAATATCATAGCTAGGGAGGCACTTTCTTTTTGGGCTTCTAACTGCATTTTTGTAATTTAAAAACATAATTTTAGGTATTGTTGAGGATCTTCTTTGTTGAATACTGATTTCTTCATAACTAACCTCTTTTGCTGGGATTGGTGGAACATGTGTTGAATTGAGTTCAAAGTGCGTTTGTGATTGGCTTGGATGATTCTGTTTTGTTGCTGCTGCTGATTCTAATTTCTTGATACTAATTTCTGAGCTTCAAAATAAGGTAGATTTTGAAAACTCATGATTTCATTAATTCTTTGTTGCCTTGTTAACTTTGTACATTCTGATGGGTTTTTCAACACATTATTTAATGGTTCTTTCAACAATATAAACAAGTATCGTTCACATATTTACCACATAATTCTATTTTACGATTATCGTTGGCGCCTTTAGAGCACCTGGCTTTACTTTTACACTGTTTGGTAGTATTATTAAATCTTCAAACAATTCTGACATAGCATTATTGACCTAACATAGATTGCAACTTCAAGCCTGTTACTATAAATATATACATGCTTGGGTAATACGACGCCTTGAAATGTGAAAATAAAGGTGCCTGTTGGAACATAAGTTACCTCATGCGAGTCCTTATCTATCACTCTTCGTTTTAGTCTTCTCGTCTCCAAAATTTTAAACATACCATTAGTTTCCTCATTAGCTTTAATAAGTACTTCTTTCTCATCAATGACTGTACTAATTTCTTTAACCACTCCTTTGCTTGTTACTAGCGATGCGGGAATAAATGATTTATATTTTTAAAGTTATTGGCTTCATCGGTAACCTGAAAGTAATAGCCAATCCAATCTGTTTTTAACCTTTTTTTCAATATTTTTTACCCCCAGTAATTTTAGCTTCATGTAAGAATTTTCCAAATTTCACTGGGTGTAAATTGCCAACGTTTTGACTTTCGTGTTGAACGATAATTTTCAATGGTGGTTTGTCACAGACGCTATATGCTAGATCTTGAGATACTATTTCTTATTAAATTCTTCAGTTGAGGATTTATTAGTTTTCTTCTCATTTCTTGATATTCTCCCCTTTGTATTCGGCGGGCTAGGCCCTCCCCGGGATCCCTTTTATAGGTAAAATTTCTAGCTCACAGTGATTATATCTAGCTGTTTATTAATTTCTTCTAACCTTTAAAATATTTACGAAGACACTTCTATTTTCTCTATTTAAGATTATTATTTCTGATCAATTTGATTAGTTTTAATACGGGATGATTAAGATTTTTAATTTTATTCACTTTTTACTTTCAATGATAACACCTTACTCAATATTGACTCCGGTTTAATTTTTGACCGTCACTGAGAAACTGACTACCGCTACATCAAAGGAGCCGATGCGTTTCTTCGCTTATATCTAGGTGTAGTCTTTCTGATAGAGGCTAGACGATTACGTTTTATCCATCAAAATGACATTTTAATGTACTTTTCTTATTTACTGATGAAGATAAACTTTGCGTAACCTAGGTAATTATTTTTATATTTATCATGTGTCAAAATAACATTTTTAGCCAATTTCCAAATCGATATAATTGCAAGAGCAAGGTCTTAATAAACTCTGCTTAGCTCAGCAAATAAGATTTGTCTTCCTTTTGTTATAGTTATTCGAGATCCCCACATTTGATGTTTACTATTGTAGTCTCCACCTGCTATAAATCTTGAACCAAGTGTGTCGAAGAATGATTCAAACTGATCTTTTTTTAGATTATGCTTCGGGGGACAGTAAACTGCAGTAATCGTTATCTCGTATGGCATTGTATTTACTCGAATTGATGTAGCTTGTAGAAATTCCTCCTCATATTTTGGCAGCTCATAGTGTTTGATTGTTTGTTTAATTAGAATAGCTGTGCCCGCATGCGCGGTACCATCCGGATGATTCGTGTAGTAAATTTTATAAAATGGAATCTTAAAGTAAGATTTATTAGTACAATGGGTTTCACTGATTAAGAAGAATGTCAATTGAGTTTTGTCTAAGAAATAACTGGACTGTGTTGGACAAGGCCGTTAGCATTCCATAATGCAACTCTGAGAAACTTAGCCATTATTTAATTTGTTGATGAGCATTGTCAACATGTTGAGGACCATACTATTCTGCTGTATTAACTGGTTAAACATAACTTTAAACTCATCTAAGAATTTATTTAATGTCATTGGGGATTCTTCACCATTAGCTCTATTATGTATTTCTACTCCTGTAGTTGCCTGCGCGTAACTCCTATTAGTATGTCTGGGCTGAGGTTGTTGGTCTTGATCAGTTGATTTTGTATTGTTTTGTGTCATAGTAATCCTATTATTATTTAGCTTTACTTTATAGTTTTTTTGGTAGAATTCGCAACCCCTGTAATTAGCTGGATGACCACCTCCACAAAGACCACATGTAGCTGGCGTATTTTTACTTTTTTTACAATTTGCTGTGCTGTGTTGGCCACCACATTTAACGCATAGATATGGCCTATTACAGTAGGTTTTCGTATGGCCATATAATTGACATCTTGTACATTGAGCTAATTTGTTGTCTTTTTTTGGTGGTTCTATTTGTATGACACTATTTAGAAGCCTAGTTATTTCGTAGACTTTTTTATTGTTATCAGAAGGTTCCAAATCGACGTAGAACATATTAAGAGGTTCCTTGGTTATTCGATGTTTAACGTTGACTATATTTCTTACATTGTGGCCTGTTTTAATTAATTCATCCTTTATATCTTTCAAGTTTATTGAATGGTGCAAATATTTAATTACGACACGATTGGATCTCTCTTCCTTAGGTTGGTACGTATGATGGATTATATTATTTCCTCTCATGTAACTAGCCAGTTTTCTATAAGTATCCGGATTTTGACAGCAAATTTTTATAGTGTCATTTGCCATGCTTCTTGTTGTGTATTCCTCGGCTTTAATTATATCGCTTAGTTTTTATACAAATATGGGAGGAGGTTTACTTATTTTGACATTGTCAGTGTTTTCACCACTATTATTGTTATTATTGGAACCATCTGTTTGTGAATTTAGTACCGTGTACTTATTGTTAAGTGAAATTTCTTCTTCAGCATTTTTACTACTTCTGTATTTCCTTCTTTTCGTTCCTTTGACCACTTGCCATGGATTTTCTTGAGCAGAATAAGTGTTATCTTCATCTTCGTTGGTAGAAGTCATTCTTGAATACTGCGTATTATGTATTTTGAGTATTTGAATGATTACTAGATGATTGTTGCATATTTAAACATTGTTCTTGATTTGGCGGAAAGTAATACTGGCTTGATTGTGAAGGACACAGTGATTGCATTGGTTGAGAAGAAATAATTTGTAAAGGTATGCCATTGTTGGATATTGCATGACCCTGTATATTATTTGGTGTTAGGATCATCGAAATATATGTTTGACCTTGTACATTATTTTGTGTTGGTTCAACTTTTGGAAAGCCAAGAAAACCCGGCCCATTTCCAGTTGGCATCATTTTTAGATTGTATTTAAATTATTGTTTGTTTTTATTGTGTGCACAGTATAAAAAAAGTATAAATTCAGTTTACAGCACTATCACATTCGATTTTTAGTCCTTTTTTTTATGCAAACTATTATCAGTAATATTCCGTCGCGATAAATGCTATTTATCAGAACATGTTTACTCGACGAAAGTAAAACCGATACTCTGAATACTATGAATATGTATATTGATTCTACTTTATGGAAATCTTAAACCACATTTAGAAAGACTGCTGAGTATACATGTTTTTCTTTAAATGATTGATTAATGATAGTTTGGGGTCCAATTATTTCATCTATTGTTGAGTGCTTTTTACCTAAATACCAAATTGAAATTAAAGTATTCTCTTAACTATTGCAACTATCTCATTAAAATTTTTCAAATTATTTTGAAGCAACTAGTAATTTTGGTAGCAGGTCGAACCTCTGCAATCTTAGAACGTGCAGGGACATGTCCAAGTCTAAATGAGGCGTTGAAAAGGCAATACATGTTACGAACATGTACTTAAATATTTCGTCAGTGCTCAGGTCAAATACTGGTGCCCTTTTTTGTTTAAATGTGGTTTTGATTTCGTCGGCAGTTCCTTCCTATGTAACAGGAGTAAAATTTTTCAATTTCTTTTTAGACTAAAACATTTTTCTTCTATCTTTCATTATTATTTCCTGTTTATTACCTTAGCGCTCGATATTATGCATCATTTTTCCCTTTTTAGGAGAAGGAACTTTTAGAGGATTAAAAGTAGAAGAAGAAAAAATGCACAGTCACCATGTAAGTTGTGAGGATTTGCTGAAGTTCGCTAATTCGAAGCCGCCTTCCAGAACTAGGGGAAATGATTCAGACGAGGTCAGAATTATGTCCAAAGTGTTGGGAAAAGATGTAAGTTCGACCTATGTGGGTTTATTATAAAAATGATAGAACTTCGAATTTGTATATGGATCTATTTCTTATAAAGGTTACAACAGAGAAATGCTTGGAAGCTCTGGACCAATCGGACTGGGATGTGATGAAAGCTATAAAAATTCTCAAATTACAAAACGTTGTTAGTGCAGATTTGCCAACGTGTTTCAGTGGTTTAGAAAATACATCGTGGGACATAACGAAAGCTGCTCAGTGGATACTACAACAAGATGGCGAAGTAACTCAAGTTTAGCATTTAAAAGAATAGACTGTCGTGAATTAGGGAAGAACTGGTTTTGTTTTGTGTTTTTGGAGTTCTTACTTTACAGAAATGAACTTCTCTAGTACATCAAAGTCTATCGATATAAATTCTAACACCCTTGAAACGTTCAACTACCAAGAATTTCGTTAAATTTTTATCAAAATTCCGTTTTTTATTCATCTCTCGTTATAGTTCCTAATAGAATGCCAGTAATGAACTGCATTCCCGTTGTACTTATTTTTCCAAAAATGGTATACAGGGTAAGTGAATAAAATATACATTATTTTTAACTTAGTGTCATAGCTAACTTTTTGTAATTTTTCAAGGGTTTTAGTGTACTCAATATTATAATTTATTTGTGATTGGATACTTTTTAAGCAAACAAAGACAAGTTTTTTGGGTGAATTTTGTGATTGAAGCAAGACAATTTAATAATGTAAACTATTTGAGATGCCTTTCACAAACAAAACGTACATATTATTATTTGTGATAAATATAATGTTAGTCAATTTATTGGGGACTCCATCATTATGCTTCCTTCTTAAAAATTGAAGTACTCTGAACATAAGTAGATTTAATTCTGATGTGTCTTTTTGTCCTTTCCCAGATCGGTATATATACTATTTAACCTTGATAGCGACTGGTTTACAAAGCTCTCTGCGTTAAGATTTGTATTTCCTTAGCCTTCAGTGTCCTACCTGCAATCCCCCAATTACTTTACTCTGAAGGTTCAAATCCTATTAAGTCTCTGCTAGTCCGTCAGTATTCACATCGTCTTTTAAGTCAATTAGATTTACCTTGACGACAACGGCTAACTTACCAGAGGGTATTTGAAGGAAGCATATTGTAAAATCTTATTTAGATGTCTTTACATGGTTTCACACAATTGGTTTTTTGAAAATATATAAATATTTTGAAAACTTTTCTGGGATTATTAAGGGGAAAATGATCATAAAAGTTTAAAAATTTCAGATTAATGTCGGTAAGATATTTCTAATGGTATTTTCTGTTATGATGGTCTTTGGGCTAGAATCCTTTCAGTATTATTTTCGTGTTTATTATCTTAGGTAAGGTAAAAAACGGAGCCAAATCTCACAGACTGTAATTCTTCTTCTATATTATAGTGGACTAGTAGACTTCAATATACTTAAGTTTAAACTGTTTTTATACATATATAATAATTTTAAATGTTATGTTTGAAGACCATCAAAACAGATATTTTATTAGAGTGTATTTATTACAGCGATAATTATTATACTTAGTTTGGTTTAAAATATTCAATTACTTACATAAATATTGCTTGATTCTAATACAATTTATATTTGGGTGTAGTTTTGGCTTTCATTTGATATTGTATACCATTAGAAATAAGTTTATAATATTAAATATCTTGTATTTAATTTAAATAGAAATTATGTTGATTATATCAGATCTATTTGAGTGGAATTATCTGGTTGTGTTTGTTTTTTTTTCTAAAATTTTTATTTATTTTCTTGCCAATATTATATTTATATTAATAATTTTTTAATATTATGTTAAACAAATTTATATAAATAAAATTTTTATAAGCCACACAAATTTACACTTCTTTTCACCTGAAAAATATAAGCATGGAAGTCACATCTTATTGTCTAATTGAAATATATTTTCACATTACTATTAACCTAGTGCAAGCAGAAAAACGTGTTTGGAAAATTTACGGAAAATATTTATTTATTAAAAAAAGCCGCGGACAATTCTCTAGTCTTTGATCTCCTTATTCTATCACAAAAACAATGTTTTACCTACTAGTCATTAGTAATCACTATAAGCATCTGGCATTTTTAAAGAGACAGTCAAATGTTGCTACAACGATAAGTATTGCTTCATGATTGATAACATTAAAAAATTGGAAGGTATTAATTATTGATATATCCAAAATTAAAACTAAGGTACAACCAACACGTGTGGTAAAATGCCAAGTGAATTTTTAAAACTCTGTTCTACAGCAAACATTTTGAATTCCTGTATTCTATTTATCAAAAAAAAGATTTTCCCTTCTCGCTTCTCTTCTCGTAATTACAACTTACACCTAAGCAAGTTATTGTAATTCCTTGCTAGTTCCTCTTCACAAGAAATAACTAACATTAACCTGATGATATTCCATTTTTGCCATGAAATCCGTTTATAACCTCGGAAATAGTTTAATTATTTAATCCTTTTTTGTAGTTGTGTGGGTCCAATTTTTTCTCTAAATTAAAAATTATATCTTTATAAATAAAAATAATTGATTACAATACAGTTTATATTTGGGCGCTGTTTTGGCTTTCATTTTATACTGCGTTATGGAAATTATAAAATTGAATTTGCCGTAGTTGAGAAAAAAAATTACCTAGAATTTTATCAGCTCTATTTGAGTGCGTTTGGTTTTTATTTTCCTGCCATAATTATGTATATTTATATTTTTTTAATTTAACCACTAACATATATAAAATTTTTATAAGCAACAAATGTTTATATTTCTTTAAATCTTAAGTATGTATATTACAAAACGTGGCAGTGATTTTTTTCTTGAACTAAGCAAATTCATGAGGAATTTTTAAAGAAATCCAATATAAAAATAAATAATATATTATTGGGGTTATCAAAAATATTATAAAATACATACAAATATTCAAAAATTAATTATTTACAAGTTCATCTTTTATCAGTTTAACTATTATTTCAAAACAGTTTAGCACCAGAGGAGCTTTATGTAACAAATATTTCACATAATTATCCAAGTCATCTCTTTTTCTCAAATTATAAGTCATGTTATATACAAAAGTGCCATTATAGCACTCAGTTATGAAAAAATCATGATATGGCATGTTCAGGAGTTGATTTAAGCCCTTTACATGTAAAAGACAACTTTGAAATTGTGATAAGGAATGCATTAATTTTCTGTCAAACAACCTCATATCTTTTTTTAGATGCCTATTAAATTCAAAAAATGCTATTAAACGACTGAGAGCTATTAGTGCATCTTCATTTGTAATACTCTCTAAAGCAGTTTTTAACGTTTTTGAATTAGAGGAAGAATTTCTTTTGCGAGATAAAATATCCTTTAATTTTGAATAAAACTGTTTATTGAATACATCAACGTCTCGAAAGAAACCAATTTTAGGGTCAATAAAATCAATAACTAATCTACAAAGAATAATAGAATATGTAACTGATGGTAATATAATACATTTGTTTATCATATACTTTAAAGTGAGGATAAATAAGTGCCATGATTCTGGAAAGCATTTTAACGAATTTGTAATAAAATGTTCTTCAATATTTAGAATTGTCAGTACAACTTGTTTTCTACTTTCCAAATCCATAGTTTGAATATAAGTAAATGAGGGCAGATCAAGAGTACACAAAGGTATTTCCGTTTCTACTGCTTCATTCTTATTTCTCATGAGACAAATTAAATTATCTGAAGAACCTGTTAAAATTTTATGAACAGCTGACATTATTTCAACACTAACATCATGAGCTTGTTCATATTCCCTCACCTCCACCTGAGGTTTAAAATTGTAATATTTATTTTGAGTCAGAATATCCATGAACCTAGTGGGATACAATGATTTTCTAAAATTTTTAAGGAATGGTTTAGGGAAAGAGGAAGTTAATTTGTCATAAGTATTGTACTCATCTTCATTGTCTGAATCAATTGTGTCGTCTACAGCTTCATCTGTTAAATATTTTAAGTATTTACTGTCTTTAAAACTATATCCATTAATAGCATCTTCAATTTTTTTTAAAACAATTTCACGTTCATTAGGGCTGTAAAGATGCAATACTTTGTCGATAGCACTGTCTTTAGTCTCTGTTTTTAACAAATTTATTATAGCCTCAATTCTAGCGAAATAGTGATAACTTTTAAGCTTAATGCCTAATTTGGATAATTCAATTCCATCGATAAAATCATTACCAACTAGTGCTGCAAATAATGGCAAATTGTCTTTACTCATATCACCAACACAACTTAAAAATTTGTCTACTCTGTAAATTTCACAAGGGATATATTTATAAGTCAATGTTTCTTGAGTACCAGGCTTAAATGATGATCCAGTTTTAACACTCATTGTAACACTTGGAAAAGGGATATATGGAATATCAAAAATATAAAAATCTGAATCATTACTTATAACTGGACATTTTAAAACTTTAGCAATATTTGCTGTTTCTCTATCACCTTCAAAGTCGCATCTTATAAGCTTTATACCCAGTTTTAAGGCAATATCCTCAAATGCTTCTCTAATAAAGAGAGGTGTAGTATTACTTCTGGACTCTGTTCTTGCATTCAAAGCTTCCGCTTGCTCAATTCTCCCTTTAAATCTCTCAAAGATGCGTTCCATTTTGCGGCTTTCGTATCCTCCATCAAGTACTATATAAGGCTTTATCTTACATTGAAAGAGCATATGAAAAAACTTGTAAATTATGTTACCATACTTATCATAATCACCACCAAAACAACCATTTCTCGGAATGGTATGCGACATGTAAAGTTGACAAAGCACTGCGTCTCCATCTATTGCTACATTTGTATCATGCAACTCGAAAGATTCCATACAATGTTCTGATTTATTTTTCACATAAGTCGTCAATCCTTTGATACCCATTTTAATGATTTAAACAATGTCAGTCACTGATGAAATTCTGATTTAATAAATGTACGTGTAAAATTAAATATTTTAAAACATCGAGTAGTTTTTTTTTTATCTAACTAATAACTATAGTTCAGATAACAAAATGAGAATATCTATTTCATATCTTCTTACATTATTAAATGTAAAATGCATTTAACTTGAAGGTTATGATAAAAGTTATTTATGACAGAAAGGCATCTTTTGTTGTGTCAACAGACACTGGTTTGATGATTGATGTCATCAAAAGCTGGCAAAAACATGGTATCTGTAAACCACATGTATAATATTAACAACAAACATAACATACATCAATGTTTGTTTTTTAATTATTATAGCTCTGTTACCTAATTTTTCCTTTGCATAAAAAATAATAACATTCTTGATATTAAACTTTTTGTGCTAAAAATATCCGACGTCTGTTTTTTTAATTGCCTGTCATCGTCTGTAACAATTATTTATAGTCAGATCGGAATAAATTCTCGATATTGGATTTCAAACCAATAATCTCTCGATCATCAGTTCAACTGTTAAGCTACCCAATCTCTGAGCCTGAGCAATATCCTCTTCTTCTTATTATCATTTTCTTCCTCTTCATTGTCAATTTAGTGGCCTCTTCTACTAGGGCTGTTTGCTTCTTCATATATTAATTTAGATTAATTGCCTATGATTGTAGGTTTATATTAATTTGCTGTTTGTAAGATAATTAATTCTGTCAAACACTGAGCACATTTGATGAAAATCACAGTTAAATATTGGAAGCACCTAAAAAGCTGAAGATAAACTTGATATTAACATTACATATTAATTTAAACAGTAATAAGTCGTGTATGGAAAATGGACTGTAAATCTTTTGAGTAATTTTAAAGCATTATAAATGATTTGAAATGTTTGCCGACCTCAGTAGTCGCGTGCGGTGAGAGTCAACATTCGGCCTCGAGGTCCCAGGTTTGAATCTTAGCGTGGACATGGATGTTTGTGTCTCTGATATAATATAATTATACATTGATCAGCCAGTTGATGGCTAAGGTCAGTGTATATAAAAACAAAAAATATATATTTAAATGTTAACACTCTTTAAAGGCAGTATGTTGATTTTATAAAGATTGGGTTTGGTGCCACAAAGATGGGCACTTTTTGACACCTGATAGTTAATTAATTCGAACCTTCGATTGGAGATAATAGGAATGACTGTTTATAGATACAAACCGCAAATTTTTAAACATGGATTTAACTTAAGTACATTAAAATATCCCGTAAATTGTAATGTTTTTTTTTAAATACCAAAGTTCTACTAATGTATTATTATAAAAATATAAATACTAAGCAATCCAACTTATTTAAAAGTATGAAATTATTCTAATATTTGAAGACAAAATGTAATTCATATAAATTACAGGAGATATTTATTATTATTATTATTATTATTATTATTATTATTATTATTATTAAGGAATGTATTATATGAGGTGCGGCCCGAATATGAAAAGAATACTTTAAAAGAGCATTAATTGCATATGAACAGAGCCCAGAGTAGAAGAAAAAAAATAGAAGTGGAAGAGGAAATAAAAAATCCAGTACAAGCAGTACTGTTTAAATAAATGGAGGAAAAACCATCGAAACAAGATATCAGAATAGTGGAATATCGGCTTAATTACGCCAATTTACAAAAAAGGACACAAACAAAATTATAATAATTATAGAATAATTACCCTTGTCAACACAAAATATTGTCCAATTTGATAAACAAGAAACTAAAACATCATGCAGGAAAATAAATAGAGACTACCAAAATAGCTTTAGACCAGGAAGAAGCACCATAAAAACAATCCATACTTTGTAACAAATATTTCAGAATACCTAATTTTTATACATTTAAGAAAATGTCTTGGATGCCTTAGATAAGAATTTATATTAACGAGTTAAAAATACTAACGGATCCAAATAATGAAATGAGTCTAAGAGAAATTAAAACAAGAGTGAAGTTTCATGGGATAGGTACAGAAGGCCTAAGAACAACTATATAGGAGTAAAACTAGGAGACCCAGTTTCGCCAAATCACTTCTGTTTAGCTCTAGAAGTTATTTAAGAAAGGCAAATTTAATTACGAAAAACCTAATTACATATAATACCCAAGTTATTGCTTATGCATAAAATAATTGCTAAAACAAAAGAGCAACTAATAAGGTACATAGATATGAATGTCTAAACAAAGAAGCACAAAAGCTAGAGATAAAGATAAATGAAACCAAAACGAAAATATATGAGATTTCAGAAAAAGAAACAGAAAAAGTAAAAGAAAGAATTCTAAAAGAAAATTAAGTCTTTGGAATAAACACAAAAATACTTAAAAGTAAATTGATCAACAAAACAACAATGATCATAAAACTTTAATATGACTCACTATTACATATACAATACAAACAACTGAAGGTACTTAATAAAAAACAGAAAAAGAATTAGAAATATGCGAAAGGAAAATAATGAGAACAAATATGGAGAAAGAAGTTGTAAAAAACAAAGTGAGGTGCTCGGAGGGGAAAATATTGTAAAGTTCATAAAGGCACTACTACTAGAATGACTGGAGCACATAATGAGAGAACATTAACATATATTGTCAGAAAAATATAACCATTTGGACTCCATTATGACCAAAAAGCAGAGGAAGACCAAGGAAAGAATAGTGAAGTGAAATAGAGGATAACAAAACTTTAAAAATAAGTAATTGGAGACTCAAATGCAAGAACAGAGAGGAATGAAGAAAAATAACCACAGCAGTGAAGACAAATACTGAAATGTGATGAGCTGATAACTGAGAAGAGGAGCAATCCACATCAATAAATGGATTTAAAAGTTTACAAGCGTTAGTCGTAATTCCAAGGATTGAATGTCTATGTTGATGATCTAATTTTATACATAATTCAACTTCAATTTGTTTCAACTATTTATTTCAATCGTACGACGTCAGTGTTGAGAATAAAATTAAGAAATAAATTTTAAGGTTAGTGGAGCCCTCTATTAACCAAAAGTTTAAAATTCAGTAGTCACTGGTATTTTTTAAAAGAGGTTAGTAGAGGTCGTGGTAATAAAAAAGAAGATGTAGTAGACAGAATAATAAAGAAGTGGTTCCTTGCGGGTGTTCGAGTTTTATTATAAAAATATACTAAAAGTAAAAGTAATAACAAATTTTAAAAAATTAAAACCAACAGGTTATGGGCCCAGGCACCCTAAGAAAGTAAAAGTAAAAGCATCGTCAGTAAAATAATAAGTAAAACAAGTAAAGCGTCTCAAGAACCTTGCCACACGGCAAATGCGGAAAAAAAAAAAAACATGGCGACCAGGAATAAAGACTACATTGAGAAATTGGAGGACGAAATTTCATATCCGATATGGAAATTTCAAATTACTGTTTGTCTAAAAGCCTATGATATTTATAATATTGTTGATGGAACAAACATTTTAACAGCAGAAAGTACAAATGATGAGCGCAGCAAATGGAACAAAAATGATGCAAAAGCACAAAAACTATTAGTAACCTCAATAGACAAGAAATATATGATGCATATTATTGACTGCAAAACGAGCAAGGATATGTTCGGAAAAATAAAAACAATATTTGAGAAGAGTTCAGCAGACCAAATTTGTCAATTATGGCAAGATTTTTACAGCTATAATTATGTAAAAGGTACAGATATAAGCACACACATAGGAAGAATAGAAAATACTGTACATAAACTAAAAACGTTAGGACAATCTATCGATGATACAATGGTAATTTCAAAAATTTTATCATCACTGCCATCAAATTATTCATTTTTCCAAACGGCTTGGGAATCTACACCAACATCAGAGAAAACTCTTGCACTATTAACAGCCAGATTATTATCTGAAGAAAACAGGAACAAAGAGAGTGAAATGTCAGTAGCATTTAAAGCAACAGAAAGGAAAACATATAGGTATTGTAAAAATTGCAAAACAAACACACATGATACAAAGTACTGTAGAAAAACAAATAGCAAGGAGATAAGATGTTACCAATGTGGTTTAAATGGGCATAAATCAAACACTTGCACTAAAAATAAAAGGGAACCTTGCCCCATATGCAAAAAGACCAATCACAGTGAACAAGATTGTTTTTTTAGAAAAAGACATAATGATCATGGAAACGGCAGTAAAGTAGCATTCCTTACGGAAAACTCAGTTTGTAACACTCAAGATTTTGTAGTAGACTCTGGTTCATCGTCACATATGGTTAACAATAAGAATTTATTCAGCACATTGGAAGAAAATTATTCGAGCATAAACGTAGCATAGAAAAATGAAAAAATGGTTGCAGAAGGCAAGGGCAATGTAGAAGGAAACTCCTGTACATTGACAAATGCACTGTATGTTCCTGAATTGAGTAAAAATCTACTCTCAGTAAATGCCATCACTGAGAATGACGGAGAAGTTGTTTTTACAAAAGAAAAGGTCATAATCAAGAAAAATGAAATAAAAATATTAGAAGGTATAAAAGAAAAAAATGGCTTATATATTATAAATATAAATGAAAAACAAGAAGAATGTTATTTAGCCCAAAATGAAACAGCTCAAAATTGGCACCAAAGACTAGGTCATTTGAGTATAAACAACATGAAAAAATTGCTAGACCTGTCAAATGGCATAAATTTGAATAAAAAAGATCTTGAAATAGAAATCTGTGAACCTTGTTTAATGGCCAAACAAGTAAGGTTACCTTTTAAATCAACAAGACAAAGAGCTGAACGTCCAATAGAAATACTTCATACTGACATTTGCGGCCCTATAGATCCAGTTACCTGGGATGGCATGAAATATATATTGACAGTGCTTGATGACCACACTCATTACACTAGAGTTTATCTTCTTAGATATAAGAGTGAAGCATCAGAACATTTAAAGAATTTTATTGCAGAAGCAGAAGCATATCATAACCTAAAAGTTTCAAAAATCCGTTGTGACAATGGAGGTGAATATGTAAGTTTGATTTTTAAAGAATTCTGCAAAAATAAAGGAATTATTATAGACTATACAATTCCAGAAACACCTGAATTGAACGGAAAAGCAGAGAGACTCAACAGGACACTTCTTGAAAAATCTAGAGCTCTCATATTTGATGCAAATTTAAATAAAGAATTATGGGGTGAAGCCACTTATGCAGCAACTTTTCTACTCAACCGTAGTCCTACAGAAGCTACTGATAAGACTCCCATAGAAAAATGGAGTGGAAACAAGCCAAACCTATCAAGACTCGAGATTTTTGGCTCAGTAGCATATGCAAAGTCATTAGGTTATAAAAAGAAATTAGATTCTAGAAGTAAAAAAATATATTTTTGTTGGATACGCACCCATAGGCTACAGACTTTGGGATGAACAACAGAGAAAAATCATAATATCAAGAGACGTCGTATTCAAAGCACCAGAAATGAGAACAGAAGACAAAAATAGAGCAAAAATATATATGGAAAATGAAGAAAAAGAAAATGAAAATCTAGAATTAAACAATGAAACAGAAATATTAGACGAAGACTTATCAGATAGTTCAGAAAATGGACAAAATCAGGAAGATATAAACTTAGGAGAAGGCAGCTTAAGTGTAACAAAAAGCGGAAGACAAGTAAAGAAACCAGATAAGTTAAATGATTATGTTACAGACTTTGAAGATGAAGTTTTCTTAACATATCAAGAAGCAGTAAATGGAGAAGAGAAAAGTAATTGGATAAGTGCAATAGAAGAAGAAAAACAATCCCTATTGAAAAATCAGACCTGGACATATGTTGACACTAATGATATTAAAAACAAGAAAAAGTTAACTAGCAGATGGGTATTTCGTGTAAAGGACAACGGAAAATTCAAAGCAAGATTGGTAGTTCGTGGATGTGAACAGAAAAATGGAATAGATTATAAAGAAACGTTTAGCCCTGTAGTAAGTACTACATCAATAAGGCTTTTGTTTGCCCTAGCTATCAAAAACAATATGAAAATAACAAAATTTGATGTAAAGACAGCCTTTTTGTATGGAAATTTATTAGAGGAAATCTATATGCAGGTACCAGAAGGTTTTGAAAGCGACATTACAAAAGGCAAAGTTTGTAAATTAACAAAGTCCCTTTATGGATTAAAACAGGCTCCATTAAATTGGAATGAAAGATTAACAGTTTTTTTAAAAGGAAATGGATTATACGCAATAAAGAGTGACCATTGCATTTTTACAAATGAAAACAAATCTTTATATTTAGCAATATATGTTGATGATGGTTTACTTTTAACAAAAAATGATATTGAAATGAAGAAATTAATCAGAAACCTACAAGCTGAATTTGAAATGACTGTAGAAGAAAATCCTGGACAGTTTTTGGGAATGAAAATAAAAAGACAAGAAGGTAAAATTTTCTTAAATCAAGAAAACTATGTTCAAACTACTTTAGAGAAGTTCAACATGCAAAATGCAAAGCCAGTATCT
This sequence comes from Hermaeophaga mercurialis, assembly GCA_951812935.1. NCBI lineage: Eukaryota > Metazoa > Arthropoda > Insecta > Coleoptera > Chrysomelidae > Hermaeophaga > Hermaeophaga mercurialis. The sequence goes on from OX638360.1 coordinate 19,391,322, forward strand.
ACACCAATGAATTCTCAAGAAAATGATTCAGAATGTACAAACATAAAATACCCTTACAGAGAAGCCGTAGGGAGCCTTTTATACCTGAGCAACAAATGCAGACCAGACATTACATATGCAGTAAATGTTTGTACAAGAAAAATGGAGAATCCTTTGGATAGTGATGTAGTAAACATAAAAAGAATTTTCAGATATTTAGTATTTACTCAGTCAAATGGTATCAGTTACGATAACTCATCATGTGACAAAATAACTGCTTATTGTGATGCAGATTACGCAGGCGATAAAGAAACTAGAAAAAGTACGACTGGGTATATTATTTTTTACTGTGGCGGACCTATATCATGGTGTTCCAAAAAACAGGCAATTGTATCACTATCAAGTACAGAAGCCGAATATATTGCCGCAGCTGAATGCTTAAAAGAAGTGATGTTTTTGAAGACTTTAATTGAAGAGTTAACCAGTGCAGATTTGAAAGTTGACCTGTTTATAGACAATCAAAGTGCTATTTCTTTAGTTAAACATGGACAATTTAGTAAACGTAGTAAGCACATTGACGTCAGGTATCATTTCATAAATGAAAAATTTCAAGATGGTTTTATGGACCTAAAATATTGTGCATCGGAAAATCAGATCGCCGATATATTCACAAAGCCTCTGGGTAACTTGAAATTTCAGCATTTTAAAGAACAGTTTCTAACAGAGTGTTTTTAAAACTGTTTATTTTGTAATCTTTTTTTGGTTTGTTTGTATTATGTAATCGTTTTGTTTGTAAAACTAACCTCAAAATTTGGAGAAGGTGTTGAGAATAAAATTAAGAAATAAATTTTAAGGTTAGTGGAGCCCTCTATTAACCAAAAGTTTAAAATTCAGTAGTCATTGGTATTTTTTAAAAGAGGTTAGTAGAGGTCGTGGTAATAAAAAAGAAGATGTAGTAGACAGAATAATAAAGAAGTGGTTCCTTGCGGGTGTTCGAGTTTTATTATAAAAATATACTAAAAGTAAAAGTAATAACAAATTTTAAAAAATTAAAACCAACAGTCAGATAAGATAAGAAATTGACTGGCGCTTAATATACTGAAAATTCATACCAATAATATTCTACATTTTCGAAAATATATTATTAATATTTTATATATTTAATCGAGAAGGTAATTTAAAAAAGGAGAACTTCCCGGATTTCAAAAAGGCCATATTACAAAAAAAGTAGATTGTTTTATTGGGTTGGTAATTTGAAATATAACTTACAACCATACAACGGTTTAATTTCATTCTGACCGTGAACCACATATTCTAAATTACAAGTGAATTGTTCCGATTATAACAACAAGCCCTATGCAGATCCATTAAAAAAGCACTTAATGACTGTAATAATGCTTAATAAACTTAGGACCATAGATATATATTACGCTTAGGACTAATGTTCGATGAAAGAAATATTTACGAAATACCCCCATTCCGAACGTCAAAGGCGCAGTTTCGGGAAACAAATATATAAAGATTATATGCACAAATTATGTTTAAAGCCAAGTTAATAATGTTTCCCGAAACTTCGCTGAATTCGTTTGAGATGGGGTAATTCGTAAATATTTTATTTCATCGAACACTTAATATCAAAGCGCGTTGGCAAGTTTCATCTGAAAATTATAATTTTTTAACACATCAAAAATAATTATTAATTACAGATAAACATCGAAATCACCAAAAATCTTCTAAAACTTTGTTATAAATGTCATATGTCATTAGTCACCTGCAACCTGCCACTCAAAAACTTTGAAAACTCGCTAATAACTATCTAGCAAATAAAATAGGCTATAAAATAATGATTTACATCGAAAATGGGTATAAGAGGACTTACAACTTTTATAGAAAACAGATCTCATTTATATATGGAGAAATATGAGCTACATGATACAAAACTTGTTATAGATGGAAATTCTATTGCCTGTCAACTTTACAAGTACCATGCTTCCTCTCACGACTGTTTTGGTGGTGATTACGATAAATTTGGAAAAGTAATAAATGATTTTTTCGATTTAATTATTCAATGTAACATTATTCCTTATGTAGTAATTGATGGAGGTTATGAAAGTAGAAAAGTTTCAACTATCATTAGTCGAATGAGACAGAAAATTAAAGCTGCGAATCAATTAAATCCAGTTACTGAAACTTCTATATCAGTATTTCCAATGTTTTTGATGAAAACGTTTGAGGATATAGTTGCTAAAAGAGGCATAAGCAAAGTGAGATGTGATTTTGAAGGTGATACTGAAACTGCAAATATTGCTAGAGTTCTAAATTGTCCGGTTTTAAGCTATGATTCTGATTATTTTATTTTTGACGCACAGTATATTCCTTTTCAAGATTTTGAAATGGTTGTTAGAACATCAAAACACGCTAATCAAAAAGCATATAATTTTATCAATTGCAAAGTGTATAAAATTGAAAAATTTTTAAAATCATTTGAGGGACTACAAAAAAGTAGTTTACCTATCCTAGCAGTACTGTTGGGTAATGATTACATAAAAAGAGGTGTTTTTACAATGTTTTACCAAAATTTAAAAGTGCAACATTGCCATGGTCATCAATCTGAACAACAAAAAAGAATAAAGTCCTTATTAGTTTGGCTTCAGAATGAAACCATCGAAAGTGCTTTAAAAAAGGTACTTAACAGGTATAAAAAAGCTAGGAGAAAGAATATTTTAGATAAAATTAATAATGCTATTAAGGGATATAATTCAAAGGATAGCAAATATCTTCCTTATTTAGAAGAGGCATTTGTTAACAGCAAAATTGAAACTGATGTATTGAGTATTAATTTTGTCGATGATGATGAAGCCTCATCAGGAGAAGAAATTTTAGAAGTAAATGATGTTTCAAGTGATGAAGAAGTACAATTTACAGAAAATGATGATTCTGATCAGGATATTCCTTCCAAATTTTTAGAAAAATTTAGAAGATGTATCTACCCTCCAAGTTTTATGGACATTTTAGTACAAAATAAATATTATTGTATTCCACAAATTGATGATAATTCTCTAGAACATTCCAATTCTATAAGTTTTGATATTTTAAGTGCCATTCACAAAATTTTAACAAGTGGTACTAACCAGCTATTTTGTATTGGAAGAAAAGATATTGATTATGTTGCCAAAAAAGAAATATCTCCATGTGATATATCTCTACCAACTTATGGTGAAATAGAGAAATTGTCATTGGCTTCCAAAAGAAATTTTATTTTAAAGATTTTAAATATTGATAATAGTTTTGAAAGTTGTTTAAACATGTTTCCAGATTCTTGGCATATTTTTGTTATCACAATTCATTATTTTCTAAAGAAATCATCAAGTGGGTGGCCTCTTATATATTCATTAATAATGTGTAAATTGATTTTAAGTTATATTGATAAAAAAGTTGGTTTTTACAGATCAACAAAAGTATTTAATAAAAAATTTGGATCATTTACAAATCAAAAGTTAGAACTAATAAATGCAAATACTATTCAAGTTTCTTTGGAAAATATTTCAAAGAATGATTCTATAGAATGCTTAAAATCTTTAATTGGTAATTTTGAAATGGATTATAAGTTAACCACAAACTATAAAGCATTTGATAGATGTCTGGTTCATTCTATATCACAATTTCAAAGCTGCTTACTACACGTAGGGTACTTAAATTCACTTTTAGAAGCTCCAGATTTAAATTTTTCAGTGGCAGATTTACTGAACTGTACATTTGTTTATAATTTAACTAATAATTTAAACAAAAGATCTAACTTAGATGAGTATATAGGTATTTTATTAAAAAGAGCACCTAGTATTTTGTACAGTTTTAATTTTATTGTTACTATTATTAGAAATCATATAAAATTTGAAGTAATAGAGACTGTGGTTAAAAAAAGAAGGAAAAAGAAAAAGAAAACAGCGCAATTAGAAGAAGAATTTGATAAAATTAAATTAGGTTCTGATGATGAAGTTTTATATGATCCTAATAATAAATTTGCTATTCTTGGTGTGTCTTAACATAGACTAGAATTGTATAAAGGGAATAAAAATATTTTTTTTGTTTAGCAGAGGTTTATTGCTTTTTTAAAGGTACCCATTCACCCTATCACTATTTACTTAGTGGTAATGATATAAAGAGATGAATTTTCTTTACTAATGTACAATAGATTCTTAGGATTTCCTTAACCCTTAATTACGACACCTGTTTTTGTTACACAATTACGGACCAGGAGTCTCTGAGACTACATTTTAAAAATGTTTCTATTCCTATTTGAACTTTTTTTATTGTGTACAAATAATTTTTTAACTTACTTTTAAATAGTTTATTGCAAAAAAGATATACATTTATTAAAATACCAGCTACAAAAAAATATAGAACGAAAAAGTTTAAATTTTTAACCTCCCATTAAAAGAACATTTATCATACTTGTACTATTTAACAAAATACATTTTTTAATGCTAAATTGTAACGACTGGTTTAATATACTGGAAAATAATAAAACAAAATTTTAAAGTATAAAAGTAAAAAACCTCCAGGTCATGTTTTGGGGACTAATTTTAACGCGTATTCTTGTTCATCGCAACACAGTATGCAATATTTTATTGAACACTTCATACAAATGGATTTTTTGCATTCCATACAAATAAATGCAGTCTTTCTTTTTAAGCTAGAAGGACAAATGTAGCAATATTTTCGAATCTGAAGGCGTTCGTCATCATGTAGTTCCTCTGGAAGTGTGGGTACTGGTATGTGCAAAATCCGACAAATCAAACATTTTAGTTCTCTATTTGTCTGAGGTTTTTGTAATCTATTACGTAAGTGGTTTTTTGTTAACTGACTTGCTAATTCTTAACAAAATGTAAATGTTTTAGGTCGTTTCCCTAGAATGATGAATATATTATATAGGAGTTTACACTACTTATGTCCAACAATTTAAAAATATTGCCATATGCATTCTTCTGGTGCGTCGACTACGGCTATATTTTGCACATTTCTCTTCAATTGAATCTTCTCCGCCGTTTGTGGAATTATAAAATGTGATTACATATTTCTGGTTTTCCAGTTTCTTCATCAGTTGATTTGGAATGATCGTGATAAGAGTTATATAGGTACTGAGTTCTTGCATTTGTTAGTGCTATAATTTTTAAGCTATATTTTTCAGGCTTAGATGGAATGCACATTTTAAGTCTACATCTGCCTCTAAATCCCACCAACATTTCGTCCACGCATGCTGTTGCTCCTATTAGGTACATACGATTTCTTGCTATTTTCAACAAACATATCAAAGAGTTCAGATGAAACTGGTGCTGTTAAGTCATCTTTCTTTATTTCTAATGACAGAGTCCCTACTAAAACAGAAAAACGTTCAGGGGACAAAACCGCTCCAAATACCTCTCGACTTGTACCATCTGTAGCAAAATACTTCCGAGGTCTTCGTCATTTGACTTAGAAATTGCAGTATACAGAAGTACTCCTAAGAAAGCTTCCAGCTCGCTATGTGTGAGGTCAGTGAGTTTAGATTTGTTGGGCAGTTTGTACTTTTGTCTCAAGCGAGTTAATTTTCTATTTGTTCATGGAATTATAAGATTGAACATTTCCATAGAAAACAGTTTTCTAAAAAATAACAATGGACTTGTTTTTTCTTCAATATCTAAACGTGTTACAGGTAAACGTAAAATGTTGTGGACTGGGTTCGAATATTTTTTTGAGGTTCTGTTGTACTTAAATGAAACTTTACACTTAAATATCTGGAACGATATATTTACTCATAATGTCAAGAGTTCTAATAATATTTCAAATTCATAACTTTCAAGCCAATAAAAAATTTCTTATTTATAAAATCAATAAAATAAATATTTCGCATAGCGACTAATGCAGATTTAAGTACTGTATACAGTAAAATCTAATATACATGGTGAGCCACCGTAGACGCTAAGTTCCATACGGTGAATTGAAAATTTTGTAAAGGTACTTTTTTGTGTAGATTCAAAAAAGCCATAATTTAAAATTAGTGCCAGTTATACAGGTTGTTCCAAAAAAGTTTCACTAATTTTAAATGATGGCTTTTTGAATTTACACCAAAATTTTCATCAAATGCACTGTTCTGCAGTTGCGGACCTTCGTATTTACAGTGACTCACTCAGTAGATAGACTTTAAAGAGATGATTATTTTCTTAGTATATTATTAAAAATATTTTATCGGGGTTACCACATGTATGTTCAACGAAAAATGTTTCATTACAAATACTTTCTTCAACACATGAAAGTGTAAAAATAACAGCATTAGTTTAATTAAACTATTAACCAAATTATAAAAATAGAGGTATTTCCCTATAAAAATTTCAATGGAAAATTTTCTTGTTGGGAAACATATCTACCTATTTCAAGTTTTCACATTGGCTATGGGAAAAAATGTTTCATTGCATAATTGCACCTATATTTTTTATTTGGCCAGTATTTTTAGTATTATACCCTTCATTGACTTAAAAACTTACGAAGTCAAAAGAAAAAAGTTTTATAAAATTTACTCAGTTTTGTGTTTCTGTACAACAGTTATGATTCAGTGTTATTTACTCTTACGGATATATACATTTGCAGAATCAGATACTGAGCAAATCTTGAAAGGAACTGTTATAACAGAAGTCTCAAGAAATATTTTAAACGTGTTTGAAACTTTTGCTACAACTATAGGTTGTGCATTTTGGAACATGGAAAAATTCGCTAAATTACAAAAAAAATGTTTTAAATTAGAACGCCATTTGCACCCAGAATTCGATTGTTTTTTTATAAAAAATTTAAAATTTTTACTTTTTGCTGATTTATTCATTTGTTTTTTAATGATTCTAGGTGTCAATTATGTTTGGATACACACGGTTGGATTTTTCCTTCAGACCAAATGTTTAGGGAAATATTTTTTCTTCTGTCAGCATATTAAAATGTTTCTAGTATTTTTTTACATATATGTTATTTATTGTTTTTATAGACAACTAAATAATTTAATCAAGATGAAGTATGAAAATCATGAATGTTTTTTCCCAATAAAATACTTTGAAAAAATATATAGAAAGTTGGATGGACTGGTACAAGAATTTACCGATATTTTTGGCATTCAGATATTTTTTAATATTCTTCAAAGTTCTCTTTTATCTTTAAACTATGTAGTTGCTGAAGAAAGAGATTTCTGGCTCGCAGAGTCGGGATGTGCTAAACTTTTAAGAATCTCCACGCTTATTGTAATAATTCCCCTGGCATTGGTAAGATATCATTATATTCTAATAATTTTTATTTTTAAATGCATTATCTACTATTTTGTTATTTTACAATTACAAATCTGCATTTTAATGAAGGAACTGGGTGGTACCTTATTTATTTTTGTAACCTGAATTAAATGATACTGCAACAAAATTTTATGGCCTAAATAATGTTGAGTACAGAACAGAAACAAATAATTTAATAAAATATTGAACTTTGGTCAAGATTTTAAGAAGAAAATAATTTGAAGTTTATTGTTTTAAATTATAATTCTTCGATTGCTGTGAATTTATAAGAAGCAAAAAAAAATCAGTAGTTTAGAGAGAAACTGAAACTTTTTGTAAAGTAATATATTAAAAATATACAATAAAGTACAATAATGAAAAAAGATTTTATTTCAAAAAGTTTTATTTACATTAAATATTAAATCAATAAAAAATATATATGAAAATGCTTTAATTGCCACTGAATGACCGAACTTAGTATTATTTTAATGGTTCATAACAGTGGCATAACTACTTATTTATTTGAAGTGTGTTTTCTAACATAATTATAAGAGAGCGCGACTTACAGTGATGGTTCATAATTATCAGAGGCGAAGTGAGGAAGATAATGTAAAATAATTAGTAATATTTATTTTAAAAGAAAATTTATATTGTATATCTAATAAGATAATTTTTCAGAAAATCAAAAAATATTAAGATATACATATATAACATTTGTAACATGGAAAATGATTATAAATCAAAAACAAATCATTAAACATTTATCTATTCCATCGCTTATTTCTTGTTATATAAAATCAATAAATAATAATCGGGACTCAGTTTCACCGTTTTTCCGATAAAATCCATTTGTAGGTTGAAAAATAACGTTCAAATGCCGGCCGATATTACCGCATATCGCAAATATTTATGTCATAAAGTATAAAGTCTCTATGTTTATAATTTCATTAAGACACTTCTTTACTATTTCAAAGATTCACTACAGAGGCTACTGTTGCAAACCCCGGATTTTATTGTAAACCTGCATTTTGTTTCTTTTTCATTACCTGGAATGTCGCAGTAAACCACGCTCTATAATAATTATAAATACACCTCCAATGAACTTCGTTATACATAAGTTTCTTTTTTTGTTGATACTTAAAATACCAAGCAATTTACAAGGATTTGTAATTTTGTTTCAAAACAAATAATTAAAAATAGGTTACGTCACTAATATGAAACAATTATTTACATAATTAAAACAATAGCCAATATAGGGTGAGTTTAGTGATTGTTAATTTTTGGTAATTTATTAGCAGTTGAAAAAATTAAATCCATTATCACACAGTCATTTTGATGCATTTGAAATTATATACCAAGCCATTAAATAGCAAGACAAACACGTCTACGAGGCTTTTTACTTTTAACCTTTCCTAGAGTTAGTTATTTTTTGTATTTGTATCCAAAAATAATATTCTTTGTCAAATAATTGTTATTGAAAATAAATAAAGTTTTTTTTGGAAGATTTGAAAGTGAGTTAACATTTCTGACGCTGCGAACAGGATTCTTCGTACAGAAACTCGTGTTTCCTGGTCAACTTCAGTTGTTTGACGAAAAATCCAACCGAACTTGAGAGAAGAAAGAATAGTATGCAGAGGACATCTCAAATGATCATTCTCCTGTAAGTCTAATTTCCTTTTTCTCATATGAGCAATTTTGATAATATTTCCGAAGAAAATTTACATTTACTATTAGCCAATATTAGTCTAGAGACTGACACTTCCAATAATACGAATAGTTCTCGACAATCTCAAATTACTCGAAACGTTAATCGTAGGAAAATGTCTCTTTCTAATAGCGATATTTCTAGCCTCTGTGCTACTTTACCCGAATTTAATACGGGAGATAATCTTTCGACTTTCGTTAAATCAGATGATAATTTACTTGATTTCTTTACTAATCAGAATCTTACTCCGGCACAACAGTTTATTTTAAATGCAAATATTGTATCTCATATAAAAGGTGAACCTAGAGATTTTTTAACTTATTCATACAAAACACTTTGGACTGATATAAGACCTCTACTCTTAACAAAATACGGAGACAGGCGATCTGAAGACATATTAGTGACTCAATTATCTACAACTATACAAAAACCTTACGAAACTTATGACCAATATCACCAAAGAATTTTAAACAATTTAAACGACCTATTACAACACATATCACTACATAATAATCCAGAAACAGCAAATTTTAAAAACCCTTATTTTAAAAACATTGCTCTAAAGACATTTTGTACTGGTATCAATGACCCTTATTGCGAATATTTGTCTCATTTTCAATTAAATTCTCTTGATGAAGCTCTTCAAAAATGCATTGCTTATGATAATCATAAAAGTCAACAGCAATACATGAACTTCCTAAAAGCTCAACAAAATCTGAAACAAAGGTCTAACCAATTAGATCGGGCCAACCTTAAACCAAAAAACAATTCCAATTCTCCGCAAAACAATTTTCAATCAAACTCAACTAATCCGCCACAACGTAATTTTCAACCTAGACCCAATAACTTTAGAAACAATACGATTTTTAATAATACGCCTCAATCGAAAAATTTTGCAAATAATTCAAATTTTAACCGACAATCTTCATTTCCCAACAGAAACAACGATATTCAAAATATTAATAGGACTACCCAATATAAAAACCCCCAAACTCAATCTACCAACCCTACTCCTATGAGTGGCGTACAGACAATTTCTTCAAGAAATCAACCCATGAGCATTTCAACGAGACGAACTCATCATTTTAACGTGCAAACTTCTAATGAAGAAAACCCTGATTTTTCAAACGATTCGTATGAAATAAACGAACAAGAAAATTTTCGAGAACAAAATTTTCAGAAAGTTCTCCTACCAGAACAACCACCACCTCTATAAATTTGAACAATATTCGTAGTCATCCTCAATTACCTTACTTTATTTTACCCAAATCGGGGATTAAAAGTTTTGATAGATTCTGGAGGATCAGATACGATAATTTCACCTAATGCCGCAAAAAATTTTAACCCAGTTCATATCTATAAAAAACCCTTCAAATTAACTTCTATGAAAATAACGCAACATTTTTCTTCCAACATTTATACACCTTTATTTAAAGAAATTAACATTTTTGAACCCATAGACGCGAGAATCCCTGACTGGAGTAAAGATTTTGATATCTTGCTAGAAAACTTTGACCTAGAACGACTACATGCGTTAATAAACTACGAAAGTAAAACGCTGACATTAAAACGTTTTAATATTACAATTGTATTTAAAACACTTTATAATAAAATTCCTGTAAATGTATCAAATGGAGATGTACTTTTACCAAGAATTGAAATAAATAACATAAAAATACCAGTCTATTCACACCGCTACAGATGGTTATATTGACCATATAATATTTAATAGTCCGGTACAAATAGACCCAATATGTGTGGAAAATTTTGACAATTACGAAATTTCGAAAGGACCAACAAATTTTAATCCTTCAATTATTCGAACGCAACATTTGAACGACGAAGAAAAAGATAAAATTTTAAAACTTTGTAAAAAGTATAAAGACATATTTAACGACGAAAAATTACCCTTGACCTTTACTTCTGCAATAAAACACGAAATTAGAACACTAGACGAAAACCCTGTTTATGTTAGAGGATTTCGACATCCAAAAGCTATGCAGGAAGAAATTACTAGGCAAATCAATAAACTTCTCGATAACAAAATTATTAGACCTATATCCCATTACGCCGCCCCTGTTTGGATAGTACCCAAAAAGGCAGACGCATCCGGTAAGAAAAAATGTCGAATGGTAATAGACTATCGTAAATTAAATGAAAATACAGTAGAAGACAAATACCCTATACCAAAAATTGATGAAATATTAGACAATTTAGGTAAAGCTACTTATTTTACAACTCTCTATTTGGCTCAATGATTTCACCAAATCAAACTTCATCCTAATTCAATTGAGAAAACTGCCTTTACAGTTCTTCACGGTCATTTTGAATTCTTGAGACTCCCTTTTGGACTAAAAAATGCCCCAGCCACATTTGAAAGATTAATGGATTAATGTTCTTCGTCCTTTTCTACACAAATTTTGTTTTGTCTATATGGACGACGTAATTATCTTTTCAAAATCCCTACAGGAACATCTTGTTCACAGCGCTACTATATTTGACACTTTCAGAAAAAATAACCTTAAAGTCCAGTTAGATAAATCGGAATTTCTGACAAAAGAAGTTGATTTTCTTGGTCACATCGTCACTCCACAAGGTATAAAACCTCATCCTTGTAAATTAGAAGCTATCCAAAAATATCCTCTCCCAAAAACCGTGAAAGAAATAAAATAATTTTTAGGACTTATCGGTTACTATAAGAGATTTATTCCGAACTTTGCAAAAATCACGTCCCCATTTTCTCGATGTACTCGCAAAGGATCAATTATTGATCCTACTAATCCTCAATACTTAGAACGTTTCGAAAAATGTAAACACCTATTATCTAATTCTCCAGTTCTTCAGTACCCAGATTTTACAAAACCATTTGTATTAACTACCGATGCTTCAAACGTAGCCATTGGTTCAGTTCTAACCAAAACAATCATCCGATCGCATATTATTCTCGTACTCTAAATTCAGCAGAACAAAATTATTCTAATACGGAGAAAGAACTCTTAGCTATCATAGACTCTTGTAAACATTTCCGCCCCTATATGTATGGACCGAAAAAATTTATTGTCGAATCCGATCATAATCCACTCGTATGGATTTATAAAATTAAAGACCCTACCTCTAGATTAGCTCGTTGGAGACTGAAACTCGAAGACTACAATTTCGAGGTAAAATACAAAAAAAGGAAAGGAAAACCAAGTCGCAGATGCTCTTTCTAGAGTCCAAATAAATTCATTAACCGGTAGCTCAATATGTGCCGAACCTCCAAATCCCAACGATTTTTACTTAAACGAATTTCTTGAGGAATTCGATTTTATACAAGTAGATAACGACAATAGCGATAGTACGGATAATACTCAGCATACCGCAATTGAAAATCCTATTTCAGGTATTCAAATTTCTGAGGAACCTATTAACATGTCAAAAAATCAGATTATAATTTTACCCCAATCCGCAAATTACGACATAACCTATAAAAAGGTTTTCAATAAACACAGACACACGGTTAATATGACTAACGACTGGCAAAAAGAAATTAAAGATACATTCAAAAATTTACTTAGACCTAATCAAAAATTTGCTATAAAAGTTCCCCACGAATTTAGACCTTTCATCTGTAACTATTTTAAAAAATACATAGACTCGACAGTAAAAGTTATCTTTTGCAATACTCTACTACAAGACATTGAAGACGAGCACAAACAAACAGAGTGTGTAAAGAAATATCACACTCAAAACCACAATGGTATCGTAGAAACCTATAAACACCTATAACAAAAATTTTATTGGCCTTCTATGCAGACGACTATTTCAAATTACATCAATAAATGCGAAATTTTCCTCAAAAACAAATACGAACGACACCCTTACAAGTTACCTCAATTAGGACCATTACTAGGACAAAAACCATTCGACACATTACACATCGACTTATTTCATTGTAACAAAAACTTATATTTGACTATTGTTGATTCTTTTTCAAAATATGCTCAATGTTACAAAATTCCAGATAAAACCTCAGTTTCTATACTAAGCAAATTAAGACATTATTTTTCCCACCATAATTATCCAAAGAAAATTGTTTGTGACAAGGGCACAGAATTCAATTCTGCATTTATTATAGAATTCCTGAAACTACATAAAATAGAATTACATTTTACTACAGTTAACATGTCCTTCCTCAATTTCACCCGTCGAACGGTTCCATTCTACTCTGATCGAAAAATTAAGAACATTACGCGACCAAAATCCCCATGACCCATTAGATGACGTATTTACACACGCCGTGTTAATTTATAATCAATCGATTCATAGTGCCACAAATTATTCACCCTTTTTTATATTATACGGACCATATGCAGAAGAAATCAACTTTGATTTTGACCTCGCTTTATACGAAACGTATTGTCAAAGACATAAAGACGAATTACAATCTTTTATAAATGACTTATATCAAAAATAAAACGAAAAAAGACTACAAATTCTACAAAAACAAAACGAAAAAGCAGAAACTACACCAGAAATTGATCTTACGCAAACCCTTTACGTGACTAAGAAAAAACACCGACCAAAGATACAAGCACCCTATTCTACTATGCACCCTGTAAAACAAAACGAAACCAAAATTTTAGGTAAAACCGACAAACAAAACGACACAAGTACTCATTTAAAATTTGTCAAGAGTCAGGAAAACTAACGAGAAAAATTTACAAAACAGAAATTTTTTACAGGACGACCCTATTCCCGGGCCATCAGGGACTTGTCAAAATACAACAGATTCCGAATAACGGGTACTACGCTGAGGAAATTGGTAAATCTAGAGAAATTTCCCATTACCATAGACACATTTTACATATCGACCTACAAAAATTAGAAGAAACTTTAGACATTAACCCTAACGACTATTTCCAAACCCCGACGATGAAAGGACCACTTGCTTTACTTAAATCGCAATACAACCACATACACAACGAAGCCGCGGACAATTTACACAAAATAACCAGAAAACACAAAAGAGGACTTTTTAATTTTCTCGGTACATCTATAAAATACATAACTGGAAATCCAGACGATTCAGATCTGAATTTATTAAAATCTCACATTACCGCCATAGAACTAAAACAAAACGAAATTATAAAAAAATTCAATGACCGCATTTCATTTGATCAAACTATTTCTACGAGATTCAATAGTCTTTTAGAACAAATTACCAACAACAATATATAGCACTTGCTTCAGCAATCAACATCTATTCTAGAAATGCCCTCCTAATTGACGACGAACATCCTTACGAACTCATTGAATCATCTAAATCGATGGAAATCCTGCCAAAGATTTCAACGGGTCTAGGAGCTACTGCCATACTCTTAATTATGTCTGTTTTAGCTATCCTGATAATTATCTTAGCAAAGAAAAGAAGAATTTCGAAAATCCTCTTTGGACCCAAGCTACCACCAGCACAAATCCAGATCCTGCAAAACTTGCTTACAAGGACTTCGAGGACGAAGTCAAGACTAAAGGAGGGAGGAGAAATGTCACCAACGGATGTACCAGAAATGCAAAGTTGCAGTTCCCAGGAATAGGAGACGAGAGCCGAGCCATTAAATAGCAGGACAAACACTTCTACGAGGCTTTTTACTTTTAACCTTTCCTAGAGTTAGTTATTTTTTGTATTTGTATCCAACAATAATATTCTTTGTCAAATAATTGTTATTGAAAATAAATAAAGTTTTTTTTGGAAGATTTGAAAGTGAGTTAACATTTCTATATTGATGAATTCGTAAAACTCAGATATGAAAAAAATACACAATTGACACATTTAAAGTGACAACCGATGCCGTCATGTCTACACAATATGACAAAAATTTTAAATAGTCTATAAATAATTACATTTTTTTTAAGTTGTTTTTTCGTAAAACTCTTATTTAAACTAAAAATTGAGTGTTTCGGCCATTTTGTCAAATCTTCAAAAGCAGGTTTCAAGATAGTCCACTCCTAGTTTTGTTGTAATTCAATAATTTTTTTGGTCGGTTCTATTTCCTATACAAGGTGGCCAACTCTTCCTTTTTAAGTAGACATTTTTTTTATATTTTCCCGGAAATAAGACATTATTTTAGAGGGGCCGAAGAATATGTTAAGCAACCGTCATGGTTTTTATTTATATTGCCTTATTTTATATGTTCATATTTATCATTTTTATCCATTTTCTTTTATTAGATGTGGTCATGTTTGGTTATTCTGGGTTGCGATTGGAGGAATAAGGAAATAGATAAACTAATTTCATTGTGTTACAAATTTCAAGAAAAAATGGAAATTTTCAACGCCGAGAAACAAGAATTATTAAACTTTGCTGAGAGAATAAGTTTACACAAAATGACTTACAACGCTGGTGAATTTTTTGATCTTAATATTAAGACACTTTTTGCACTAATTGGTACAATCACTACGTATTTCTTTGTAGTAGTTCAAGTTAATACTGTAATTGAAAAACAGTAAAATTTTATAATTGCACAGCAATAATCGTTACGTTGATACTTATAGAGATTAAGAGACAAATTGAATATTTGAAAGTATAACAAAAAATAGTGGATTTGTATCATTTTGTTTATTCCATAGAAAATATATACAGATATCTTATAACGTTTTGTAAACATTCGTACAAAATGAATCTTTTAATGCGCTAATATGTTAATAATATAACCTAAAAAAACAACAAATAAAATTGACACCTAAATATTGTAATAATACGTTCCTATTGTGGCACCTCTTCAAAATTTCTCTGGCTTATGTCAAAATCTACATCAGACTCTATCTCATTCTCAGATAATGACAGAGATCCTCCCGCTCTTCGGGTTAAAACGCTCTTAGTCTGAAAAATTATTAAATGATAAAAAAGAAGTTCAGTTTAATTTATAACGAAAGCAGTTAGCGCCTATGTACACCTATACTTGTATTTGTTTACCACTATTCTTTGGTTAATGTATTTCAAGATTTATTTTTCTGTATTTTTGCAAATTCTTCTAGATACCGAAATATATGGATTTGGCTTTTTGATTTTTACTATGTTTTGATGCGAAATATAAAACTTAATAAAACGTGATGAAAATCAAAAAGTCAGAACTATGAAAGTACAAATTCATTGTCATTATTGTTTGCCACCTTCGAGCAACAACAAAAGTAACTTAAGTAATTTGGCCTATATTTAGAAAATTTGTCAATTTGTTAATTATATTAACAACTAGTATTATAGAAATTAATTCTTTCAATTTTGTGAATCTATTTTAAGCTATTGTTGAATAAATATATCGATAATAAATAAATACAAATATATTAGAAATTTGTTTACTTTTGCTAAGAAACAGCGACTAATAACAACATCTAAAGCATAAGCGGAATATCTAAGTTGCAAAAAAATTACCAAAGTGCCTATGATACAGTGTTAATTAAGGTGTAGAAGACGTCCCGTAACCATGCCAACTTAATTGCCGTGAAAACTATTAAACAAAAATAAATTCGTGAGCAAGATACTTTTAGCAACTAACCCTTTATCTCAAAATATATGTATAAAAATGTAATGTTCCGCGTAAACATACAAAATAAAGAATTGTTATATCGGCTTCTTTTTAAACAAAAATTAATCGGCAAAATAAGACTACAATACATATATACAAACAAAAAATAATCAAACTAAAAAGAAACCGAAATTGACCAAAATTTCAATTGGGTACTAAAAAATATTTCGTCTTAAGAAACAATGAACAACTTTCATATTTTTAGATAGTCACATAAATAAATAAATAAATAAATTTATTGAATTGAAAATTCAGTATTTTATATGTATTTTATAGAAAGTTGCTAAAATATATGCAGTGTTAAAAAAATCAGCAAATAGAACTAAAATTTAAATAGATTTCTTTGTTAAATAGAATTATAGAATATGATAAAAATTATACGTGAATTTCAGTTTATTTACCTCTGAGAGGCCAACTGTGGGTTCTGAAGCATATCCGTCTCTACCCTCGTCATCTTCATCAGAACTACTCGAAGTTGATTCTTCTTCTTCATACGGTCTGTAAAGAACATAAAGAGAATTATTTTATAAGTTCAATGTTATCTAATTTATTCCTAACTAACAAAATAATTATTATGACAAAATATTTAGGGTGAAATTACCTTGATACTTTGCAAACCATTTGTGCCAGATCAGTAAACGTGTAATTTCCTAATGAATGTGAAGATGTGCATGTCTTGTTTTCATCTATAATCGTTTTGTAGTTAGGCAAATTGCCGGCTCTCATCTGGCCTTCGAAATAGGCTTTTCCATGTTGAAAACCTACTTCTCTGATATCATCGAAGCTACCGAATTGCAGTGTTCTATATTTATCGATTGGTGGTCGGATATATTCACAATAGTCGCTATTCTTCACTTCCTGTAATTGCAATTGTTTTCGAATTTGCATAAGAATGATAAATGTGGACAAAATGGTTTTAGAAATGTATAAATATAGTTTAATAAAAAAAATGAATTATCCTCACCTCTAATTGCCTAACGCAACTGACATAGGCCAATCGGGATTGTATGTCCGGTAAATTAGGAACTTTGACAGGTTGTGTGAAAGGGTTCCATCTCTTCCACAATAACCACCATCCGGAAAGATCGTCTCCATAATTGGTTAAATCTTGGTCATCTACAGATCCAACATCAATGGCTAAGATGTGGTTGGCACCCAAACTTCGCATTACGTCAGCTAAATAGTGTTTTTTATAGAGTTTTGTGAACATATTGGTAGTTTTGACGCATATTTTAAACATGAAAGTTTTTCAAACGAATATGGTCTTTTAGGAACAATTTAAACTTACATACATATATTCTATTAGAAACTAGAGATTAGTTTTGTTTTTAATTTTATAGAAAGAAAAGGCGCTTGATTGGAGATACCAGGACAGCTTAAAACAGAAAATCCGCCAGGAAAAGGAAATAACAATAACGGATCATACTGAGGTAATGAAACGGTTCTTATAGAAAATGAATTTATCCCCACAATTTTAATTTTGAAAGCCTTGTTGCTTCTTTTTGGCTTGTGATACTATAGAAAAGATTCGAAAATTGAAGACAGTTTTATTTTTAAGTAGGAAGGGTTACAAAAAAATTACTCATTCATAGGTGCCTTGTCTGGCAACGAGATTATTGAATCCAATAATTATACTAGCTTATTAAACTAAAATTCCAAACGAGTGCTTTATATATTTGTTATAAATGTATTTATCCAACATGCAGGTTGTGTAATTTTAATCCGAGCATAGCCATGTTATAACTTATAATTCGGCAACACTGCAACATTGCATCATCCCTTCCTTGAGACACGAGACCTGAATTTCAAATCAGAGGTGGTTCTCATATTTAGTAAGTAGCAACGAAACGCAAAACGTTTCCGAATCGTGCATTCATCCACTTAGACACGAAATAAAATTTCACAACCTGTAAATAAACTAAAAAAAAAAAAAAATTATATAGAGTTTCGCAAAAACAGTGACAAAAACTGGAGGATTCTATTCAAACATTATGAAAGAATAAATACATACAATAAAAAATACTGATGTTAAACACTTTGAAAAATGTAAACCAACTTGTTATAAAACACTGTTTCATGTAATGCATCAAAACCAAACCAAAATTGTGTAAAATGTAATAAATACTTATATCAGTCAATCACAATAGAGATAACATTTTAATTGTAAAATCCAATCACGTCTCATGTATTGCCTTCATTTAAATGCCTAAAAGTGTATTGTGAAAAACATATATTACGTGTGTAGGAGAATTGAATATAAAATATAAATGATATATTTTCTGTGATTGTGAACTTTTTGCAAAACTTACCAATTGAATGAAAATACTCCTTCTTGCTAACACAAAGAGTGTTAATGTATTAAAAAGTTTTTTACAAATTGGACAAAAATACGAGAACAGTATTGGTATCACTGAAACATCTATCTACAGCGGTAATAAAAATGACACCTATGAGCTATATTAATAATTTATATAATTTTAGAGAATATCGATAAGAATGGCAAACATTTGTTTAAAGTAAATTGAAAGAAATGTAAGTAGTTCTGTTAAACAAGGGCAAGAGACAAAATATTTATATAAATCCATTTAAACAAATCAAATCTATTCACAATGGTGTACAAGGGTTTTGTGTTTATTAAATTAGCATTCAAGTTTACCTGGTACGTTATTAACGTAACAACCGTCAGCGATCAAATGTCCGTCTGATGGATCACAGATTGGAGGAAAGATGCCCACAATTGACATACTTGCTCTAATATACCTCCACATCTGACCTGTCAATTAACTTTAACAACTTAATTTATGTTTGAACAACGCATGCTTATTAAGGCATGAAGTACCAGAAAAGAAATAGAATTAAGAGAAAATGTTTTTTTAGTATCATGCTCTAGCGGAAATAAATGAAAAAGGAATAAACAGCTGCAAAAGAGTGTAAATGGAAAACTGACCAAATCTAATCGCCCACTAATGATGGGTTTTTAAGCTTTTATTATATATCATTTAGATAAAAGCCCATTCGTCCATTAATCTAACACAGCTTTACATTTTTTGTTATTTTGTAGTTTAAGTGCATACAAATTTTAAAATATTTTTGCTTGATAAATTTAGGTAATGTGATTCGTGAAAACCAACCTAGAAACATGTCATTTTTTTCATGAGTATTTTCACGCAATAAAACAAATCCCAATTTTTTAACTTAGTATATATCATATTCTACTGTCATTAGACTGGAACAGCATTAGAATTCTAAAGTTAATGGTAGATTAATGATTCACAGCTAAATTAAATTCTATATGTAAAAAAAATCCTTCTTGTGTGAAACTAGAACCAACACTTTCTAAGAGTTCAATGCTTTAACTACTAAGCTATCGACACCACATTTCTGTATATTAATTATTATTATTTGAATAAATATTTGTAATTCAAACTTGTAAAGTTGGTTATTTTAACGATTGGAGGGCGATTAGAATGTAATCTAAATATCCACCACATGTTGACTTCTACCTATTTAAGCTGATTTAATTGGCTTTCAATATTTTCTTAAAATTCTCTATCAATTATTTATTTGAAATTCTTGTAGTAATTTACAAAGAAACATTAAACCTCTGATACCAAAACCTAATCCACAAAATGTTTGGAATGACTTTAGGATTTAATTAACAAAAGGCATAACTAATATAATTCCATACAATTATTTCATTTCCATTGTGATTGGTTACCTTCCCACTTTTGTCCCAATTTGTTTTAGTAATTTGTACAGATTAATTGAAACGTAAACTCTTTATTTGTGCTTTACAAGGAGCTGTAGACTCATTAATAGAAAAGTTGGCCAATTGATAATATTTTAATTAAATAAAAAAGTTAACAGTATTAATGTCACCATTCGTATATAAACAACGAGAGCGCCACAGTATCAAACTATTATCAGTTTCCTTACTTGAGATTGCCCTTCTCATCAAAGCATCAAATATCTGCTGGCTGAATTTGATTTTTTGGACAAAAAACGTTATGTCGATTTTTAAGGGGCCAAGAACCCTTAAAAGATGACGGTAGCAGAAAAAGAACGGCAGAGTCAGGAAATTTTGGTGACTTTATCTCTTAATGAAAATTGTCAAGCTAGTCTCATTGAACTTTTTGTACAGATCGTATTTTTTCCTATTACGTATACCCGTATACATAGAATTATAACCAGAAACAGCGCTTTCGTTTCTGCTAGTTCACTGTCATTTGGTAGGAAACCGACCATTTGCATTTGACAGCATCTTATGAATAGAAGAAGAGTAGGGACTGAGCTGAAGCTGTTATGTTTCTCCCCATGCATGGGTATGCAATATAGGAAAAAAAACGTTCTGCGTACTCAGTAAATTTATATTAAAAACGAACTTTTCTATTCATGGACACAAATGTAACAAGCGAAATTACGTTACAATTTACTTACCTCAAATATATCTATAACTGTTATCATGCAAAACATAGACCGAACACACCAAATAGTATGTGATCAGATCTGCCTAATTTAAACTAAATTAATGGAAAAATCGAAATAGATCAAATTACCTGGTAGATTGTTAGTGTAACCTCCATCAAGAAGAAGATGTCCGTCTACAGGATCGCACAGTGGTGGTATAAAACCAGATAGGGACATTGATGAACGAATGTAACGCCATAGTGAGCCTACGGAATAGCTAGGCTAAACTACATGCTATTATTTACATAGAAGAGTTGATATAATGTTATTTATCTACAGCCAATGAACAATCCATTCGTTTTAACTGATTTTATAGTGATTGGTATGGAATGTCTAATATTTTTCTAAATGAATTTACTCAATAAATAAATTATCATTGAATGGCAGAATGTTTTAATAATAAAATATAATCAAAACCGGAAAATATCATTAAAAACTTTGTTCATTTACCTTCAAATGAAAAATATATGATGTCTCACATTAGTAAGCAAGAATAAATACAGTTTGTCGATGGATCTTTACCGGTGCTTCATATTTAATATGCATATAAAATAAGTCGAGAAATTCGAACGCAATATTGTTTTTATTTAGAAATGACGTAGCTAATTTTATGACGAACTTATAAATATATTGTAAAGCAGAGTAACTTTCTTGTTTTTACATAAAATATATACTCCGCAATCCATCTCTCTGTCTCTAAATTAAACTGCGTGAATCAGAAAGTTACTCACAAAAGACATATCCCAGCTTATATCGTAGGTTTCATGCAAAATAATTTGAAAATGTCACAAATATTTGAAGTTTTGCATTTCGATGTAGACGTAGTTCAACTGAAAATTGCGAATTAACGTCCATTTGGTTTAAAAAGGCAGAGCAGCACAACTAACGAGTTAACTTGCTGCCAAATGTACTCGTTGAAAAACAATGAAAAAAATATTTGTTTGTTTATTTCAATTAATTAAAATGAAATTATGGTAAATTATATGAAATAAGAATATATGTATGATTAATAAAAAAAGTCTACATAGTTTTGTTATTTTCACTGCCACAGTATATGTAACTTCAAAACATACAGAAGAAATCTGATCCTCAATAATATTCACGACATGATGTCAAAAAACTATGACGACGCAGAAAGTACTACAGTAGTCGTGTTGGAAAGAAGAGTATGCATCGCTTAAACAGTGACAATAGCAGTTCCTGAACGGAGAGTAATTAATGTTCTGATTTTCACAAATGGGAGAAAATGATGTTACATAAAATATGTTTTATATGATCAGATATAAATAACGCACCAGTAAAGATCAACTGGACGAACTTGATTTTTTTGAATAAACCACAATAAGCTGTTTAATTTTAAACGGTAATATTGACAGTATTCAACCATTTTAGTATCAATAAAAAAAATAGTTGAAAGTAAGTAATAACAGGTTGAATGGTTTGTGGAGGAACCAGTTTAATTTATTCTACAGTTAAATGTTCTCTAAATTATTCTTAGAATATTACCTTACTCACTTGCATCATACAGTAGTAATGTAAAAAAATAAAAACCATTGGACTATTTTATAAGAAAATAATTATTTACTGCACTCAGCTTAGCATTAATATTTCCATAAATTTGAGTAGTGCATGAAGAAAATAATAAACAGATAAAAAATCAGTTACTTTTTAGAAGATTTCTAGAAGAATAAAATAAAAATATTTCACCCATTGAGTAGAGGGATAACAGAATTATCATGTTCTTGGCAATAATAAACCATGTAATTATTAAAGCAATATTCAAATATACATAAATTTAAAAGTTTTATTTTATAGGGTAATCACTTAGTTCTAACAAAAGAAAATTGTGTATATACTTAACTAGTACAACAGCAGCAATAAAAAAAAAGTAATGCTGCAACTCATTCTACTACAAGGTCCATGATATATTTTGATTTTAATGAAATTAAAATAAACTATACCAAATTGAACTGTTTGTTATAAATAACTAGTAAGTAAATGTGCAATAGAGGAAGAATACTTACTCAGTCAATAAAAAAAAATCTATTGTGAAATTATTAATGTCAATCTTATTAAGTAATTTGATAATATTTCATTATTTTACCATTTTCATTTTATTAAGTTGACTATGAGATGTGTACACACTTAGATTCATTTGAACTTTTCTACCAAATATTTTAATTTTCCTTATGACTACGAGCAGTTCTGAAATGTCTTAATAAAAATCGGAAAACGAGAATAAAGGTTTAATTGGTATGCCTAATTTAAAATGATAAAGCCAATCATGAAATTTGGAAGTAAAAAATGCATTTATGTACAGGGTGGCTACTTTTTAATATGGACAATATTGTTAATGTAAATAGTAGATAGAGTCTATTAAATGGGAGAAGCGTTAATTATTTTGGAAACAAATACACCAAAATACTGAATTAAAAAATATTCCAATCCTCATAGATACCCGAAAAAATACTAAGTCTATTATATTTTTAGTTAATAATCAAACATTTAACACAGACAAACGAAAGGTCGCATAAAACAAAATAAAAGTTCTTCACTTTTTTAACTTGAAAAATTAGGTCACTATTATAGTTCAAAAGGATACACAATCTTATTTAAATGGTACTTGCGCCATGACCATAAAATTAATGAATAAATTGAAGAAAGATTTTGATCCATTTTAAACGATTTTTTAGTTGGCAACCTTTTTTCAAATATCTCCATGAATTTAAATATGTAATTTTATTTATTTCTTAAATATGGAACTTTACCCCCATTTAACTGACTTTCTAGTTACTACAATTTACAAGATAGCAATACTATTAGAAATTAGTCATCCAGTACAAATGTTAAATTATATATGAATCAATGTAAACCGCATAAGTAGCTTTAAAATAATAATAAGCAATTTAATTAAATAAGCCAAAATAAATGCAAAGAAATTCCATAAATAATTATCAGATTCTAATAGACTGTTAATATTTCACTTTTTAATAAGACTTCCATTGTCTTAATTTTAATAACTTTTACAATATTCGATTAGTGTTAAATCTCTTCTCAAAAAATTACAAAATTAAGACAATGAAAGTACAAAGAAATAGCGAATAATCTGCATCATCGACATTGTCTATCAATTTGAAGCAGATTGTTAATATTTACAAATAAACAGATATTTTTATTCAACAATTATTTAGAACTTCTATAATCGCCTAGTTGTATCAATAATTATTAAAAGGAAATAAATAATTGTCATATTGAACAGAAGTTTTTTATCCCAGACAATACTTACTTATTATATATATATATATATTATATTTTTTTATAAATTGAGAAATTAAGTACATTATGTATGTAGGTCATTTGTTGTTGGATACTCGTTTATTGACACAACTTGGTCAAAATCGTGATATTTTCTTCATACTAAAAATATCTATCTACAACTACATACATACCCATGAACCTTTATAGATGTTCCGACTAAAGTAAATGACTATTAAAGAAATGTTAAATAATTTAATTTACGTTCAACTGCTAACCTGTTCTTGAATTGAAATTTTGATGTTTCTTGAAAAATTAAAATTAATAAATCATAGACCATTTTATTATACATCACCAATAAAAATGGATCAATATTCAAAAAAAAATTAGTGTAAACCCGCCTTTTAAAAGATATGTCGAATTTAATGTTAATTAAATTCCAAATAATCTCCATTTTTGTGTGATATATTTTTAGTGCTAACACAGGAGTTAACCAATCACAATTGACACATTCATAATAATAAAAGCAACTGAATATGCAAAATAAAATTTCAAAGCAATCTACAAAGCTGTTTCAAAATAATAGATATCATGCAGCAATATTTGTAGGTACACAGTTCTAATAATAGTTTTACAGAGAAATAAATAATAGTCAGGTTGTTTTAAACAAAAATAAAAATGTAGGAGTAAATATAAATATTTTACAAAAAGATTATCAGTACATAGGGATATAAAGAGTGAATAATAAAATCTAGAAATCCAATAACAATGACAATTCTGTAATAAAAACTTTTCAAATTTAATTTAGACCTACACTTTTAACAAAAAGTAAAAAAGTATGAATTTGATTTTACTTCATTATTTTTGGAAATGTTATGCAAAAATATATTTTAAATTTAACATACACAAACCACCTAGTTCGTAAAATAACTAAAATATAAATTTGTTACAAAGGCAGTTTTGAAGTTTTATAAAAATTATAAGCACAATTTCCCCAAAGATCTACAAAAATTCTTAGTCGGAGCAAATATAAAAATGTAACGTTCTTTTTAAACTGAGATTTTAAAGGAGTGAAAGTTCTCTTTTTGGAGGTTTAACAGTCATTTATTTTTTCGTGGAGTGAATTTATTTTTTCATTGATTTGTTGATTGGCTAAGAACCAAAGTTTCTGAACATCAAAGACAAAGGGTTTAAATTGATTGACCACCCTTTTAATTAATCATTGATTACTTAAAAGCGCAAGTACTAGCTGAACCGACAAATCGTCGTAGATACGGCAACATGACGTAACTCACTTTTTGGTGATTTTGAGGTTTTGGTATCGTTGAAAAAGTTACTAAAAAATAAACAATTTTTGCCTGTAAAAAACATGATGAAATATTCAGCTAAAGTTAGGGTTTGTTGGCATAGCAAACTTTTGTGATGTTTGTGATAAATGAGATATGTGTTGTTGAATTTTTATTATGCAGGATAAAAAGTTATTTATTATAATTTTGATATGCTCAATTTCAAAATTAATAATTCACTATAAATGGAAAAATTATAAAGACACAATAATTTAATGCTCGATTTGTGTTATTTACCTATTAAAACATCACATAAAATACTAAGAATAGTATAATGTATAGTCATACATGAATCGTTCGTTAACACGTTCGCAATCCTTCATTTAACAATTAATTCTTTTCTATAGGTACCTACATAAAGCGCAGTTTTTGTACTTAGCTTAGCATTTTTTTTCTCTTGTTTTAGATAATGTCTTTGAATGGAGCTATTTCATCTAATTCAGATTTTTCTGAATCTGGAGGAGAATGGCAAGAAAATGTAATAGATGAAGTTAAATAAGAAGTTATTATTGAAAACGAAAAGACCACAAGGCGACGTGCTCTGGCAAAACTAAACAAATCGCTTGGAAAAACATACATTGGTTATAGAAGAGTAAATAAGAAATCAAGCAAAATAATTAAACAGGATGTTACAAAAGAGGGCAGGACAATGAGTCCGCGGGGTTGCTTAAAATCGTGTGACATAAGCAAATCATGTAACTCTGTGACCAAAGAAGACAGAGAAATATTGTTCAATTTATTTTGGCAAGAAATGAACTGGGACAGCAAGAAAATGTTTGTTTGTACGACAGTTAAATCGGTTCCAGTTAAACAAAAGACAGAAGAAATAAAACATTATATAATTTGAACATTGATAAAAATCTAGTTCCAGTATGCAAGTCGATGTACATAAACACGCTTGGGTGAGTGTTAATGAAGTTAGACGTTGGATCGAACTTTGTCTCAAAACAAATAGTACGAATACACCTAATAGTGACACTAGCACTGAAAATGATACTGCGGATGTAGTGATGAATTAGAACAGTTGAACGTCATGGCATTTTTGTCATATAGGTATGTGAATAGGGTAGGCTATTTATATAATTATTTTTAACCTTTTATAATATTTATTTTAATTGTTGTATTATTTAACGGTAATTTTGTTCCTATTACCACTATTAGAATAATAAAGGCACCACTATTGTACTGAAAATTTTGTATTCATTTTATTCACCTTCCGTCACAGGGCATGATATATTAATAAAACGTACTAAATACCTAAAATATAATATTCATAAGGTGTTTATTATAATTATAACAATTTAAATCAATTTAGGATATTAATTAATTTATTATTTGCTTATATCAGTCTGTAGAAACTGGTATTCTTCATAATAAGTACCTACATTCAGAAAAAAAATGCCTTTAAAGCAACATAATCTATCTCATTAATCGACAGCAATACAACTTAACTAAGGATTTTTTATACATTTCATTAAATTCGAATACAAGTTTAGTTTATTAATCTAAACACCAGTTTTGAAGTTGAAAAGTAAAATCATCTTAAAAAAAGTATAGTAGAAAGGCTGTAACGTTGGATAAAGTGAGTTAAGTCATGTTGCCGTAGCTACAACGAAATGGTCATTGTTAAGAAGCGTGCTTTACAGTTATTAGATTATTACATAAAATAATCAAAACCTAATCAATGAAAACTCAAATATCCTGGTTATGCGTAACAATATAAGGTAAGTGTTTGAAATTATTTAGTATTAAATACTAGTCTCGAATATTTGATAAAGTTATCATCATTTTAGCTAAATTTTACGAGATAGGTATCAACATGCAAATATTTTACTATTAGATTGAAAATTCCAAAAATAATGAATAAGTATTTAAATATAAACAACTCTTTTAATAAAAAAATACATTCGCAAATAAAATTGGTGTATTCATATTAGTATATTAAATATAACAAAAAAATCACATATTAAATGTTAATTAAATATAAAGTCAAAAGAATTGTATATTAAAAAAAAGAGTTGCTAAAAATTATCAATATATATTTATATTTCGTATAAACTGAACATGTCCATAAAATTACTTACCGTGTGTATGAATTCTCATACTAGAAGCGGTAATATCAGTTGTAACTGTAAAGTATGGCAGCCACAGATCTTCAATGTAAGTATCCCCGAATGTGCCGCGAATGGTGTGATTAAAATCTTTACCGCTAAACATAGATGTCATTGGATAAGTTAAATCTAATATTTGGCGCCACCACTGGGTCATTTTCTACAATGAAATCAAAACAAATGAAACAGTTTCTGAAAACTAAAAAATAAACCAAATGTGATGCTTGACACATGTTGTGTTTCTGTTAGTACATTATATATAAAATTTATCAAGCACTTATTTTTCATTTATGCAAACAAAACATTATATTTCTTCTTAACGAAAAATTTCAAATATGAACTACCTTTGACCACTCTCTGGCTTTTTGCGTTACAGTTGTCATATTTCTCTCTTTACACCACAAAGCTCCCATAAAAGCACCTATACTAACACCTCCTACCATATCAATAGGAATTCCAGCTTCCTAAAATAAATTGCAAAGGGGTGGAATTAGTGTGTTTGTTTTATACTGATGAGAATTAACCGAGTTGAAATTTTAAAATGTCGATATTAGTGAAGAAAATAATTGATGACCGTTGGATATTTATTGCATAACTTACCTGTATGGCTTTGATCATTCCAACATGAGCAGATCCCCTGGCTCCTCCACCTCCTAGTACTAAACCTACAGATTTTCCTGTTATCCATCTAGCTAACCGAGAAAAGTCAGAATGCACATTAGGTGCTGTCGTGCATACTTTTGAGTATAATTCATTCTTAAACAAACAAACAATAATTAACTTCAATAACAAAATAAAGTTTCCTTAAATAAAACTAAATTAAATATAATTGACCCTTGTACTGTTGCCTACATGTTTGTACATTAAGCTGTCAAATTGGTTTAAGCGATAAAGTTCCTATTGAAAATATCTTGCTTATTTTAAACATATTTAATTTACAAATACTTACAATTCTATAAACTGATTTCCTAGCAAACATCCTATTTTGACATAAAATGTGATGATGTGATGACACCCATGTTCGCATATTTAACCAAGCAATAGTGTTTTGCGGTTTTCCACCTTCTCTGTGCAAAAGTATAAGTTCCTTTTGTGTTCTTATAGCCAACCTTTCAATTTCTTTTTCCACTTTACCTAAACCAGAAAAATACTTTTGTAGTGTTAATTTTGAATTTAATGAACAATTTTAAAAATTACCTAGAGAGGGATGATTATCTCCAAGTCCGACAATCAATATACAATCAGCTTGTCTAATACATCTCTGTGTCCAAGCGCTAACGGTTAAGTCACACTGAAACAGAGATATTCTATGCTGATCTTCTTGTTGTGCTAGCCAAGACGATAACCTGTATTCATTATTTGGGTCCATTATTGTCGAACCAAGAGTCTTACGTACTACATCAGAAGTCAGTCTTAAAGTTGATCCTAAATAATAGACATATATTCATAAACTACATTTTGTAACGAGAATAAGTATTGATCGTGCTTAATGTGTAAATGATTCACTTTCTGCTCATATGCATAGAGATAAAGAAACGACGAGTCTGAAATACATACATAGTAATAGAGGGGAACAGAAAAATTGTCCTATTGACTTGGTTTGTTTTTTGTAATTTGAATAATGTATTTAACCAAAGAATAGGTACTTATGGAAAACAAAGGAATATAGTATTCTTATATCCCCATTAAAACTGAGAAACGAAGATACTTGTTTTTTTACCACTTTTATTTTTATAAGTACTCACCAATTGCACTTAAACAATGATAAAGCTCATAAGTAAAAGCAGTCAGAGGAACATCATCAGAGGCAGAAACTATAGCTACTGTTGAAAAATTCTGAGATAAGGGACGTGTATCAATGGCTGGTGTTGTAGGAGTAGTTAAAGTTGGCGTTTTCCAAGTACCTTAAAAATAACGTCATCATGATTCTCCAATATTTTTTTACATTATCAGTACACATTTCTGTTATTTTCGATATTAGAAAATGTGTCTAGTGGAACATGGAGAAAAGTCACCACATTCTATATATTCTACAATAATAAATTCTTGGAAAAATGTTACCTAGAATTCTATGGCCTAATAACTTAATCAGTCTCGTAACTACTATTGGGTATCTTAATTTGATTGCATTGAATAAACCTTCAGGTAACTTAGCTAATTCTGAATCACGCACAGCAATCACTGTTGTGCTTCGTTTTGTTTGGGTAACCATTTCCACCTAAAAATATAATTATTTGATCATTTTTTTATTTTGCTTTAAGTGTGTCTTCATTATTTCTACAATATATTTCGAGAATAAAACAAATTCGCTCATTCAATTTTTCACAATTACAAAAAATAATACCTACCACTCCAATTAAGTCACCTTTACCATATTCAGCAACTAATTCTTTTTTGCCATTTTTATGAGTTATCACAGAACGTAATCGACCAGATATCACAATATAAGTCGAATCGCTTTCATCATCTTGCCTATAGATAGCTCTACCCGATTCCATAAAAATCCAATCCAAAGCAAAATCTACTTGCCTCACAAAAGGTGACAACCTTCTTACTACAATATGTGCTATGTAGAGGACTATTTTTGGTTGATCCTTCATCAGCCTGAAATAAATAAAGTGCCTAGGTAAAAAAATGGTTAATTATAAAATCGACTCACACGCTGTTCCGTGATAAAGAAAAAATCATCGGTCACTTAATTTAAAGTGTAAAGCAGCGTTTTTCAACCTTTCAGTATTTAGGGCCCAAATTTCAATAACAATTTTTATGGCGCCCCTACCTTTCTTTTTTATATAATAATAAAATACGACGTATATTATACGTTGAAAATTTTGACCCTAATCTAGGGCCTAGACTCTAGGCGCCCCCCACGTAGTTATGGTGCCCCACAGGTTGAGAAACGCTGGTGTAAAGCAAACCCGGAATGAGTTCAACATTTGAACATCAAAATCACAGAAAATGTATCTTTAATACTAAATATTTCCACAATTAAACTAAAGAACTACGATATAGTGGAATAGAAAATAGAATAACCAGAGTAAAAAAACTTTGATTAAATGGGTGGCTAGCAGGAGTATAACGACTAGGACTAGCACTTGACAATCTAATATATAGTGTGAATGATTATGAATGTAAGAGTAGAGCACACGTAATGGCACAAACAAGGATGACAGTAAGAGTAATTTGAACTATGATTAACTTACGCATAAAAAGTACTCTTCGAAATTAAAGCAATTCTTGTTAAATGCTTAGCTCTAATAGTGAAAAAACTAGGCTCGCCAGTCAAAACTGCTAATCCCCCAACAATTTCGCCAGGATGAGCTGTGAACATATGCACCTCATCTTCAGTTTCAGGGACTCTTTGAGAGACAATTAAAGCACCTGACATCACACATACCAAAGCAGCATCCTAAAAAATATTTAGCATTAATTCTATAAGCCAGAAAAATTAGTTTATTTCCTTTTGCCTGTGCATAATCAGGAATCAAGCTACCAAGAACGAAGATATTCTCAGATTGAGGTTTCTCCTGTACAAAGAAATAATCCAGAATTAGATTCAAAATATGTTTTTTCTGTTACGTCCAATCTGTCTAAAGGATATATAAAACCATATTAAAGCATTATTAATAAATTAAAATGATAGTTTAATGACATTGCCGTGTTCTCAATTTGAAATTTTTGTGCTACATGTGGTATTAATATGTTTTATTGTTCTTTCTTGAATTTAAAGAGTCTTTATTTATTTTTTTATTTTACCTTATTGGAATCTTCTTTCATTAAGTAAGTACCTGCAGACACCTCTCTAATCTCCACCTTTCCTTTTAAAATATTTATATCGTCCAAGCCCAGTTCTTTAACAAACGCTTCTGTTGCTGTTTCAATTAACTCTTCATCAGAAACTGTTTCGGGCATTGAGAGTCTTTTCTTTTGAAGAGAATTGAAATCTAAAGGCTGAAATTTTTCGAATTTTAGAAAAATTTTCAATTTGGCTTATTTGATTATATTATAGGGGACCTAAAAAAATAACAGCAGCGCCCATTAACACTTCTATTAAATTTGAAATGAGTGTATTTGTTTATATGTATGTAGGAATAATTTGGGCCGTTTTTCAATTTTTACGTAAATATTCTAAAATTATATGAAAGTAATATATTTTATGAACTAAAAGATGTCCCAAATTAAAATATGATTATTAATCTTATAATTTTCATGCACTTTATATGGATAAGAATAACGAATATTAACAACTTACATTATAGTTTGGAGCAGCTTCCATGTCTTCCAGGATTGTTGCGGAATTCGCATTTGGCGAAAATGATTTTGATTCTAAAGATGATTTACTTCTCTTGTGGCCCATAATCGGACCAGGTACAGGTATAGGTTGTGTAGCTGGTTCAGAAGAATTTTCTGATCCAGTAATTAGACCCTCATCTTTTCTTTTTTTTATTGGTGAAGAGCCAACAATTGATTGTTTATGTTTAGGATGCTGCAAATATATAATATGAAAGATATACTAAGTTAAAAAATATATAATTTGTATGTTTTATTTTTTACATATTTATATTATTGGTGAATTTGTAATTAAAAAATAGTAATATAGACTTTGATCACTAAAATAATAGCTAAACTAATTAAGTAATTATATAAATTAGTAATGAGGCTGGCAAATTGTAAAACAAAAACATTTTTGCGAGCCTCTTACTTTCCTTAAACTTAATATCAATATCAGAATAACATATAAATGACAAAAGAGGGTAAACAAATTTGTCTTCTTAAAGATTTTAATAACTTGGTTATCTATTTTTAGATAAATTTGCATATATTATTTGAAAAAAGTATTTAAGATTTAATTAGTAGATTAATTCTATGAAGTCTAAGTATAATTAAAGCAACTTTCTCATTCTAACATAGAATTATTTATAATTAATGGAAAAGACCTTCAAAAATATTCTGAATCTTTATAAGGAAATGGTTCATTAATATTGATAATAAAATGTATAATAATTATCAATATGTTGATAAATGTTTTAAAGAATAAGGAAAATGTATTAGAATAAATTTAGCGTTTTCAGTTTTGATTAACAAATATATACGTTTATAACAGTCAAGCAATTTGATTATTAATAGAGGATGCCTTCAAGAAATTCAATAAAAAAATATTAATGCACTGTCATTTTAGGCCATTTTTGCAAGAAATCTACAATCTGTTGGAAAAAAACTGTGGAACAGTGGTTGAGAATCACTGCCTAAGTCTAACATATAATTGAAAACTAGATATTTTTATATTGAAGAAATTATAATACATAGGCATACCTGTCGCACTAACTCAGCACTTAATCCTAAATACTGGTGTAAAGCTGTAAATGTTACCCTCTGTAACCTAACCATAATCACTTGCAATACCCTTACAAAAATGTCTGGATTTTCCTGGAAAATTTCTTGAAAAGCAGACATTGGGAGTTTCACCACAGTTGAATCTTCAATAGCTTTCGCTGAAACCGTTTTATATGGACTTGTATGACCCTTGAAAATATACAATACAATAAACTATGTATAATTAAAACACCAATCTAAAACTCACGGTTAAAACATCTGTAAAACTTAATAAGGATGTTACAGATTCTCCAGGTTTTACAATTTTTAGTGTATTTGATCCATCATTACCAGTAATTGACACATTCAATTTACCACTTTGGACAATATACACATTTTCATCAGGATCCCCTAGAAAAAACATTGAATTTCAAAATAATACTTTTATGAATTTTGGCAAAATAAAATATGTATCTCATAACTCATAACAAAAAGTAGACACTTATTAATTAAAAGGGATTGTAGAAAGATATTAATAACCTATTCTAAACAAATACGCTCCTGCATGAACATTTATTATTTCAGTGTGTTTGCAAAGTTTTAGGAAAATTGGCTTTTCAAAATGTCCAAAAACTCTAATACTCTGTAACATGTATAAAGCATCTGGAGGCATTCTCTCATCACTCAGCATATCTTCTTGTAAGTATTCTGCAGGAGGTTCCAATACCTAGAATTATTTCGAAAATATTCAATTATTGTTTTTAAATATTAAGCAATAATACAAAGATTTACCTTTAACTGTTCTTGGTCTGTTTCCTTTTTAAGTTGCAGGAGTCTTCTAGCAAATTTCATAACCATTTTCCTTTTTTTTCCTTGTCCAGAATTTCTGACCTGACCAGAAATATTTTTTACTTTACGTATCATCTTTCTTCCATAAAAAAGAGCTTTGTCTCTTTTTCGGAACCTTGAAGTTTCTTGGGAGAATGATTCTCTCTTTGTAAATACTAAAAATCAATTTTATGCACAATAGATTCAGAGTATAAAGTACAATGCTTTACCTTTTTTGGTACATCTTCGGATTAAATAGGCGGTTAGAGTTGTAGTAATTAATAGTATTCCAAATAATATTATATAGAAAAACTGTAATAAAAAACAAAAATCTAGTGATAGTATCATCGATTTTAAACAAGTTACATTTTATGTAATCTAATAACAACGCAATATCCAGTTATTATTTTTCTCAAGGTAATTACTACCCTTCTTACCTTATAAGTTTCCTGAAATTGTAAATACAAATTGACTAGCCATGTAGATTTTGTTAATACTCCAAAATCACTGTTCAAGTTTTTTATAGAATTTATCACATCCATTTTAGTTGGCAGTTCATCATTCAAAATACAATTTATGCATAATCCACAATAATTACGAATTGCACAAACATGAACTTTGAACAATGGAAGTAATGTGAGAAATAAAAATATTTATTTGACATATTGTCAAAACATAGATGACAAACGGTTTAGTAAAATCAATGAATAACATGAAAATCCCTAAATTTTAAAAATATTCATTTAGCCATATTCCTAATCTTTTTATTTTTTTTATTTTATTAAAACAAGGTAATTATAAATTTTTCAAGAGTTCAATAAAAAAAATATACTGTTAAGTACATCATATTTATGCAACCCATCTTTCGAATTATACGACAATGTTATATATAACACAAAAATAAACAATAAAATTATATTGTTATAAATGGCACATAAGCAAATGTTGAAAAATAATTTGGGTATTTATATTTTTATTTATTTACGTTGTAACTGTTTATAGGCTCACAACAGATTTCAATATAAAAAATATAAATGGATATCTACATATATGTACAAACTGTCTAAAAACTAAAAAGACGACCTTGTTAAAGACTAAATATAAATATACCATAATGATATTAAAGGGAAAAATAAATAAAATAGAGTTGCCGTTTCCTCAGTAAAACATAGTAATACGGTCTATTAAACTGCCCTTTTACGGTAGTGAGAAAACTAAATATATTCGGTAATAGAGAAATCGACATTATGTTCCAATTTTTCAAAAATTGGAAGTAATTAGTCAAATTTAAATAAATAATAGGGATCGAATGATAGTAGATTTGAAACTCAATTCAAATATGTATAATTGTAAATATGTTTTATTGGTTTTTAAATAAATTAAATTTAAAATAAACTAACGAGACAAAACAAACAATTAGAGCACTAGTTTAATAATTACACCATTCTAAATAGACACTTAATTTATCAAATGCTTAAAATGCTCTTCATTGACTCCTTATTAGCTTAAATAAGTCTATTGTGTGTAGCTCCGTTATATTTTGCGGTGATTTTTTTTTGTAATTAAATTAGACTTAAATTATTATTAATATCCATGTTAAATTCTTCTTGGCTATCTACTACCCTTTCAGTTATGAGTATCTTGATTATGGCAATAGGAGTACAGTGATAGCTTATTTGAAAACGTTTTTAATTTAATTATGAACTTTTGAATACATTAAATTTAAAAAAAACTAACCGACCCTGGTTTAATCACTTTAAATTGATAGTTAGTTTAAATATTCTAAGTGTTCTCCACTTACATTCATGCAGAAAAATACTTTATTTTTTTATTGTACCTTTACATTTTACAATTTGACTCTGGTAATTGAAGCACACGATCTTTTCAGTTGTTTTTGGTGATAATAATTAACAATCTAAAAATATTAAAATTGCCCCAAAAAAGAAACGAAAATGACATATAGGTTGCCATCTACATTTCATTTATTGAACTTTAAATTACTTCCATATCATAATTTAAGGTTAAGTTAAGTAAAAACAAAACAAAAATAAATGTATAATGAGAACTATTAAGAAATTATCATAAAAATTAATATTAATTAAAATTATATAATTAATATTAATTTGTAAATATTATGAGTGGTAGGTAATGCTAAAAAATATCTCGATTGAAATACATATTTTGTAAAGTATGTTTATTCCTCTTCTTTAAATTATACATGTAAAAAATAATCTAATTCATATCAAATTTAACATTTAATAGTTGAATCGAGAGCTGGTAAACATTCTGAAGAATCTATATAAAATATAGAACATAGCTCTATTTTTAATTATCTATGGTTACTATTTTTAACCCATCTATTTAGAGAGCTCTATTAATATCTGTAAAAAATAGACAAAAATAACATTCAATTTAGTTGCCAAAAATTTCACCTTTAACATTTCATGAATTGGTATTTTACTCTTATTTTTTATAGAAACAGAGATTCCTCTAAAAACTGAAGAAATGAGAATTAAAACAAAAATTTCTCAAGGAGGAATAATTTTGGAAGAAAAACCTTTTGTGTATATTTTATGTTCAAGATTTAGAACTGAACGTTGTGACTTCTGTTTTCAGAAGTAAGTGCGAAATTTTCAAATAAGTATATTATTCTATTAAAAAAATTTAATTATTTTTCTAAGTTGCAAACAATTATTTATTTCTGGTTTTATAATGTTTACATTATACAAAATGAAAAATTAATGCTTCTTAACTGACAAGTTATATAAACAAACTACATTATATATTCTTAGTTTGTTTGGAATAAGACTACATTATATATTCTTAGTTTGTTTGGAATAAGAAATATTTTATATTTTTGTTTTTATAGACATTAAATTAGATAATTTAATCTAAAACCTTTAGGACAATAATACATATATTCCTTATACAGGTTGTAATTTCCTTTTTATGCATAAAAATTGTAATGGTCTTTATTCATTCGTGTTATTTAAATCCTTTTAAAGTAAATATGGAAATGTTTATTTTAATAGTAGTTAACAGGAGCTTTGAGTAATATATTTTTTAGAGGAGAATTGTCCAAATGTTCTGGTTGTCGCAACACTTATTACTGTGGAAGAGCTTGTCAACGTGAAGGATGGTCTATCCACAAATTAGAATGTCAATATTTAAAGCAAATTGCCCCCAGAATATTGCCAGATGCTGCAAGAATGTTAGCTAGGTTAATTAAAATTCTTGAAAAGGGTGGACATAACATTAAGTCTTATTATACAAACAAAAAATACAGAACATTTAAAGATTTAATGTCACGTAAGTTAGATGCATGCAGAGGAGCATTCTTTTATTTATCCTCAAAAAACCACAGATTTACTACTAACTTCTAAATATTTAGCATGCAGTCAAAGACAATTACATTTTCTCTGTAACACTTTCTAAAAGCTAACTTTTAGTTTTTCTCTTATATTGCATGGATTTTTTACAGATTATCCTAATCTTAAAAATGACCAATCAAGGATGGAGCATTTTTCTTCATTATATGGAGTTCTTTATGAATTTTTTAGGGGAGAATTTCTCCCCAACTCCGCTGAACTTATGGGCATGTATGGCAGGGTAACAAAAATTTTTTGTAAAAAAAAAAATTAATGAAGATATATTTTCAAGATGCAGAAAATTTATATAAAAATGAAAGAGCTAAAAATTAATTTTGCACTATAGTTTTTTTCTATTAAGGGGGTTGTCTAAAATATGCATTTGTTGCTAACGACATTAAATAACTAATGTGTATGTGTTTTTTCCTTTCAGATGTGTGTAAATTCATTCAGTGTATGTAACCAAGAAATGCAAAGTTTGGGAACAGGAATCTATTTAGGAGCCTCTATAGTTGACCATTCTTGTAAACCGACTGCTGTTGTTACTTTTGAAGGAACCACTTTGATAATGCGTGCTCTAGAAACTTTTGCAAGTTTAGACTGGACCCAGGTATGGATTAGCTTGACTTAATAGCCATGTGTACTGAGTGTCCAAACACTAAGATGCACGACATTGCGCTCTCTGATTCAAATTCCTACATCGGCATGAATGTTTGTGGAACTTAAGAAGTTACGCCTAATAATTGTAGGCGTAGCGGTATTGGCTGTCATATCATTTATTTATTTATTTTATAGATTTTTATAAGTTACATTGATGTAATGTCTACAAAAAGAGAACGCCAGGCAGAACTAGAACAAACTTATTATTTTCTTTGTTGTTGTCCAAATTGTATTCAACCAGAGCCCATTAAAGAAATGACTGGTGCCGCATGTCCAAATTCTACATGTGACAATTGCATAGACAGTACCACCATGCAACATGGCGACAAGTGTTCTAAATGCAACTTTTTAATTACCGAGGAATTTATAAAAACATTCAGAGAGGTTTTGGAGATAACTTGCATGCATTTGGATAATATGAAAGAGACAACTTGTATTCTTATTCGAATAAATTTTATTCTTTATAACACTAAAAAGTCACAATATTTATACAAACGCTTGGTATGTTAATGGAACATCAATGAAAGTGTGCTTTGCAAATTGGAAGAAATATATATCCTACTCCCACATCCAGCAATTCAAAACTATCTCAATATATACATAGAACTTGCAAAATTCATACATGTATACATCCTAGCGACATTCATGTTATTTAATATAAATACGTTTAATATTTCTACACACCTATTATGTGTAAAAATATTAATTTATTAATATTCTATGTATATTCATGTTATCGCTTATTTTTTTTCAGCAACCTTATACATTAAAGCTGCTAAGCGATTGTTAAGCACCCATAATTTAAAGTTTGTTGGGTATATTTTAGCTTCTCCATTTTAGAAGCCTTTGTGAAAACACATAAAGTGTGGCATATATCTGTGAATTCAGAAAAAAGTACTTTGAAAGTAACAGAAACAGTATTTCCCATTTAAAAAAATACATTTGGGGAAATATAACTTTTAGGGGATGATTTGATAAGGGTGTTCATTTAAATCCTTTTTTTTTGAAAATTAATTAAAATAATACATTTATGTACTTGAATATATAAAAGTTGATTCCTTAATGAATATATAGATTTAGACATTTGCAAAGTGTGTCTGAAGAAGCAAAAGGGCCTTTTTTATAAATATAATGTAAAACACATCAAAATGTTGGATTTGGCATTCGATAGTAGTATAGAATTCGGAAAATTTGAGGATGCTACCGAGTATGGTCTTCAGCTAATTCAAGATTTTCAGTAAGTTGTTATGTACAAATTTTATATAAATATTTTATAACTAACAATAATTAAGTGTGGTTCTTTGGAAAACTTATATGCATGTTTATCCAAGAAAGCAGAACCTAGCCCACCTCCAAAATATGAAACTGCCAAATTGTACAAATGATTGTATGCTGGTTTGAACCAAATTAACTTAAGGGAACTAAAGTCCTCAGAAAATTGTGTTTTCAATAATTTAAGTAGCAATAAATTCTCTACAATTTTAGTATTTTATTGTTTGTGGAGTATTTTATTATCTTAAAATATTTCTTAACTCTAAATTCACTGAATTGGATTTGGCTTATGGTCCTGCTGGTGAAAATGCCAGTCAATCACAAAATTTATATCAGGAACGGTTTCCCAGTTGAAGAGTTTCAAACTCCAGTACATTTATAATTGATGCTCAGCATTTAAGAGACTACAGTTCTTTCTTTTAATGCCAATAAAGATAGAACTCACTCTGTAAGAATACTTGATGCCGAAGAACAAATACTGGAAAAGTAAATTGTAAAAGAATTGCTTTTGAAATTCGAGTAACCTATTTTGTTGTTTTGCAAACGCTTAAAAATCAAGGTTTGCATCCTTGCCATATTTATTGATTGATATTAATGGATAAGGGGAGAAGAATTGAGTTTTATTATGTTTGAACTGACACATTTTAGTATATAGGTAATGTTTCTGGACACCCAACCCGTATATTGTTTAATTGTCAAATTTGAAGAAATATGCATATTTTTTTATGATATATAAAAAACTATAACTTGTATGTATTTTAATCCACCGTTTGCATATTTTATGATTTTGTTTTAGTAAATATTATGGTGACATTCATCCAATGACTGGGTTGTTGCATTTAAAACTTGCGAAGTTATTGTTATATCAAAACATGTCAAAAGATGCGATAGAACACCTGCAAATAGCAAAAGATATTTTAAAAATAACTCACGGTTTGAGCAGCTCCTTATTTAAGGAACACGTCAATCCACTTTTTCAAGATATCATGTTAGAAAAGTTTTAATAAAATAAAACGTTTGTCATAGTTTTAATTTTTGTTTAATTTCTTTATAACTTTATATATTTAATAATAAATAACTTCTCTTCTGCTATCATTCACCAACCAATATACGGTTGAGATAATTTCTTAGAATCATACCTTCTTGTCCTCATAACTCGTAATGGTGTCCTCAAACATGACATGACATCAAGCTATATAGGCAACATCTTAAATAGAAGATTTTAAATCTTTAAAGGTACCAATAAATAGTATATGTGGATTGCAGAACTTTAGTTTAAACGCCGTTTAAAATACATTACTTAAAGTAAAACAGAAGATTTTAAAAATATTTGTTCCAAAATATCGACTTCATTATCGAGATCTTAAAGAGAAACACGATCATTTTTAATATCTCAGATTAACGGATTATTTCTGGTTTGGAGTTTGTTTCATAATCTAGGTTTATCCCGGTTTTTCTGTTTATATATATAGATACACAGAGTGGGCAACAGAAAACAGTCCACCCCGATATTTGGCAGTATTCATTAGATTTTAAGGATTGCTGAAACACGTCGATTTTTGTTCTAAGGGGCCACATTTTTACGATACAGACATCTGCCATTTATCAACCCCCTCCCTTCCATTTCCTCAACCCCTTAATTTTAAATAGGGAATATACCATGTGTGGCACGTCGTTAGAAAGGCATTTACATAGAGTATTCAGGCATATGATCATCCACGATTTTTTTTGGATATTTATACCGTTTTTGCGAAAAAAAGTCTTAAATTTAAAGTGCAACACTTCTTAAAAATGAAACGCAACGCCTATGTTTTGCTAATGTTTTAATTGTTACTTTTACATCAAAAGTAAATTAAAACAAATTTTGCAAAAAATTAGTAATTTGATACTAAGACAGTTTGTTTAACATTGCTGTTTGTTAATCAATTTAGGTATTTTTTGAATACTTCCAAAATGGTATATTTCTATTGTAGATAGTTGAGATTATTTCCACATTTTTTGAAAACGGGAAGTGTGCAAGAAGAACAGCGAATTTATTTAATCAGCTTCGTGAAAACAGGCAACTTCATCACTCATACGTATTATAGAGCTAGTGAGAAAATTTCGTCAAACAGGGTCAGTAGCTAATAAAAAAAAGGACTATGAAAATCGTCTTAGGATTGAAGCGGCAGAAGTAGCAATTTTAGGTCATATTAATTTAGATCCTACAACAAGTACAAGAAATTGGCCGAAGAATTTGGTTTTTCGAGCACTACCATTCGTAGGGTTTTGAAACATCATACATTTCATCCCTACAAGATACATTTGGTACAGGAAATAAATAAAGATGACCCAGACAGACTACTACAGTTTTGTGAAATTATGACTGACAAAATAAATACTAACGCAAACTTTTTATTCAATATTTGTTTTTCGGATGAATGTTCCTTTTTTGTAAATGATACCGTAAATGGACACAATTGCCGTTACTGGGCTGACGAAAATCCTAGAGTATTCCACGAAATACATACCCAGCATCCTCTTAAATTAAACGTGTGGGCAGGAATTTGTGGGGATCGTAATGTTGGGCCATTTTCTTGCCACAAAATTTGAACGGAGAAACATATCTCGAATTATTAGAGGACACTATTGATCCCGCTCTCACAGATACAATCGGAGATGATTGCCTAGGCAATGGATTGGAAGAAGAGGCTTTATTGAATGGTCTGGAAGATCTCCCGATTTAACGCCCCTGGATTTCTTTTTGTGGGGTTATTTAAAGAGCAAAATTTATAAAACCGAACCCGCATCATAGGAAGAAGAACAATACGATCCCCATTTTGGAAGTATTCAAAAAATACCTAAATTGATTAACTAACAGCAATTTTAAACATACTGTCTTAGTATCAAATTACTAATTTTTTGCAAAATGTGTTTTAATTTACTTTTGATGTGAAAGAAACACTTAAAACATTAGCAAAACATAGGCGTTGCGTTTCATTTTTAAGAGGTGTTGCACTTTAAATTATTCAAGACTTTTTTTTGCAAAAACGGTGTAAATAGAAAAAAAAATCGTGGATGATCATATGCCTGAATACTCCATATAAATGCCTTTCTAATGACGAACCACACATGGTATAATCCCTATTTAAAATTGAGGGGTTGGGGAAGGGGAAGGGGAAGGGAGAGGGTTAACAAATGGCTGATGTCTGTATCGTAAAAATGTGTCCCCCTTAGAACAAAAATCGACGTGTTTCAGCATTTCCTTAAAATTTAATGAATACGGCCAAATATCGGGGTGGACTGTTTTTTGTGACCCACTCTGTATATCTAGGCCACAGCTGAACCTTCAATTTATATTGAGGCACCGGTAAAATATGGCCTAATTGATCAGATGTTCCTCTAAAAGTTTTATGCAAATCGCCGTCTTGTGCCTAGACACTGGCCATGTCATAGGACGCATCGCCTAGAAGAGAGGTACGATGGGTGGAAGTAACTATTCATTGTACATTGATTTGCAAAAAACTTTTACCATATGTGCATAACGATAATTTTATCCTTGCAAAACTCTTACTTTATTAGAATATAATTTTATAAAAAAAAATAGTTGGTGTGTAGTTCCCGTCACAGTTGAAACATTTTACTTGGCTCGTCTCAGTTCTTATTAAATTGTAGTTTTTTGAATATAATAATAATTAGCATAATATATATAAATGTGCCGACCTCTACCTTGTAAACTTTTTTTTTTTATTAAAAATAAATTAACTAGGGAATTCGTGACTAATAGCCATCTTATAATAATGATCATTATTAAATAACAAGTATATAATGTCAATTTAAAAATACAATTGATACAATCTTATTTCAATTTGGCAACTCCGTTTTAGGGATTGTAGAATTCAGAAAATTATAAATTCATTCCTAAACACCAAAAAAATATATAGGTTTTGTATAATGTTGAAGAACAATGTAAAGAAATATCTAAAAGTAAATATTAATGAATTAAATAACAATACCTAACTTTTTTGTAGAGTGGTGTTTTTTTGTATTGGAAATATCGTTATTTTGTATCAAACATTTTAATAAATAAAAACATTTTAAATAAAGGTATATGAATATATATGTTCGCGAAATGTAGGTATTACGTAAAATAGTCAAGAAAATAAATTCGAATTAAAAAAAAAGAAACTCTCCGTGACAATGTATGACACACTGCCGTGACCAGGATTCGAACCTGGGTTACTACGGCCACAACGTAGGGTCCTAACCACTAGACGATCACGGCTATCGAGTTATATTAATTATGTTTCCCAAGTTCCTATATTAGCTTAGGATCATATTTGCTTGTTACTAGGCAACCTGTTATACACGTTAAATGTGTTATTAATTAATAAGGATATATTACATAAATGATCAAGGTATTTTATTAATAATACCAATTGCAATATAATTTATACCAAAAAAGAAATATACAAAATAAATATTGATTGTTTACTTTACATCAATTAAAAAACAGTTAAATATTAAATGTTAATTGTTTGAGTGACGCATTAGATACTTCCATATTATTGGTTACTGATGTCTGATTAAAACAATACACATAAAGATACAAGAAAAATAATGTTACAAAAATACAATTATTATACATGATTTCCGTGACATGACTGACGAAATTCTGCATGTTGATGATGATTTAGAATTTTATTCACAATCGGGACAATATTTACCATTAGAGGTATTTGTTTTTAGGTTATGTTTACTTTTGTTGACTCGTTTTCATGTTGTGTTTATCCATAGGTCCGATTTTATAAATACTTTTTAGTTAACTGGTACTAGTACATCCTCGCATACTAGAATATCGGATGAATTCTTTTTTGCATTGCCTAACACAAGTACAAATATGGTGGTTGAGGAAGCAAGGTATACTTATCCAACACAACTGACAAATAGTTTTGATCGGGAAAATTGGACGGTCTCTACAGACCATTGTTATGCCCGACCATGGAACTGGAGACCTGAAGCTAATTTTTTGAGACCTACGAAAACATTATTTGTCCCAAAATTAGTTCCTATTAAATCTACTTCTAGCCCTTTAGTTCCCGCTGAAAATGAAGATTTAATAGATATTGAATCGGAAGTAGAAGTCCCAGCACCTACTTATGATGTTGCTAAAGCTAAAAGTTTAATGGAAGAATGTGAAAAACATGCCTTTGGTGCTAGAACTGATACTGAAGAAGATTGGGAAGAGAAAATATCAAGGTAAATTTAAAACTTGTTTTTGCATCTAAACACAAAGTACTTACTTTCTGAATAATTTTAGAATAAATTGGACGACCAGTCAACATAAGATATTTAGTGCGATGGTAAATATTTTAAACAGTTTCAATCTATCAAAATTAACATATTCTGGATCACAAAATGAACCCCTTTTAAGAAGAACTATTATTGACAAAGCCGTTCAAAGGTTCAGACGGTTATTAGCATCAATTTTATGGGATCTAAAATTAACACAATGGATACATCAAATTTTAATAGATAATTTGGGTCCACATTATCTTTCTTACTATTTAGATATTCTCCAAGTAGGTACACATATTATAAAATATTCTGCTGAATAAAATGCTGTTTAATAGGAAGGTCATCAAATAACCTAA
The DNA here is from genome assembly GCA_951812935.1 of Hermaeophaga mercurialis. Lineage (NCBI taxonomy): Eukaryota > Metazoa > Arthropoda > Insecta > Coleoptera > Chrysomelidae > Hermaeophaga > Hermaeophaga mercurialis. The sequence continues at coordinate 19,436,107 of OX638360.1, forward strand.
CTAAATATTTAAAATTTTTTAAAGTATATAATTAAAAATGCATATTTTTTAGACTCTAAAATCAAAACTTCCAAATTTTGTTGATAAAATGACCCATGGATCAGCTTCATCCGTTAGGATGGGTCCTTTAAACCATGCAAATTTGGCTTCTTTATTAGAAAAACCATGGGATCCTATATCTACAACTCTAATGCAAGACAAGCCCAAGAAGTTACCTGGAAATCCAGTAATAATCATAGTACCATCAGGTCCTATAATGTCAAAAATGGTCCACAAATGGATAAAATTACTAATCAATTTGGCAACAGTTGTCACCGTATCAACAAATTTTGGTCAGTGTTTTTCCAGTTATAATCCTAAGTGTAAGATTTTTCCCTAACTTTTCCTTGTGATTGAATCTTGTACAACACTGATGATAGTATTATTAAATCAATATTTTTTTGTTTTATTATAACATTACATGCATCAGCTTTCTTTACAAGTAAATGAAAAGATTATTGCTTTCAAAGTTTTACCGATATTGATTTTCAAATTAATTTCTGTTTAAACTGAAAATTAATATCAATAATTACTCTAACGTTTTTTAATGTTCTTACCCTTTATCCTATCCTTTATATTTTTCAAGATTTATAGTATAAAATTATGTTTATGTTAGAAAACTAATATTAAAAATTTCTCAATTAAGATGAAAATTAGTTTATTTACTTCATTTTATTCACTCATATTTCTTTATTTTAGGCTCTACAGGTCATAGAATGACAATGCCCAGTATTTTAGATCAATTGTTTTCTGTAACACGAGGAAAAATCCAGGATGCTAGAGATGATTACCCAGGTAGAAATATTATATTGGTTGGATTTAACAGCGGAGCTTCTCTAGCATTACAAGTAGCGCAGGTTGAACCCGTTTTTTGTGTAGTTAGTGTGAGCTTTTCTTTACTAACTGCTGAAGGTAAGTGAAGTTTTTTAATGTTATATTTTATAAAAGAGGTTTAAAGGGGATGTTATAAGGAGTCATAACATGGAATCAGTATTTTGTGGATATATGAAAATTTACTCACTTATTTTAATTATTTACATTTTAATTTCTTTGTTAGCTAAAATATTTTTCGTTAAACAATTATTACTGTATAGTACATAAATTTATGTAAATTGAAATACAAGTATACACTTAGTAACTTTAAAAACCAAGATTGTTGTTTTTTCATTACAAAATGGTGGATGGGTTACTAGTTTAAATTTTTATCGCAAAATTTGGTAAAATTCTTCTTTATAGTTCAAGAGTTTTCTAATAGATAGTTAGTTTTCTAATGATGAAATGACAATTCACGATTAGTCATTCATAAATTGCGTCAAGAGTACAAAAAGTAATGTAAATAAACATTATTTTTGAAACAAAATAGTTGTTGTATTGATATTTCTATTTTTTGGTAGAAAAGACCACCATTTTTTTTTGTTTCTTGATATATTTTAATCAGAAAATATTTTTTTCTACTATCGTGCGTAAAATATTCACTATACTCATTCTCTATAGTTCATAAAATTCGTCTTTAGATCACTAGTGTGTAAAGTTAAATAATAAGAAATTGCTTTTTTTAGCAATTAAAATTATACTCGACGGCAAAATTAATTGAACACTGCAATTTTGATATTTTATTATAAGAACTTTTGGTAATAAAATAGAAACTGATATTTAATTATTAAAAAAATGTACACATCTGAACAAAAAATCAATATCCCTATCCTAGTAGTGACAATCGCAAAGTGTGGAAGACATTTTGGATTGGTTTCCGTTTTCTTATCCATGATCAAGTCCCTACTGCTCAAACTATTTTGAATGCGTTTCGAACAGAAAAGCACTTGCCGGTACATTGTGTAATTCCTTAGTGTTGCACGACTCGGGAATAGACATTCCAAGAATTTTAATTTTGGGAGATCGAGAGTTATTGTGCGACTTAATATTTTTTGTCTCTTTAAGGGGTTAAGCTTTACAATTTATTTCAATTTCGTAAATATTTCGTAATATTATAGATATGGTCGTCAACTACGTTTCCTCTTCCATGTAAATACATAACATTTAAAAATTACTTTCATTGTAGGTACAAGAGGTGAACCAGATGACAATATTTTAGAACTTCAGTGTCCTGTCCTTTTTGTAATTGGACAATGTTCCAATACTTCTAAGTAAGTGTAAATAACATCTTATATTTTTACTAATATTCTCTCTCCATATGCTCTATTTAATTTGCTAATAATTAAAAGTGTTATTTATGTGGGTAAATTTTTAGTCAAGAAGACTTAGAAGATATGCGAGAAAGAATGAGGGTTGAAACAGGTCTCTTGGTTGTAGGCTCAGCAGATGATTATTTGCGAGTTAGCAAGAAAAAAAAGAGGCAAGAAGGAATAACACAAAGTATTGTTGATAAATGCATTGTGGTAAGCAATAGATAAGTTATATAAGTTGGTGTATTTTGCATTTTTTAAGCGTGATATTTTTATTAATGAATTATATTTTTTTTAGGATGAAATTGGCGAATTTGTTAGCGGTCTAATCCTTTCTCCTTATCCCCCACAAATTAGGCAATCCCCTGCCCACATTCCTCCTGAAACCCCAATTAAAAAAGGTAATCCCGAACGTAAACGTTATAATTCTAATACAAGTTCTTTGGACAGCGAACCACCGTCACCGACACCTATTAGGATTAATCGACCAGGTTTTAAAAATAATTCATTGATTTTGATTGCAAATTTTAACCCTTTGCACTCGTATGTAGCCGTAGGAGCGGCAAGATGCGTTTTACCGTTGCGCTCGTATGTCGCAGTATAGGCGGCATACCATGTCTTATCATTACAGCGGGTTGGCCTGTCTGTCATTCCCTAAGCCCATGTCTAATATTTCTAAATTGCTTTCTTAAACCTTCTTTGAGTACATGTTTATGTAAAAATAAAAGATAACATGGCATATAACTTGCTATCCTAAGCTGATTATTTTATATCTGCTGATGTATATATTACAACCACTTCGGTATTCACATGTGCACTATTTTTTCGTTTTGAATATTACTCAGTTTTATAACTAACACGATTGGGTAAAGTTCGGTATGTTTTTTCGTTATATTTTGTAAAAAAAATATTTGAAATGACCAAGAGATTTTTACAAGATGAAATTGAAAATGATTTGGAAACTAGTAACGATGAATTTTATATTGACTCGCCTGAAAATGATAGATTGGATAGTGCTAATATCAGTGAAGAAAGTGACTCTAGTAGTGGTAGTGATATAATTACTAAAAGACAGCATGCCTTTACTATCAAGTTCAAGTAGCAGTGAAGAAGACCAGAATATAACACAACCGAGTAATTTCGGACCATGCCAGGACGTCACATGTCAGGATCAGGTACCAGACAGGATTCAATTTACTTCTGGGGATAAAATGGTAGGACCTCAAATTCCAGATACCTGTACAAAATCTATAGATTTCTTCAAGCTCTTTTTTACCGATGAGCTAATAATAAAAATAGTGGAACAAACAAATAATTACGCTAGACATAAAAAGCACAGAAGAGGTTGTCAAAACGTTCTACATGGCTCACGTGGGTAGATACTACTGTAGAAGAGTTTACTGCATTTATTGGGGTTGTCTTAAACATGGGTACGATAACCGTATCTAATATCCAAGAGTATTGGTCACAACATTTTAACGCCAACATACCTTTCTTTAGTAGCATATTTAAAAGGGAACGATTTTTACAAATTTTTTGGATGCTCCACTTGCATCAAAACGATCCAAATGACCGAACCCTTAGGGCTCGAACTCTTACACCCCTAACAAACCTACGAAATGGGGGATCAGAATATATGTAATGGCGGATACTAACACCGGGTATGTTTTTTCAATTTTGCCGTACTACGGAAGCTTGACTTCAGAAGATTTAGTGAGACCTGACCTACCTGTAAGTACAAGGATTGTATTACATCTTTGTCAAAATTTATTGGACAATAACCCAGGATGTAAAGGATATCATTTTTACACCGATAGATACTATACAAGCTTGCCACTTGCAGAAGAGTTGTTAAAACTAAATGTTCATTTGACAGGCACTATTCAAATCAACCGCAAATTTATACCTGATTCAATCAAAAAACCAACATTTGCCGAAGATAACACCTTTGCATGCAGATCAGGTAATTTGATGTTATTGGCATGGAAAGATAAAAGGGTCGTTACTACACTTACTTCGTGGGATATTTCAGGAACACAGCCTATCAACAGAAGAATACGTGGAGGTAACTTACAAGTTGTAAATAAGCCAAATGTAGTGGTCAAAAACAATAAATTTATGGGAGGTGTCGACCGAGCAGACTCTTATTCAGCGTCATACTGTTTCCTGAGGAAGTCATTGAAATGGTGGCGAAACTTATTTTTCTGGGGACTCGAAATGTCTAGTGTCAATGCTTATTTATTATATAAAATTTCACAACGGGGCCAAAACAAAAAACCTATGACACATCTAAAGTTTGTTCGGGAATTGGTTGACGAGCTGACAAAAAACTTTCGACAGGGGTCCAAAACTTCTGGAAGACCATCATCTGTAGATACAGAAGAGCGGCTAAATGGTAAACTACATATTTTACGCCAAAATGATGGGAAGAAAAAAGACTGTGCGGTATGTTCTAACCGCAAAGTACAAGGCGGCAGGCGGGAAACTAAGTACATTTGTGACACTTGCACCCGTAAGCCTGGACTACATATTGGTGACTGCTTCGAACGGTACCATACACTACAACATTATAAAATATAATTTTTTTAACTTGTCTATAAATGTATTTGATAGTATTGGTAGTGATTATGATAATGTTAGGTTTTATTTGTGTACCTCCCTCCTCAAGATTTGTAATTTTTGTAAACTTTTATTTTTTTATTTAGAGTTTTTTAAGTTTTTTTTTATTTAGTTATTTTTCATGTACTAATGGTAATAAATTATTGTGTCTAAACTTAATAAACATCTGTGCAAAAAATATTATTTTTTAAAAAACATCCCATAGTTTTTGACATTGAGCGATTTTTGCTTTTTTTTCTAAAACAATAAAAAATTTTCCAGATTTTTATTTTGTTTTACACTAAGTGTATCTACTACGCAAGTTTAGCGCATTTTAAAAAAATTCCCATATAAAAAAAATTCCGAGTAGATAGATAAGTAGATAAAATAATAGTCCGAGTACAGTGTAATCACAACAGAACATATACACGAGTGCAAAGAGTTAAAATAAAAATAAAAAAGGGTAATGCATGCATCTTAAATCTTAGATTCTATGTCATGTTCAGTGTGATGTTAGATTCAATTTTCTTTTCTTTTTTTAAACGATTATTAATTTTAACTAAAATTGGATATTGTGTGACATAATATTGGTGTATACTCAAAAATAACATACTAATAATTATTATTATAAGACCGGCTTCAATATTATTCATGTATTGATTAGATATTATATTAGTCCAGTAAATAAGGGCCGGGAAACCCTGGAACCTGGACATCAGGTCGCGTGCAAATTTTTTTTTTCTCAACTTGTAGGTAAATATGGGTACATTAACTTCTGAAAATATGTCCTTCGGGAGATGAGTGGAGGGGGCCGGAAAATGGCCAGAAACCCCGAAATATGACACTTAGAGAAGTGGGCTTTGGCTAGAAATGAAGAGCAGTCGATTATCTACAAAAACGGTCCTTATCATTTTTGTCAAAAATTTAACCGTTTTCGAGATAACCACCCCTAACCGTAGCCTGGTTTTCGAGCTGCTGCGCCGCGTCTCGGAAAGCACGTTCCGTGAATTCGGGCAGACAAATTGTTCCATAACTTGGGTAAAAATTAATCTTTTTTGATGATTCAAAGTTCATATGAAAGGAGGGACCTGTAGCTATAATATAGTATTATTTTCGGGATCATTGGCCATTTTCCAGGCCCCACCCCTCACTTCTCGGTGGACATATTTTCAGGGAGTAATCTACCCATGAACACCTACAAATTAAAAAAAAAAAATTGACCTGATGTCATGGTTGATACCTTCGTTTATTGGACTATATTTGAAAAATGCTTAATTAACAATATTGAGATTTGAATCAAATCAAAAAATTATTGCATATTGTGCAGACAACACGAATACAAATTTCGGAGGAAAAGCGAGGAGAGGTACAAATAATATTTTTTATAAATTAACGAAAGATCTGAATCAAAATATTATTGGTGTTGGGTGTGCAGCGCATATAATACATAACGCTATTCAAACAGCTGCTGACTTGTTACCCGTAGATGTGGAAAATATTGTTGTTAAAATATATTCTTATTTCTATATATACACTGTACGCGTTGAAATGTTTAAAGAATTTTGTGAAACTGCGGAAGTTGAATATCAGAAAATACTTGGATACAGTAAAACGCGTTGGTTAGCTCTTCTGCCAGCTATCGAAAGAATTTTGAAAATGTATGATCCTTTAAAATCCTACTTTCTATCACAGGACAAATGTCCTAGAATTTTAGAAAAGTTTTTTGAAAGAGAATCTTCAAAAATTTGGCTAGAGTTTCTACAAAATCAAGCTGCTCTTTTTCAAAACGTTATAAAACTTATTGAAGGTGACAAAATATCGGCAATCGAAGTAGCAAATGAAGTTAATAATTTAAAATGTCAATGTCAAGAGAGGTTAGAAAATAATTTTCTACCGTTAACTATCCGCAATAGTATAAACCAGCTCGAAGAGCAAGGTGCAATAAATCGTCAAGATATCATGAACCATGTCAAAAAGTTTTATAGTAACTGCAAAGATTATTTTGAAGACTGGACGGTACAATATAATGATATTGATCATTTTCGTTGGGTTATATTAAAACCAGAACTTAATTGGAACGATGTGCAAAAATCATTTGATTATATTTCTCAAAAATTCCCAAATAGAAATATTTCCGAAAATGATCTTTTTAATGAAGTGTCATTAGTAAAAAAATATATTGATAAGGAAAAGCTTAAATATTGGGCATCAGAAAAAATCACAGTAGAAAACAAATGGTTAGAAATATTTCATCATTTGGAAACAAACTATGTTCCATACAATAATGTATTGAAAATTGTGGAATATGCACTATCTTTACCTGGAACTAACGCTGCGACTGAACGCGTTTTTTACAGTAAATCAAGTGTGGACATCAGAAAAATCAAAATTAAGTGTTGAAACTTTGAAAGCCATTTTATGTGTCAAATATAATTTGACAAATTCTTGTGAAGATTTTTACAATATTTTAAAAAATGACAACAATCTACTGAAACAAATTCACTCAAATAAAAAATATGCCAAGGAATAAAATATTATACATTTTTTTATATTTATAAATTGTACTTATGTTAAAAATAAAAAAATATTACGATATTATTTTTATTCTGTATGAAAATTTTTGTTGATACCCCCCTCCTTCAGAGTTGTCCCGCTATGCCCATCTAAAAATCTGGTCACCTTAGATTTGATACATTGCATTTTGAAATTTTTTGTGTTAATAAATGCCATTTATTAGTAGGTCGCCCTCCCGGTTCAAAGACCAAGAACCGCCTGGAAGCAAAATGGGCCCAGCAGATAGCACAAGGTAACAATCAGGCTAATCCTTCTTCGTCTAGTCCCACTTCCCCTCCAACCTATCCAACGGTACCTACACCTGACACCTCATCAACCGACAGTTCCTCCCAAGCGGAGAAACCGTCTCACATACCACACTCCATAACTCCCAAACAACCTGATCAACCACCTATACCTGTCAAAAAAATTAAAACACTGAAGCCGGTAGTCAGCGTAGATTCCAGAATGACTCCATTGCAAGTCAAAAATCAACCGCCTTCTGCGGCTAAAACTCTACAGCCACTGGTAAAGAGTCAGACAGCACAATCAGGTTAGTGGGAGTTCAGTGGAATGGAGGGGAATTGGTTATAAGGCGTCCCTTCCTTAGTGTTTAATAAAGATAATCTATAAAAATATTGGAAAACATCTTAACCTTTACACTTACTTGAATAATCTTTATCTATTTATTATTATTTATATATTTTTACAGTTTTTGTGAAAGCTAAATTTGGAATAATAAACCTTCTTTTATTTAAACATCAGGTTTTCTGAGTTTTCCTTTTAGTCGTTCTTAAGCTACTGCGCACTCAGTAGCAAGTGTCCAATCAACCGCTTAACCAGTAAAATTTAATTACGTTTTGTTTCTTCTATCTTGAATATATGCTTGCGCTCTATCCATTGTTTTCTTAGAGCAATTTTCTGTATATGCAGGCTGTACTAGAAGGTCATATTCCTAACTATATTTATATAATTCTCTGGTCACTTCATCATCACAAAAATGTATTTTTTTAAAACAATTCTAATATTTAATGGGGTTTACAGCACGAATGCATGCATTTGGGATGAACAGACATGCTGTTCAAGGAAATACAAGCGTTACAAATTTACTTCAAGGAGGAATCAAAACTATTCCACCCACCATTCCAAAAACATCATCATCTGGTATTAAAGGTAGACAAAGATTTTTTTTATAATTGTATCGGTCTTGTAGTTTAATTACTCAAAACTATATGATTTTTTTAGTTTTAGAAAACGTTACGTTAAACAGCGGTAATGTAGGAAAACTACAGCCAAACAGAACTATCGATTTATCGAAGATAACTCTTTTAAATCCGTCAAAAACTCCTACTACTTCCGTAAATAATGTATTGCTTTTGCCAGATGGGAAAATTAAGACAATTGGATCTTCCTTAAAAGGTACTGGCGGTACGCCACTTCTCTTACCTCTTAGTCCACAAAAGGGAACACCAAAACCAACCAGTAAGTATATTACAATAAAAACTCTGGTCATACAAAACAAAAATCCGCAAAGTACAAAGAAAATGATCTTTTATTTAATTTTCTTTTATAAATGTATTTCAGTTAGGTTTTTTTTATATAAATAATTGTAGTACAGCATTTAAGCTGAGTAATTGATAATATTGGTTGTTTCGCAATTAATTAAATTTAGGTGGCCACTGGACAAAGCCAGACAGCTACTGTAGTTAATTATTGGAATAAGTCACTGCTGACTCCAAATGCACCTGTCCTTATTAGGGGTGGTGTAGGATATAAATGAAAGGGTGGAGAAGAAAGATCCCATTAATTTTTGAGCACCTGCAAACTTATGAACTTCTAAGAACAGAAATCTTTGCTGTCGAGTACATGGAAGTTGAATTTTTTTATGCCCTTTCATGGGAAGATGTCTTATGCTTCAAAGACCTTTTGTCCAGAGGCAGAACGAGCGTTATTTCGAAGAGAGTAAGACTGGAGAATGGCCGAAAGGGTCCGAACAGTCCTAACTGTCAGGCGTCGCCGTCTCCGCCCATTACCATTTCCATTAGTATGATTTGCAATTGTTTATATATATAAATGTGGCGGAAAGTAGGACATGAGGTCAGTTAGAGAACGAGTTCAATATGGTAACCTTTTCATCATATCTTATGTTACAATATCATTAATTTAAGATAATTTACAATTTGATTGAAATGGAGTTCAAAAGCCATATAAAGTATGTTGGCATCTAATTAGTTGATATTAGAATTCTTTTGGAAATAAGGGAATTGCAGTTTCATAACGCTAAAGATAGGTTTGATGAAAAAAAAACACAAATAGTTTGTGGTCCTATTTATTCTATGTAATAAAATTAACAAATGAGTAATTGCATCAATACTCTGTTATTAGCAATTTTCAAAATATAAGCATTGTACACTGTACTTAAGTGCACGAAATCAAACATGTCCATTTCTTATAGTTCCAGTAATTCATTTAGGGCATAAAGCTAATGTCTTAAATAGTATTGTCAAGGAAACTGAACTCCAATAACTTTTGTCTAATTTCTTGACCAATGTCTGGTTCAAAGGGCAGACATGTTTGACGTGTTAGTTAAGTATTGCCTCAATAGAAGGAATCATTAAGCTTCAGTTCAGAATTTTTAACCATTAGGCTTTGTACCAGAGAGAGTACATTCATATACACCATTACCTAAGCCTTAGGTCCTAAGATATTTCAATTATTGTATTATTTTAACAACTTCACTATTAATGTTGTTTCAGTGTCATCAGGTCCAAAATATATAACGGCGAAACGTCAACTATTGAACCAGAAACTTCCCAGACCCATAAAAAAACCGGCATATATGCCTGCGTCTAATATCGAATCAACACTACCTCCACCAACAAATTTAACCACTCAAGATATTATGGATTTGCCTATAATATTTGCCGACGATAATCAAATATTAAATACTTCTAACAATTCTTCGGATAATTTAACGACTCCCTCAACTTCTGCAGTCGTTTCAACACCTACAAATGTACATGCAAGTATTAGTAAAAAAATTAAAACAAAAAGTAGAAAACTAGAATGACCGTATTTTTTTAAATCCAGCTTTGTAAAGGATAGTGTTAACGTTTTTATTTTAGGTACCGAAAACGGTAGCTCCCGCAAAGTACATGTTGGTGAATAAACAGTCTATAGGACAAGGACATTTTATTTTGACTCCTAATATTAAAAAAGGAAGTCCAGTGACATTTAACAAAACGACTCCTAAATATACAAAAATAATTCTTTCTTCGAAAAAAAATAATTTTGAAGAAATAAAAACTTCAAAAATTCAATGCTTATCTCCTGAGATAACAGTGAAAAAGGTTAGTAAAATATAAGACAAAAACCAATTTCTAATGTATGCAATAATTTTAACCAAAAATGCTTTAATTAGAAAATATTTTAAAATAATAATGTAAAAATGAGAGGAATGTAATAAATGGTGTTCGTTCAGTGCCATATATATTATTATCTGTGCTCTACTTCAGAATATTAATAATTTTTTTGTGTTTTACTGGAAAAATCGATCAAGATAAAAATATTTTTCTGAGAAAATCGTTATATTGTAGGTTTTAAATGCTCAGGGGCATTTATTGAAAGCTGAAACTACTTCTCAAAGTACATCAACTGTAGAACTAGTAGATTTGGAAAATGAAATCAAAGCGACGACAGTACCTAAACCAAACCTTTCTACTTCCGATCTCAAAAATTTTAAAATTATTCCGAAAATTCCCGACTCTCTGCAACTAGTTCCTGGAAAAATTCAAAAACGTCTTTCTACTGAAGTTATTGACCAATGTGATCCAGATTATGTGCCACCTAAAAACTTGAAGTTAGAGTGAACCATTACCAAAACATTATATATATTTATAATTAGGTTAAAAATTTGTTTGACAAAGATCTGTTATAAAGTTATTTATTATTAAATAAAAATAAAAGTATTTCGTAGTATTGTGTTCAGCTATAACAATTTATGAGATTTTTCCATGATAACTAAACCTGTTCATCAAGCATTTTTTTACTATTCCCATTCTTTACTTCCAGCTTATTCTCGTATCGTTTGATCCCTTTATGAAGTTTAAGACGTCATTCGATGAAAAAGTGTTGCCTAATCCCTTGAAAATATATGGTGATCTTGTCTAGAGCTTGTACAAGTTTATCCATCTTTACTTAATTGCTTAATTACACCACCTTGAGAATAAGAGAAGTAATTCTCTGTTTTCTTAGATGTGACAATATTTTATTTTGACAAAATGAGTTGGGTATCGCTATACTATTTTCAGCTAAATTTTTCCTATATTTATCATTAAATGAGCCTTAATTAGACTGTTCCATTTCTCATGTGTATAAATGATCATAATTAAAACTAAGCTTAAATATGAGCATAGTTTAGGATGGCGGTAAAAAGGGCCGAGTCCGGCAACACAATTTAGCAACCAAATTCTGTTTTATATAATATAACAACATCCATGTAATAATTCTAATTAAAACTTATACATTTTCAGCAGAAACATTAAGCACAGTTTTATTTGCTAATAATTATAGAAATAGAATAATTTTAACAAAAACGGATACATGAAGATATAAAATATTGCAGTTTAAACTTGGAACAAATTTCATACAAATTTTAAATACATAAAAATTGCTATAATTATTTCTTAACTTTTAAAGTATAGGAGAGCAAGTTACATTTTCAAGGGTGTTACTAGGCCGCGAACTGGTGATCGAAATGTCCATGGTTCGAATCCCGGTAGTGCTAAGAATTTTTCTGTTTTGACTACAAGTCAGAAATGGCTTTTATAAATTGACTACAAGTTAGGAAGTCAGTTCTCGTTCCTAAAGGTGATTCCCACTCCACAATTCACTGTTGGCTTCAAATTAATAGCGCTATTGCTAAAGTGGCAATGGGAAACGGTAACAATGCCTACACAGAACACGAAGGCTAATAATCCTAGAGGTTGATGCCACATACAAAGAAAAAAAATATAAAACTAAATTGACAATTTATAAAACCATATACGGATGTGAAAATTGCACAAAAACGAAAAGAGTAGATTATACGAGTCAGAAATAATATAGCTTAAATAACTAATACAAGAAGACAACACAATATTAAAAACACAAATATTAGATAACAGTTAAAGAACAAACCATTAATGGAAACCTTAAACGAAAGAATTTAGACTGGCTAGGGCACTATTTGAGAATGGATAGTAAAACAGATGCAAAAAGGATAACCGGACAAAAAAGAGGAGATCATGCGAAAATTAAAATCAATGCAATAATTGCTAGAAGAAAAACAAATGACAAAAGATGGAAGAGGAACAGGATTATCAAAAACAAAGAATAAAATCCAATCCCAACGTCTGTATATCAGAACAGAAGAAGCAAAATCATGTTCAGTATTATTTTCCCAATTGCCATTTTTTTACCTAACAACTTAGTATAACATTTTCGAATATACAGGGTGTCCCACGACGATTAAGACAAGTAATATATCAGAATTGGGCAGTAGTAGAGAATTATAATTTTGGGGGTGTAAATTAGAGCAAATGTTGCATCTTTTCTTGTTATTGTGTTACCCAATGAGGTATTTGTTTTTGGTCACGTGACGTCGCATTCAAAATTATTAATGGGACAACCTGTATATTTGTGCCTTTCTGTATTCCTCCTGATAAAACAATTCCAACAAACTAGCACACTTGGGGTCTAAAGTGATTAATTCAAGAGCTACAGGTACTTAAACGATTGTAAGTTAAAAAATTCATAATTGAATCCCTTGTAATTTTCGGCAATCTTACATTCGTACGTAATGATTAAGACAAACCAATATTATAATTTTTAATAAAAATTCAAATTAACTGTCACAAAAAAAACTTACAATATTAAAGGAGATGTTCAAATTGATGCCCATGTTTTGTATACCCATAAATCACTCGGTATATTGTGTTTACCTACTATGTAGTGCAATGTAGTTTTGTTTTTCACACTCAAATGAGAAGTGCTACTTTTTCCTAGTCATAATATTCTCCCTAGAGTGAACCAACCCCTAAAGCCCTTCAGAAGTAGTGCCGGGAATGAGTGATTGAAGGTGCTATTCCACATATTAATAAGGATGCATCATCCCCAAGCAACTATAACAAAAGTAAAATAAAAGATTAATTACCACAACCACCATTAATAATAGTAGATTAAGATCTACAATATGTGAAAAATATTCATAACTTAATCGTAACCTTTCTCTTCAATAATTATGTCCTTATTCCTCTTTAAATGGGATACCTACTTTATGGTCTCTGATCTGCCGGAAATTGAAAATATATAAATCAATAAGATTTTGGAAGGTATCACCAATATTATTTTATTTTAATTTGACCAAGTGGCGAAACAAGGTCAATACAAATTCTAGCTACCGGAGTTATTTTTTATGATCACAGAAATTATCAGTTTGATCGGAATTTGTTAGTAATTTGGGGTACACTGTTTACACATAATAATTAATTATATTTGAATGGAAATTACCTTGTGTCGAAATGTAGATATATATAATGATGTTAAAGACACTTACGAAGGTGTAGATTGTTCTAAAACAAAAACTGTTGAACTAATTTTGTCTCTACGCATGTTTTGCGTCATTTTTATTGGAAGTCCAAGAATGAAATGGAACGAATTAACCTTCACCAATATGAAAGAGGATCCTTCTTACTACATTTTTCATATTTCATATTCGTTGCCAAGTTCTTTTAAAAGATAAAACTAATAAAAATAATTTTTAATTTTTGATAAAATTTATTATTTTTATGTTTTTAAATTTATAATATGAAGGTAAATTTAGGATTACTATATGGATCTAGTATCGTAATACTATTAAAAGATACAAACAGATTTGTTTGGGGCTGAAGAACCTCTAAATGACAAACATCCAAAAACTTGATTGGCTTTCTACAATATACGAATATGTCACCAAAACAACAAGAGATGTGACCACACCAACCAGAGCTATTGTGCTAGTTCTAAATTACACTTCATTAGGGAAGTAGCTTTAATAATCTAGAGATGACTCGAGAACCGCCGTATTTTCACTGATTTTTTTAATAGTTCTTATACGTGAAAATATCTAACTTTGATACGTCTATATGCGTGTAATACAGTTTACAGCTGTCCCCTAATTTCATCCAATACTGCAACACGTGCAGGTCCGGTACGAGCCAAATCTTCCTTGTAAATTTATTGCACCATTCAACCACTGCCATATAAGAGTAACTATACCATATAGCGCTTGAATTATTTTATAAATTTTCATTGGTTGACACCCTTTAGCGGTCCAAAACTGAATACTGGCACGCAGAACAAGCTATGAGGAAGTACTGTTTTGAAGAGGCCTACAAATTGTCTGCTGATGAAAATTTAATCAATTCTTAGATTCCCTGTATGAATACCTACCGCATTTAATCGAGTACAGTTAAGCCGAATACCACAATCGTGCTATTGGGAAAAAGTCAATAAAACACTGCCTTTAAGCAAACGTTAAAAGAATTAATAACAAATTAAGCACTATTACAATGGAGCTATTAGGAAAAACGGTAAGAAAGTATTGCCAGTAGTAAATTCAAGTACTTTCAAGGTATATCTAGAAAAAAGGGTGTGCCTTTTTGAATACGTCCTTGCATACAGATCATTTATTAATTAAAATTCATGAGTAATATTTTTTTTTGGAGCATTTGTTTATATACATATGTTAAGGCACTAATTTATTGTTAAGTTCAATATCAAATCATTGTGAAATCTACCTTATATTGAGCAATGTAGCGATAAAGTGTTAATTTATTTAATAATCATGATTTAGACAACCATATTACAGATAACATGTAATGGTTTAACAATAATAACGTTAAACGTTTAAACATTTTTTTTCAATAAATACAAATATTTCATTAAGAAACAGTTTGATACCTACAATGTGGAACACCTAAATGCAATAAATTCATTCCTTCAATTATTGTGCATACTAAATTTTAGATTATGAAATGACATCCTACAACGAAAACATTTCATCGCTATATTGAACCCCCTTCGGGTGATAGTTATAACAGCAAATTTTCAAAAGGAGTGGGGTTTTGTGATACATCATTTGACCGGTCTCTTCATTCTCCACAAATGTTATTGTTTTCAAACTTATTGCAAAAATTAACATTAAACAAAAATAAAATCGTCTGATTGACGAAATTCGCTACAACACACCAACAACTTAAAAAGTAAACCAATAAAATAATGTTTTTGAGATTGGTATCTTAGGGCTAATAGAAATACAAAAATCTGTAAAAAGAAACATAAAGATAAGAAATAATCACTACATTTACTATTTTAGCGTATCTGTAAAGGAAGAAATAAGTCGAAGGATAATAAAATATACGTATAGCAATAAATTCCAGAATCGTGATATTAGAGATAGAGCATTAGAGCTAAACGGAACAATAACTATAATCCAGATTTATGCACAGCTCCGAGCTACAGGAATTATTTGATGAAATAAGAGAAACGCAAAATAAGGTTATTATAAGGAGGGATTAGTATAGAGGAAAAAAGAAAAATCGAGTATGAAAAAATCAAAATATATAAATTGAAAGAACGAGTACTACAAGAAAAAATATCAAGAAGGCACTTATGAAGAATTTATAAAAGCAGAGTAGAAGCTGGATATTAGAAGAAAGATGGGAGACATTTGGAAATATAATTCTTAAAAAAGCTGTGGAATACTAACATATAATAACAATTTAAAAAGAAAGAGTAATGATGGCTGTTAAAGAAAAGAAAATAGACTGGAAACGATATCATGAGACAAAAATGAAAAATATAATAAGATGAGGCATAAAGCGAAAATGAAAATTAGAAAAGCAAACCAAGAAAGTTGGGAAGAATTTGCAAGAAATTTAAGCGAAACATATGATGCAAATAATAAAAAATTTTGGAGCATCGTAGCAACAAATAGAGGATAGAAACGAAAACACCTAAAAGGGATTAAAGGTGAGCATGGAATATTAAAATTAGAGAAACGGAGGTAATGGAGCAATGTGCAAAATTTTGTGAAAAGAAATTTGAAGCACATAACAAATTAGACTTAATACAAAATGAAAATGAACAATATGGAGTGGACATAGATACAACCGAAATAGATATGGATGAACTAGAGAAGGTACTATTGGAAATAAAAATAGGAAAACCACCAGGGTCAGAAAAAATTTAGCCAAAAATTCTAAAATTGTTGAAGTAACGAGGAAACGGTGGCTACTAGAAATATATAGGAAAACATGGAAAGAAGAAACAATAGCAGGTCAGTGGCAAGATAATGCTTTCGTACCAATATATAAGAAACGAGATTCTATTGACTATAATAAAGCTTATATAAGGAAGTAAGAGAGAAGTACAATTGAATGGAAAAACATCGGAAAAATTCTACGTGGAAAAAGGTAGGTTAAGTCCACTATTATTCATAACTCTAATGGATAGGGTATTAAAAGAAACAAGACAACAACCACAAGGCTACAAACATTGACTGGTTACATAAACATAGTAAGTGAAAAATTGTTACTCTCTTGTTTACACAGATGATATAGTACAAATAACGGATACTTATAATAAAATGTAAGAACTGGTAAAAAAATGGTGCTATAAATAGAACATGAAGAAATTAATGTCAAAACCAATAGGAGTCAGTTAATTATAATTAAAAACAGAAGAGAGAATAACGATATCACTAAAATCTACATAAAGGGACAATAATCACAAAGAATAACAGGATATGAATGTCTAGAAAGAAAGATATCTATTAGGCACAAAGTAGTACAATTATGAGAAGGAAAGAACGAAGCATAGAAATTATTTAAAAGGTATAATACATCAGTTTAACCCCTAGTAACATATGCCTGCGAATCTTGGGTAACTCGTAAAAAACGTGATAGCAAACAAATAGCTATAGAAATTAAATTTCTAAGAAGAATTACAGAAAATACTAGATGAGATACAGAAAGAAACATAAACAATCACAAAACTATATAAAAATATATGGACACTTTATTAGAATGAGTCAAAATAATAATGTTAAAAAAAGTAATAGAATTAGAAAGAGTAGTTAAAAGAAGGCAGGTAGAGGAAAAACTGGGATAATACATTGTAGAAATGGAAAAAAGAAAAGGTAAGGATAAAGACATGATGGAACTGGGGCGAATGGCAATAAACCAAGAGGAAAGAAAACGATGGGTGAATGAATAAAACGAGAAAATCCAACGCCCTTTTAGGATACTAAGAATGTGAGAAGAAGAAGAACCTTTAAAATGATGTATGACTATTTGTCATTTAAAAATTGAAGAGATAATAATAATAATTGTCACTTGAAGAGGGTTCAATATAGGGATACATTTTTTTCGTTGTTGGATGTCTTTTCATAAATCTAAAATTGACGTGTTTCGGATTTTTTATAAATATGCACAATAATTGAAATAATCATTTATTCCTAATTAAAGATTCTACTCTTAGTTTGTGGAATCTATCCGACGATGCCAAATAGTGAAACAATTGTCATAAGAATATTTAAACAAGTTTTGGAATATCGTGGAATTATAAGTATATTTTATCTATTACATTTAAAATTATTAATTTCTTCGGTTATTCCACACTGTATTTTATTAATAATTAACCCCGTTTTATATACGATTTCGTCATTTATTTTCAGGTGCCTTAAAAAATAAATTAAATTTCGCATAACAGGTCAGAAATTGTTACTTGAAATACATGAAATCATTGTAGGTAATGCTCGACTAACCACTGTGATTTTAGATGCTGTAAAAGAGATAAGCAGCCTCTTAAAAAGGCAAAACTTTGACCAGATATAAAGCTAACCGGTATCTTAGCATTTTAATTGAAATGGATTTATGTAGCCCCACTTTTAAATCGATACATTAAAAATTTATCGCCCCCGAATAGCCCATTGAAAAAATTGAATGTAGGGCACGTGAATTTATTTTTTCTAGTATAAAAATATGTGCTTATTGCTAAGTAGTTTTTTTTAAAACGTTGGTTAATAACTAATAAAAATATATATCATAATTCAAGCAATTTTTATTAAAAAAGCAGGCTTCACTTAATCTAAATGAGCCGTATGTTTTATTAACGTGTTTTCAAAGAAGTGGCTTGTATTCTCATATTTTTCAATTTCAAGTGATTTCCATGTGGTTTAATTTATACTAACAAGGAATTTGTAAAAATATCACCTAAGATGTCAGTTATATAAAGTATTTGCAAAAACTTTTTGAGAAAAGACAAAACTGCCTTATGTAATTTGAATAGTATATTAACTCGCCGTTTGTGTGTGTGGTCATAGAATGATTATATTCGATTCATCAATTATATAATCTAGGCTAGATATCCGTAATACCTCTCTAACAATCTCTCTTTATTATTTAAAAATAGAACTTAGATTACTAATTTATTTAAAACCAAATTAATTAGTAATTCGATTGTTAAAAAAGAATTAAGTGGTAGAACTTTGACAAAACAATGAAAAAATAAGTTTTCTTTTCATTGATAAAAAATGATTGTTATGAAACTGATTTAGTGAGATTTGAACATTCAACGTCGATTTCATGCCAATTAATTTAAAGTAGGTGAGATAGCATTGTTTCTTAATTTGTCTATAAAAAAAGTAAAATGAAATGGACATGCAAGCCATGTGAAACATGTTTTTTAAATCACTGATTGATTATTATACAGTGTGTACCAGCCAAATTGAACAAATTCAATATCTTCATATTTTGACACTTGTCACTGATAAGACCAAACACGTCAATCGATTTAGATTGCAGCGGATAATTATGGCTTATTGGTTATACTAATGGCTCACGTGACTTATGTCGGTATTGTCACCGACTTTTGTTTTAAATAAGACGGTATGCCAAGTAGCACATCATTCGAAAAGCCATTCAAAGATGACTTAAGCATAATGTCTGGTTTTTGAATCCCTTGCCACATCAAACAGGAAAAATTATTTCGAAAACATCAGTTTAAATAAATACATTCACATAATTACAGGTAATATAAGATATGCTCAAAATGTGGTGGCTGAGATTTTTTAACATCTGTGGCGTGATAGATCTAATAGTGTTGGTAATGCGTATCTTCGAGTCATCTAAATCGTCAGATTTGTATTTGTAAGTAGTGGTCTTGAGATATCCCCATAAGAAAAAATGTAGGGGAATAAGGTCTGGTGACCTCGCTGGCCATTCTAGCCCTCCTCGCCTTACAATCCAATGATTTGGAAAGACAAAATCAAGGTATTAACGGTCTTTTCGAAGAGTCAATGTTACATGAGTCGATTTTTGTCTCATTGACCTCAATATGCCACTTTTTTAACCATCGTTGGAATTCGTGTTTTTATAAAAGGGTTGATACTACTCCGGAATTTCTGTCAGAGGTTAGTATCGCGAATGTTGCGACGGTCCTTAAGTTACTTGTTGGAACATCAGCAACAAATAAAATGTGTAGTACAGGACCTAGCACACTACCTTGAGGAACAACAGCAGTGATTGGATATAGTAGCCCTAAATGCCAGACCTTGTCAAAGGCACGTGAGATATCTAGAAATGCAGCTGAACAGTAATATTACACATCTAAGACTTTTTTTGACTACTCTATGGGCTTGTTCTATGGTAGCTGTTGGCGAAATCCGAGCTGATGATTACAACTAAACTAGCTTTTCAAAGATAGGTATCAATCTTTTTTAAAGTAGTCTTTCAAACACTTTCAACAGAACAAGAAATAAACTTATAAGTGTTTAGAATGTCATATGATCGAGAGGTTTGCAGGATTTATGGATAAGAATAAATAGTGTAATTGTCTGTTCTGGTTACTCTTTCAATAATTTTCTGATGATCAGGCCATATCCTGGGGATTTTTTTGATTATGATAAAAAAATATAATATGTATGATAATGACGCAGTGTTGCTAGTTCCCCAGTTATGACTAAATTCCCGGAAATTAATTGCCACAACTTGTATTTGGATATTTTAGTTATAATTTCTTCTATATTAGGAATCGGATATCCATCTAATTCAGTAAACCGGTTACTAGTTTGTGCAAAGTTAATAACCATTTTTTTCTTATGGTTCTCGCTAGTTGATATCAAAACTTGAGCACGCCATGGTGACAAACTGGGTTGGTTCCATAATACCTTCTGTGAGGAGTTTCTGAAATTCTGACTCAATAAATTCTATTTCTTCTTGGGAGAAATGTCTAGCATTTATAGCAATGGGATGGCAGTCAGGGGTTAAATTTTAAAAAATTGAAATTGGTGTAATTGTTGCTTGTTCACCACCAAATTGTACTTTCAAAATGTCATAACCAAGAACTAAATTCGAACATAAGTTTTCCATTATTAGACGTTTAACATTTTCATAGGAATGATTGGCTACTGTTGTTAGTTCACCCATCGAGCATCATTGTTATTTGTTTATTAGTTTCTTGTGTTGTTTCACTCTCATTTCGTCATCCTATCTATTCTACTCAGATGTCTCATTCCATTGCATTTATCATGCTATGTATTTCTTTTGTATTATACAATTCCATCCATACTTTATCTTTACTAAAATGGTAATAAGAGAATCAATGTAACAACCATTTTCCAGGAACGAAAAACATACATACAATTTTACTCGGCATGGCAATGTCAAGTTAAACCGGTTGATTTTGGATTGGTTTTGACCATTTACGAAATTACTTATTACCGAATTTGAGGATATAACTCTGTATAAATTACACTTTACTTCTGTTTTGTAATTTATATGGTATTCAAAATAAAAGTATCAAGCAATCAATAAGGTTATTTTAACTAGTGCAGAAATGTTATACAAAAACACTTTCTCCTATAAATACGAAAAATTTCAATAAATTATTCACCGTTATCTGTACCCGCCCAAAAAATTATGAAACTTACTATACATATATAGAAAATAGATTTGTTCTCTTTAACTATTATTACTTAATAGATTAATACCTCATGCGACAAATGTTTGATATATGAAATTTTACAGCGTGTTTAATGACTTGTTCTTTATGCAATAGTTATTTATTTCCAAGTGCACCGGAGGTTGTGATCAAATATAATTAATTCTGAGACTGAATAAGTTAATTAGATGATTCTTAGATTCAATAAAATAATTTATTCACGACTGTTATATAAAATATTCATTATGGATTAATTAAAGCAATGATAGCAATGAAGCCATTATTCACTGCTCTTGAAAGCGAACAGACATACTGATCTAAACATAATGAAATTAACCTAAATAATTGTAAATACAAATATTACAAATAACGGTAAACATGAATACAGCTCACCAATAGCAGGAATACCTCTAATCTCAAGATGCGCGTAGATAAATCTGGCGAGAACAGACGGGAGCTCATTTTCAGTCTGTGTTGCAGCGTGCATTTCGTACACTCTAAGAAAAGACCTTAGAATGAAATTGTATTGAATTTTAATATTCACGGTTTACGTTAGTATTTAATATTTCAGATAGAATGGTGAGCTATAAAGCCACTAAATAGTTTCAAATTAGTTTTAGGGTTTCTTTGACAACAAATTCTAAATAACATTTTTATCACTACGAAAATACTACATATGATAATAGTGTAACGCATATCGAGTGCAGTATTTTGATTTGGTTTTTAAGTGGTTCAATATTGATGCAGTTAAGACGAAAATAGAAAACTTTAATTCATTAACTAAACAGAAACCATTTTGTTATATTAATTTACAAGGAAATGTTTATATTTTAAGTATAAGTAATTTATTTAGTTCATTGGTGTCAGTAAAGTATTACTACAATATTACAGATACATTATATTCATAGTTTGGTATGTGAGCGGGCATGTATAATAAATTGATTTATTACTTCAATGGTTAGGTATGAATAATAAGTAACCACGCTAATATGGGTTATATTATTACGGAATTAGGTGTAGGTTTATGGATACTAAAACACCGAAAAATAATTAAATTTTACTCTATCAGTATTAGTACCTTAGACGGGAATACAAAAATATGTTTGTCACCAAGCAAATAAAAAAATACAAGGAAACGTATGAAGTATGAAGAATTTGTGAGATGTGAATTGAATTGATTCGTGAAAGACACAAGATTAATAAAGTAGGTAAGTAGTTCTTGGTCATAAATTTATTTTTATTAATTAGAATGTAAGAAAACAAATTTCTGTATATTAATAAAAAAATTAAGTTTACTTGAGTGCTCACTTAGCTTACAGGACGAGTAGGATAAATTTGCATTTCCACGGCTTATTCAGGGCAGGAAAACGTTGAGACAACGCATTTTATTTTTTATTGTAGGAAATCAAAAAAGTCACTTGGCGCCAAGTCAGGAGTGTGGAACGGTTTGTACTTTTGTTTTGGCTCAATTTTTTTCGACGATATTCTAAAGGTATTTTAGTCATGCAATCATTTTCTTCGAAGTGGTTCTTCATCGCATAACTTTTGTTATTGTTGAAGCTTTGTTTCCGATTCGTATGAGTAAATCACGTTTTGTCAACAATAATGATTACATATGTGTTTGGAAGTTCCGTTGTTAAATCTATTCAGCATTGCTTTGCACCAGTTGTCACGTTCTTGTTTTTGATTTATAAATAGATTATGCGGAATCCATCGAAAATAAAGTGTCCTCGCGGTTAAATAAGTACTCAAAATGGAATGTATCGAGGTCCGAGAAATGTGCAAAGATCAATCATTCGACGTACAACAATCTTTTCAGCGACAACTGATGTTGAGGGACACCCTTCCTTTGGTTGATCCTCAAGCGAAATATCACCAAATTTAAATGCTTGAAACCTGCGATATAGCGTCGTTATTAACGGAGCTTCAGAATCAAATGCAAAAATTATACGTTCCATACATTGTTGTGTGTTAAACCACAACATAAATCATAATAAATCATAGCACGAACGTTTTCTCGTATTAATTCTATTTTTATTACGTTTCCTAAACTTTATAACCTCGCAGTGTACATGGGACTAGGGTTTTAACAATCGGAAAAAAGTTAATTAACAGAAGCAGGTTTTCCAGATTCCCTTATTTATCAGACTCTTCTTCGTACTTTACCACCGGATGTCCATGGGAGTTAAAAAGCTAATTTATGGTTTCTAAATTGACCAGCACATTATAGTTTGGTAGTGCTTAAAATTTGATAAACGGTGGGTTTAATGTTCTTGTAAGACGAATATTCTTATATTCTCTCACAGTAAGTAATGTATAGAATGGCCCTTCTATTGCTTTCCAATATTTCAATGTACATTTTGTTATTATGATATTTATGTTATCCGTACGCATTTATGCCTATATACCTGCAAGTCTTCAATGACGCGTGTTGTATTTATGTTAGCATCGTCAAGTACTAATCTTAACCTGTCTTTTACTTTGATGAAATATACTAAAGTCCCCAATAGTTAAAAATTCTTCGTAGGGAGTTGCAATTCAGCTTACTTGTACTCTTCCAGTTTTCCATTAAGAATTTTTAAAATAAAGAGATTCACTCTTTTCCTGTATTTTCGACCGCGCCACTTTAACCCTCAGGCGGGGTTAACGTTACTTGATGGAGATCCAGTAAGATATCGTTATGAATGAAGCCCTTACGAGGTTGTTTACAATTGTCTCTGGATATAAAAATTTTACCCAATAAAATAGAAAAAATGGCAATTTAAAGCATAAATTATGTTTATCTTTGAATAATATTAGCGAAGTTGATCATTTTTAATAATATGAGCTAAGGTAATGACTTTTCCTTTTAAAGAGAAATTTCACCAACCAAAGTACCACGTCTAATATCGAAAATGTTATCCCAAACCATTTCAATATTGATCAATTAATCACAGACAGAGTAGACAGTGGTCTAGTATTAAACATCTCAAAAATACAACTTAATTAATTTGATTGAATTCCAGTTTTTCAATTTCCCTTTACAGACCCAATTCCTTGAAATTGTTGTACGTTCTATTCTAATTCCGTCTAAGAAACTTTAAGACTTAAACTTGAAATGTTGAGTCATATTCTCCAATTAAGTAATCCAATAATTTAAATTTTGGTTTCTTTCTTCTCATTCTTTTTGTAAATTTTTAGCACATTTGTTAAACAACACAAATGTATACGATAATATTTAAAACATGGTCTGTTTTTGTTGAGAATAAACTTTTTAAATGGAACTCTATCTTGGAACCACAAATCGTCAATTCGAAAATTCATAACAAAACACCTGGCTATCAACTTGGATCGAAACAACAAACAAACTCAAAGCAATCAAAGAAATAGTCAATGAGAAGTTATTACTATCCAAGGAAAGGAGGGACCAAGTCATTATAAATCGCCTCCGCTTATGGCACACAGTTCTGATTTACTAACATATCTTGTAGAAGGAACCTCATCCTATCTGCAACAACTGTGCTTCCCAACCAACAGTTAAACACCTCATGGAGGTAAGTTCCTTATATAAGGAATAAAGAAGATCAAACAACCTAGATAACAACATCAAAACTATCCACAATGTTGATTTGCAGAAAATACTAAATTTCCTAAAAGATACTAATCCATACTAGAAAATCTGATCTCCAATTAAATTTTATTTGCCTCTTGCTAATAATTCATTGCAATTAATAAGGGGTTGTTTTTGTGGATGTAAAAGAAATCATTATTTTGTATAGAAAGGGGGTAGAACGAGCGTTACTAAAGAGAAAACAAGACTTGGTATGGCAAAAACTTTTTATTTACTGAAAAAGCAACAAATATTTTTGTAATTATACCAGCTGTTCTGTTGTTTTTAAAATTTTAGTATTAATGAAGAGACAAATAAATCATTTATTTCACGCACGAGTGCGTTAACTATTTTACTTTACACTTGTCATCTTAAAAATTTCAATTTTGTTATTAATCATATAAAGAAGAAACAAATTAGTTACAGTTAGAGATGGATGAAATAATGACACACTTTTTAGTTTTTTAATGCGTTATCATAAGCAGCCGTTCCAATGGTGAGGAAACAATTAATTATTACTGTTAAAATTGGCTAGTATAAAATATTTACTATATCTAGAAACAAAAAAATATTTGTTTATGATGTAACTGACGGCAAACAAACGATTTCCTAGCAGGTCAGAGGAAAACAAAAGGCCATCAAGGGTACACTAATGGGCGCACTTCCTTCTGATACTGTATCGATGAGGAGGTGGTACTAGTACGAATTTACACCAAGAACTAAGTCGATATTATTCAAATTGCAATTGCCTTCTTGATATCACCGACCAGTACTTTCTCTTTCATTTTAAATTATAAGATAGGGTGGCAGGTGACGTATTCCCATACTCAGTTGTATTTTTGTGGGGAATTGAGGTGTAATATAAAACTGGATTTACATTGAAATACATCGGTGAGTTATTTTTGAAATTTTAATTTTGTATTTGATAATTCAATTTTCAATAAAATATCTAACATTTTTATTTTTTACCATTTTTTTTAATACGGAAAACTACTTTTGTTTTGTCATAGTTATGCAAAATTTTTCAAATTTATTATTAAATTAGTTATACATTTTTTAATCTTCGATGTTACCAGTGAATGAAGAAAATTAATATAGTATATCTTTCTTGAAAATTTTTGTAAATTTTTATATCAGTTACCAATTTTAATCAATATATTGATCATTTATGTATTTTATAACTGCAATGAAATTTAAAAAAAATTAACAGCGCCAGGTATTCAACAAAAAAAATTACTTACGTTAAGTATAAAAAGTCCCGTTTATTTTTAAAGATCCTGCATCAGTTTTCCAGCAAAATATAACTTTGCATTGGAAAAAACTCATTTTTGTTTGACTGTGAGCAGCTAAAGGCTGGGTTACTAAAAATGGGGCAAATTCTAACTGCGTTTTCAAGAGGTAAAAATATTTTAGTTAATAATAATCGGTCCAGGTTTTTCACTGAAATAGAGGAAGTTTAAAAAATAAATTTAATTTTTGTATATAAATCTGTTAGCCCTTCAAATACAGTTTTGAAAATTTAATTGGCTCTATTTTTTTTCGTAATGTCAAACAAGATTATTTTATTAGATTTGGTGGATGGCGCATTATTTTGTTATAAAAAAAAATTGTGAAAACTATCATTCAAATATAAAAGCCTAATATTCCCTTAATTAAAAGAAATTGGAAAAATTAATTAATTGTTATCGAGCACTCATTGCTTTAAAAGTTTTTAAATATATAGGTTTTTTAAAAATTGTTATTATTTTGTTATGCATTAATTTCACGAATATTTAAATATCATAACTAAAAGGCTCCCCAATTTTTTACATACTCCATAAATTTTTTTTTTTTAGATGCTATAATAATTAATTTAATTTTTTGAGGAATGAAAGGAATTTTAAACTTTTTGTTTAACAACTATCTTACAGTAAATTAGAATAAATTAAAAATATTTCGAAAACGACTAGTATTTTGAAAAGAAATAAATTATAAAGAAATGACAGTTCATTCGAAATTTAATAAGAAAAAAACATGACTCTTATTATTGGACAGTGTGTGACTTTGCTTAAATTTATTAAATAAATTATATAAAATCGAAGTACATCAATTTTTAGAACTATATATAAAAATAGTTTATTAACAAAATTCGTATTTATTTTTCAAACAATTACACACAATAGAAAATGAATCTTTGTCTCTATCTAAAATATAAAGCAAAACATTTTTTTGGTAAATCATATTTAAAAGCTAAGCCAGACACAAAAATAGTTTTTGTTTTGTTATCAAATGTTTTATTAACAAATTGATATTTTTCTTGGTGATTATTCAAGATCTTTATGAAAGAATTATATGCATTAATATAAAATTTACTAAACTTAAATTTAATTAAGTTTCACTCTTTACTTCATACAATTTCTCTTTCTAATTTATTCTGTCATTTTATTAACACATCCACTGCAAAAATATGTTGGTACCCTTGGTGAATGGATAAACTTAACACAATTTAAAATTTTGGTGAACGCACCCAATAAAAAAATAAATCTATTGGATCTCTGCCCGTTAACTTTAAAACTCTGGTAAATGCTCCAAAACAATAAAATAATTCTCAAGAACGATTTAATATTTTAAAAGTGGTGATTTTTTTTAATTTTTTTGTTTGATTTTATTAAATTATTATGAAAAATCTCTTAGAAAACATTGTATACATCTTTAAAACTATCGAAACAAGAGTACTACAGATTTTCATTTATCCTTGATACGGTCTAAAAATCAAATTGTTTTACGATATCTACTTATTAAAAGGGTGTAATTATTGAACTACGCCTACATGAAAATATCTAAATAATTAAAAATTGAAATACATCTGTTACCCTTGAGTGAAATAATTAAATAATAATTAAAAGGTATTACATTTTTAATTAATTTATAAAAAAGATATTTAAGCGTTGCTCAATTGTGTATTATAACATTATCATAAATAAATCATAAAATATATTATTCATGAAGTGTCACGGAAAAAAATTAATATACTCGTATTGTGAAGAAAATAAAAGGATAGTTTGCTTAACGCGTTATATATATAAAAGGTCCTATTAGAAACAGAATATAATAAAAACTATTAGGTAATTAATTTTTGTTAAGAATTTGAAATATATGGGATTCTTTAAAATTTTATGGACATAAATTTAATTATAAAATTATGCAAAACTTACGTTTAAAAGAAAAAGAATACAGTTGAAATCATATAATTAATTCTGTAAAATTGTAGGTATTTTGTTATTGTTGCATTGAAATATGTAAATCTTATTTTAGGTTGCATTACAAAACTAATAAATAATATCAGACACGTATCCCTAACGCGATATCTTTTTCTACAGTAAAAACATCGTCGGAAACAATTCTTTTAAATAGAAGAAACCTAAAAAACAACTATAATTTATAATCTGAAAGAACTGACAAACTGCGTAAAACAAAAGTATGAAGAGATCAACAATTCGCCGCGAATAATGCATAAAGTTATTGCTGGATTGCAGAGAAGAGTTGGTTTGTGTTAAGAAGTAAATATACAACATTCTCAACAAATTCTGTTATATAAATTTTTTTTACGATTTCGATATTGAATCAACTATTTGTTCATTTTTTATTGCAGTAAAATTTCGGGGTTATAATTTTTCTTTACAATGAAAATGTCAAATAATAAATGTCTTTCTATGGAAGTGGCTGAGTTCTAACCAAAAACATTTTAATTTCACAGTTCACTCCAATTAGTATTTCCTCCATGGCTCGTTATAATAAGTACCATAATAACGTATCTTATTTATCTGATTATTTATGGCAAACTACAGTTTCACCACTACATTTACAGCATTTCAATAAAAATATAGTAATAAGATAAAATTGTTAACGAAACATATTCAGTAAGTATTTTAATTGGAACCTAATAAATATCTAGAGAGGTTTGTGTTTCTGGAACTCGTTTAAATCATTTTTAAAGGAGATGCCTATACGGAAGTAGAATATAAAGTTTAGCCAATATAGAAACATGACCAGTCTTACTAAATCTAACAAAAAATAAAATTTGGTATTAGGAAAAAATCTAGATATATGGCAAGTATTAGTAATATCAGTAAAAAAAATATATTGCGTCTCCTAGGATTATCCCTTATAAAAATCAATTATTACAGGAACCATCCTACCGATCGCCGAAGAAAATTTCCTGAAATAATTACAAATAAATATAAATATAAATAAAAATTGCAAAAATTGCTTTGTTGTATCTAATTATTTGGGAGACTGTTCGAAGGGGTTTTACTATTTAGATTGTTTTTCATAAGAAAGTTAAATTATGTAAGTAGACCAGTTATACACATCTTACTTTCATCTAATTAATAAATATATTCATACCTACACATTTTGAACAGTAACAAATTTGTCGAAAGTAAACAAAATGAATTTGTTAAAAATAACTTTGGTTACCTACCATTTTATATAATCTTGGAATAATTATTCTTTTCTATTATTTCTAATTAACTTTCAATTGACTTTGAATATGTTTTTTCTATTATTTGAAATAACACAGGAAGTTTTTCTTAAACTCTCCAATTACACAACGCCGGCAGCTGTACAATTGCTATAAGTGTAGTTTTTAGGATTAAGACATGAATATGAGATTTGAATACCTGATAGAAATTATTGATACATATTTTTTGTTATCACAACTTTCACAGTGGTTTACTTTGTTTGTATAAACAATTTTAGAATGCAATAGATCTAACTCTACAACGAAAACAGATATTAGTACCTTGAACTATATTCTAGAGAAATAATCACCCATTTCACTTAGCAGATATTATGCCATGGCCATTATTAGGGGCCTTAAGAGCTATAACAATAATGAATTAAGTAAATGATTTCATCTATAAAATAATAACCCATTACTTATTAGAGTTAAAATTACTTGATTAATGATGACGAAATTAAGTCCGTGAGGGAACATCTATGAACCATTTTTATTTTTTTTTTTTTCAAAAAGAAGAAATCAGTTAAAAGTGAGTAATAGGAGATTTTCCAATAAAAAGTAGATACTTTTATTTTAGAAGGCGTTTTTAGTTTAATTTCAACCAAATGTGGAAACTTGGCAATATTATATTAAGCACAAAACTGTTCCTTGGTATCATTGTCCGATCAATTAGTAAGCTTATTAAAACAAATTGGGACGAAGTAGTTTTTGGTATCTATAAAATTTTTGATACAATCAACATTAAACGTTATATCTAGAGAAATATTATTAGTCCACTTTATACAGGATGTCCAGAAAGTCACTTCACAGAAAAAAACTGCAACATGTAGAGCTCATTTAATGTCGATTTGACTCAAATCGGTTTATTCAAAAATGTTTCCTAAGGGCGCTAGAGCTTTTTAAAGATGGCGCTCTAACCATCAGTTTAATTCAAATGTTATGGTATTTTTTAAATTTATTTTCTAGCATTTTTCATTAGTTTTCACCAATACTGGCAAATAATAGAAATTATTTTACCAGTTAATAAAATAACTATTCGACTGATGCGTTACTTTTGCTGAACACTGTAGAAGATATTTTCCAACGATTAGACCATAATTTAACATGAAAACATTTAAGAAAAGAGATGGGTATTTTTTACATGTCAATAAATAAATTTGAAAATCGAACAATCAAATAGAGAATAGAATTTCATGAAATGACATCGTTACTCACAAATGGTTTACCCTGTATATTTCATTGTAATGTAAAAATACATTAAATTAAAATCAAAAACCGACTTGTCTCAGGATTTTTCCTCTAAATTATTTGTTTAACTTAAAATGAATGTATTCCATACTTTATGTACACACTGTATATTTTCTTGAATGTTGTTACTGATATTTTGAATTAGAATTGTATTTTTTTTAGAGTTTGTTATAAAAGGAAGAGAGTAGCTCCCTAATATTAAATTTTGAAAATTATTTCATTGAAACTATAAAATTATTATTTAAATGATCGACACAAGATAAAAAGACTTCAAACTGAAGATAAACTGGGAAAAATTGAGAGCGCCAGATATTTAATTAGAATGAACAATTATATGAAAATAAACGAAACTCACCGGAGATATAGATATTTTAACACAAATAATGACATTATTAGGAGTTGCCTAATCTGCGGAACCAATAAAAAACACATGCTTATATCTTTTCTTGTCATCAGCCAATATCAAAAAAGGAGAACTAGTTTTGTTACTTTCTTTATGCCGCGCTTTTAAACGAATTCATTTAATTATTTTAATCGTTTCCTGACCTATCCAACTAGTTCATCAAAAACGATGACGATGACCAACTGGTTTGAGATAATTACCATTGTCCTTACATCTGTATCCGCGGAATTACAGCTAATGGACCATAACGCAATATTTGAAAACAGAAGCGTTCTAAATTTAAGGTCAATGAGAAGTAGATGATTATGATTAATGGATAAAAATTGATTACTGCTCTTCTTCGTCAAATTGCCTTGTCGGATTTATGTGCCAACCAGAGAATTATATTATATTATTAAATCGGTGATTTTAGAGGAAACCCATCGATTTTTATTTTTAAATGGGCCCTTCGTCAGATCCCTTTATGTCTAAGTAATTAATTTTTGTATGTTGTCAAAAAATAATTTATTCAATTTTTAATGTTACAATAAATATAATTACGTACAACCAAATTTAAAGCAAGTGCTCAAATTGTTTACTGTCAGATAAATTACAATGCGAAAGACGAGCAGGGAACTATTCTCGAACTTTCGCTATAACTTCCGGAGTTATTTTTGCAATCTCAATGCGTATCCGTTCTTTGAGTTCATTAAGAGTTTGTGGTCTATTTATGTAGGCTTTACTTTTCAAGTATCCCCATAAAAATAAATCGAGAGGAGTTAAATCAGCTGACTTCGATAGTCACTCGATTGCTCTTCTTCGACCTATCCACCGATTTGGGAAGATGGTGACCAAGTAATTTCTCACCAAGACAACATAGAGCGGTGGAGCACATCTTGCTGCAGCCACAAATCATTTCTGTTTGGGAACAATCGGTTTGATTCTGGGAGCAAGAAGTTCTGCAGGAATTGTAAATATCGAGGACCTGTTAAGTTTTCTTCGAAAAAGTATGGTCCTATAATCCTATTACATATTATTCCCGCCCAAACATTCACTTTCTCTGGGTATTGACTACGGTACTCCGGCATTCAGTGTGGATTTTCTGCAGCCTAATACCGGAATGTCTGACGATTCACATGACCGTTTAGGAGAAATGTAGCTTCATCAGAAAAAATACCTTTTTTTAAAAACATCAGGTCTCTGTTATTTGTTTACAATAGAATTTCACAAAATTCAACTCGTCTATCAAAATCTTCTTCCTTAAGGTCCTGCTCTAAATTTACTTTATAGGGATGCCACTTCTCCCTTTTTAGCGTTCTAAGAACTGTTTGATTGCCAACCTCATTGTCTAACGGTACTTGCCGTAAACTGGTATGGGGATTATCTTCAAAGGCTACCAGAACATTTAGTTTCTTATTTTCAGATATTTCTTTTCTACTACCTTTAGGGAGATATTTTACATGACCCGTTTCTCTCACAGAGATGAAGTCAAAAATAAAAAGATGCTGTGACGAAACACCCATTTAAAAAAACACCCAACACTCTTCTGCAAAAACACTTTTCCACCATAATAAACTTATTAGATTAGTTATACTACACTGACGCCTCTAAAGGCAACCAAGAAATAGGAACTACAACCCTCTCAACCATCCGCTTCTACCGGCTCCCTCTACAGTGCAGCGTGTATACTGGAGAAATTTTTGCCATCCTCAAGGCAATTCAATCACTTCAGTCCGAATTCACCAACGCCGCCATCTGTACGGATTCGCTTTCATCCATCGACTCCATTAGAAATACTTATTCACGCTACCCCATAGTCCAAGAGATTCATGAAACAACTAAAAACGATTTCCCTAATATGGTGTCCTTCCCACGTTGGAATACCTGGAAATGAAGAAGCAGATATGGCAGCAAAAGAATCCTCTTCCTCTCAATTACTATTCGCATCATCCCCGCTGTACTGGCAAAACTTCTGGGATCAAGAAAACAGCAAACTTCGAGAAATACAGCCAAGAATATCGCCCATCAAGGTTATACAATTGAAGCGTGAATAAAAAGTCAAAATCCATCGACTCAGAATCGGACACCCGACTAACACATGGATACCTCATGGAAGGCAGTAATCCTCCAACTTGTCCCTACTGTAATAAATACCTAACAGTGAAATACATCTTGATAGCTTCTCTACAACACGCAGATGCCCGCAAGCTCTTCAAAATATCCGAAAATCTCTCATCATTGCTTAACCAGAGATTTCGGAAACCTAATTGACTATTTGAAACACATTAATTTATTTCATTTATTATAATTTTGTATCATATAATATTATCATCGTTGTATATGTGTCACTAACCTCTGTAGTTGAGGCACAAATAAATAAAACAAAAATAGCGAAATTTGTTGTAAAAAGACTATTATAGTAAAAATAATAAACAGTTAGTAATTATTTATATATATATATATATATATATATATATAATTTATAGCAATAGAATGATGAATAAATTAGCGCAACATTAATTTTATTTCACACCTACTAACATTGTCAATACTCTATTAAAGTGAACCAATTTTTTTCTAACCTTATTACTCACTTATTGCATAGTTATTATATCAAGGTCTAGGCTGTGGTTTTCTATAAATCATTACGCACCTCCCTTCTCTCGGATATCCTTAACTTTTTTCGTGACTTACATTAATAATAACAATAATATAAAAATCGAAAGTATGCCATTACTAAATTGATACATTTGCGACGGCAGCAAACTCAATGGTTAATTACAATTTTGTTTGAAAAATTGTGCAATTAAGATTATAGTAATTTTGTTAACTTAACTGGAGGGCATTGGAATTGGTACAGTTTCGATTATTTTGTAAAAATGTGTGGCAATGTTTGAAGGTGTGCCAATATCAAATTTGTTAATGACTGATGCAGCGCCGGTATTTATTACTTTCCTATTTTTAAGTATTTTCACCGACTTAGCATTTAAGTGTATTTAACTAAGTGGAGCTTAAAATTTAAGACTCCCTTAAAAATATAACCGAAACCAAATTTTTATTTTTAATTCATGCGATTGTTAACAATTTTTCAGTCATTGTTTGTTTATCCTGTCATTATCTATTTTTGGTCTGCTGTTTGGCTTGAAAATTGAAATAAATACAGCTTATAATTATATTGGAAGAGAAAAACAATTTTAGTTAGCATTATTTATCAATATAAAGACACGATTGAAAATAAAAAAAAAACAGATAATCTGTCCCTACAAGAAAAAGAAAGTGTATGAAAAATTTTCTGAGAAGTGGCATTTGATCCAATTCTCTTCTATTTAATCATTTCTTTTATCCATTTTCTACATTGCTTGGTTCGTCTTCTTTTTATTATTATGTATCCCATCATTTCTAATAATAAAACACTATGTTCAAGACGATCACTTATAATAATTTTACTTTGTTCACTTAATAATTAAAAATAAAATTCATGTCAGCAATATGCTTAATTTTGATAGAGAAGGTTATCCTTGAAACTCGAATGTGGTACGTAGGATAAAATCGTTCATATTTTGAGAATTTTCCAAAGCTCAACGATGACAAATAAATGTCATTCAACAATTGCAACAATTTTTTATCATCAATTACTCTGGTTCAGTTTGTTTTAGCCAATAATTCTTTTCATGTATGTTATCTTAGATTTTTGTTTACAATGTATCGTTCCCAATAAATTTTTTTGTGATTATCTCGCTTACAGAAGTTGTCCCGATAAATTTAATTGATAAACAACTCGCTAAATAATATATCTCTAAGTCGATACCTTCGTTCATTAGTGTTCTAATAAAACGCACTTTTACACAGCATGATCATGCTATTCTTTACCTATATCTGAAATCAAAGATTAGTATCCAACTACTCACCAACAGAGGAAAATAATAATACAATTGTAGAATGGAGAAATTTAACCCTTAAACTGCAGCTGGTATAATGCAAAATTATTTGCCTGAATTTTAGTGCAAGAAATTAAATTCAAAATATCCCATATTTACTTTTTGTTCAAGGTAATAATTCTAGATGGTGATTTTTAAAAGGCTATGGACGCTAATTTATGGCCTTATAATGCATGTGTTAGTTGTTTCTTATTTATTTATCCCAGGGAAAACCTTGAAAGCAACTAGTGTTCGTGTCTAGATGTATTGGTTAATAAAATACAAAAGAAAACAAATGTGCATACAAGATTTAATAATATGTCGCGCTTTTTGTTCAATGATATTGAAAATATAAAGTAAGATTTTAATAAAAATAATCTTCATCTTTACTAATAATTTTTGGTTACTTGTAGTTTTACATCATAGAAAAAAATTTTTTTTTGAAGTAATTAAATAAAATCGTTAAGCCACTTTCGGCATCTTCATATTTGCTAAAGCGTTGGTCTTAGAGCCCAGAACAAAAGGTAATCTGACGGAGCACGAACTGGTCCTAAGACGGGGTAAACACTTCTAAGGAATATTTTACCAGACTTTCAACATGTGGTCGTGTTATGTCATGCAGCAGAATCACTTTGTTATATTCGGTGGCCCATTCTTTTCGTTTTGATTTAGTTTACTATGCAATTTGATCAGTTGGTATTGACTGGTTAGAAGTAATAATAGTTCATACACTTACAGTAAGTAAGTACACTTACTGGTATTACCACATGCATAAAAAACTTTTTTGTTTTGAATAATGCGCTTTGTTGATGATGTTACCAGATGGTTAGGATCGATCCATGTTCTATCACGCTTAGAATTGTCTAATAAATCCACCTTTCATTTTTAATAATTACACAATGCAGAAACGACTTTCTTTTCTGTTTTTTAATGAATATTTCGCGAAAGGTTTTTCGATTTTGTTTCTTGTTGATTCAACCGTTGTAACCGTTCTTGATAAGTTTTTTCAGATAAAGCAAGTTTGCATTAAGTTTCTACCAGCAATCGATATGCATCAGCAGCAATTTCCTTCAAATTTAACATGAAAATCAATGCTTTCCGCTAATGGTGTTTTTGTTATTCAAAAGTAGATATCTACATTATTTTTGTAAATATTTCTTGCGCGGTATGGTTAAGAGTATAATTACAATTTGGTCTATAATGACCAATGCACAATTCAATTCCAACTTATACTAACCAAGATTACAACTAAAACTAAAGTATGCTCATTAGTGTTCCTCGGATTGTTTTGATATTGAGTCCTCGTTTTAGTCCTGAATTATCCAGTATCTGGAGAGACTCAACATTCATATGAGAATAGAGTTGTTCTTCGTGACTCCTGAGAAATTTTTTGATTGCCTCGCCAACAGTTTCCATTTCCAAGTCTCAATGGAAATATCTATTTCGTTATTCTGTAATCTTTGATGAAAATCATTCATAAAAAACTAGAAAAGTTGTACCAATATTTAAAAAGCAAGATCAGATACCATTGGAAAATTGTCAGCCTCTAAGCAGTTCCTGCTGGTTTTCAAAGTTTTTTTAATATGCTTTTTTAGAACGTTTCCCTATGCTTTCTAAACATTATGCTATTATTACTATGTACAAACATCACTGATTTTGTACCCGTATAATAACAACAACAAAATACCCTTTAAATTTATTTGTGAGCGGTATTTTTCTGGCTTTTTTCAATAATTTGCACTAAAACGTGTATGTTGTCTGTTATAAAAAAATATTTTTATTAAGTTGTAAAAGAGGTGTAACCCAATAATAGCAGCATTAATCGTATTTATTTTTAGATTTTTCTTCAACTCAAACATATTGATTTTTGTTATTTAAGAAAAAACTAAAATAATAGTGATGAAAAATAACAAATCACAATTGATACCTTTTATTTCACGAAAATTAATTTTAGAATATATTTCTTTCACTTGATTCTTTGAATTGAAGTTAATTAGCAGCATATATTTCGCCGTTATTTTATGTAACGATGAACTTGGCCTTTTTGATATAAACTTTCATTCCTAGTGTTACACTACATACCTACAAAAATCATTAATTTTAATTATGAATTAATAAGCAAAACAAAACAATATTTTTGACTTAAACCCTTATAATGATACATTGTCTTGTAAATATTACCAAATATTTGCTAATTATTCTTAATATATTTTAGACGATTTCTAGTGTTCCGGCCTTGTTTTGAAATAATTGTTCTTACATATTTGTGTGAAATTTTCATTTCTACAACTTTTACTTGACCTGTGACGATATTATTAGACTGATTTTTAAAAACCATGACATAACTGCACTTATATTGTCTAAAATCTGAAAAATATTCAATTGTATTTGATTATTGTAATAATAGAATTATATCAGAGAAGTTTGAATGAATGGAAAAAAATTAAATAATATGCGTTGCAGGAATAATTGCTCACAACAGGTTGTTTGAATTAATTACAGGGTTATGATATTTATACCTTAAAATTTGTTGAAATTCGTGAAATTTCTTAATCTAATTATCACATTTAATGAGTTATTATTAATTTCTGTTTTAATCCTGGTAAAGTAAAATCAGATTTCAAGGATTTTCACACAAGATTTGGGGTCATTACTTAGCAATAATATACTAGGAGTTTTTGCCACTTTGTAGTTGCATGTTAAGTTGATTTAACCAGCAAACCATGACAATCTCTATTTCTCTAGTCAATGTTAAAATTATGAAATGTCTATTAAATAATTAATCTATAAATCATTTAAAACTTAGATATTTATCTACAGTCAAAAAGTTTTTGACTAAAATAAATGAATTAGTTCAGAATAGTTATGTAATAAGTATAACAGATAAATATATTTTTTAAAGCCATCAGGTAAAGTTAATGCAACAAATGGTATAGTTAAGTAATTTTATGACTTTAGAATGAAACTTAAAGCTGCAATTGATGAAGCAATTGTTACAACCTAAAAGTCATTCAGTTAGCAATTGATTAGCGCTAATATGCATTCGTCCATTAAAAAAATAGCTGAAAAATATAATGAAATTCTTGAAATGTACTCGTATGTATATTGAAATCTACGTTATGGGATTTTTTTATTTGGATGATAATTACTATTGATTAAGTATTATCAATATATATCATTGTAAAATAATAGAAATAAATTTCGCACATTATTACGATGTATGAATTTGTATATCTCGCCATTTAATATTAAGTATTAACATTTTTGTGCATAAATGTAAATATATTAATTTTTTTTAAATGACATAAAGAAATGGTATCATAGAAAAATAATCGAAGTTAAGAATAAAAATAATTATTATATTTATGGTTTTCTAAAGCTTCCTATACGCCTTTGATGTTGATTTTAGCATTTACTTACTCAAGATAATTTTGAAATCATTTAATTTATGGAGATTGATCAGTGATCCTAATTCGACTTTGATTGCCTATTTATATTAGTAAGTTGATTAATGTTTGGACTACGTAATCTGCGATTTGCTGGTAATTTGTTTTGTTTAAAATGATAAATTGCTAACCAACAAAATTTATATAGCTATAGCTCAGTTTGCATAGATAAAATTTTAACACCATTCATCAGAACACATCTGTGCTCGAGCATTAGAAAATTCTATTTATTTTAATATTTTCACATTCACTTTAACAATTTCACGGTTTTTAAATATGCATTTAGCTTCTATTGTTTATTCTTCATTGGTTTCATTTATTTTAAATTAGAAATTATCTACGTGTCCATTCCTTTTTATTGATTTGATTGTAGTTTCTTATAATTTTCTTACAAAGAATCACCTTCAACCCAGTATGTCTATTATGAGGGATTCATGTTTTGCTGATGATAAATGCATTTCTAAAAATTGCTAGATGAATAGAAGATCTGTGCTATCATTTTTATTGATGTTGCAATAGCCTTCGATTAAGTTTCATACGACAGTCTAAACCACAAGATAAAGCTATTTCTCCCCAGACTATATTCAGATATCATTAAATTATACATTTCAAACAGGTACTTTCAGATCAAACAAGAAGAATCTAATCTGATCTGAGAGAGATATGGGACTAGTCCTATTCCTACTATACACATTCGATATTACTATTGCTATTTTCGCAATCGATACTGCTATCTTAGCAGTAGGGAACAACAATGAAGAAATTGTCAATAACAGCTATTAAAGCTGTCCATCTCAAGTTTACGAATAAAAGAATAGACCCTGTAAATAATTAGGTATTACATGAAAAGTGCATATCAAAGAGAAAATAGAAGAACTCGAACCCAAATACAGAAAAATATATTGACTTATTGGAAGAAACTTTATGTTCTACAAGTAAATATTTAAACCCGTATGGTCCTATCACATCCAACTTTGGGGATGTACCAAACTATGAAATATACACATTATACAGAGATTTCAGAACAAAGTTGCTGAGGAACATCATAGATACCCTCCGGAATATCAGAAACAGAGACCAGAACAACCTGACGAACACTATTGAGTCGAAACCTTAGTTAGTTTAAGTTAGAACCAAATTGCTCATTGGTCAGCATTAACCAGAATGTAATTATATATATATATAATTAAGAAATGGCAAACCGTAATAAGAAACGTCCCACAGCTATCTTACGGGACCAAAATAATGACATCATCTTGGGGGTGGAGAATAAACTCCAAAGATGGAGAGAATACGTGGATGAATTATTCAATGACAGTAGACCGTATACTCCACCAGCGGCAGATGAACTTATGAACGAAAAAGGCCTTGAAATCACAAAAGATGAAATAATTCACGCAGTAAAATCTCAAAAAGACGGTAAAGCAACTGGTCCAGACAATATTAATGCCGAAGTTATAAAACTTATAGTCGATCAGGATGGAAAGGGTTTGCAGCTACTGGTGTCGTTATTCAATACAATCCACCGTACGGGAAATATCCCAGCAGATTGGCTACGCTCGACATTTATTGCCCTTCCGAAGAAAATCCACGCCTCGAATTGCGACGAATACCGCATGATAAGCCTGATGTCCCATGTTCTGAAAATATTCCTCAGAATAATTCACACCAGAATTTACAAAAAATGCGAATACCAACTAGACGAAACCCAGTTTGGCTTCCGCAGTGGCCTAGGTACACGTGAAGCACTATTCGGATTAAATGTGCTCACTCAGCGATGTAGAGACATGAATGTTAATGTAATCGCTTGTTTTATAGATTATAGAAAAGCCTTTGACTGCATTAATCATCAAAAACTAATAGAAATCCTCAAAACAACTGGTATAGATAGAGAAGAAATCCGATTAATT
Source organism: Hermaeophaga mercurialis (assembly GCA_951812935.1). Lineage (NCBI taxonomy): Eukaryota > Metazoa > Arthropoda > Insecta > Coleoptera > Chrysomelidae > Hermaeophaga > Hermaeophaga mercurialis. Next base: position 19,476,495 of record OX638360.1, read on the forward strand.
ACAAATCTCTACTGGGAACAAAACGCAGTAGTTAGAATTGAGGGAACATATTTAGATGCAATCAAGATTAAGAAAGGTGTAAGGCAGGGTTGCGTGTTATCACCGCTCTTATTCAACATCTACTCAGAAGCTATCTTCAGAGAAGCTCTGGAGGGGATTGAATGTGGAGTTAAGGTTAACGGGAGATTGATTAATAATATCAGATATGCCGACGACACAGTTGTGCTGGCCGAGAATGAGCAGGACCTGCAGAGACTATTGAATCAAATAGTCCGACATAGTGAACACTATGGTCTCCTCATAAACACCACAAAAACTAAGATTATGGCATTCACCAAAAAACCTGTTCAGGCACATCTAGTTATTGGCGGTGAACTGGTGGAACAAGTATCTACATACAAGTATCTGGGGAGTATAGTGAATGATCAATGCGACCCGAAGAGAGAAGTTAGAAGCCGCATCGAACAGGCCAGAAAGACATTTATAAATATGAGACAATTTTTCGTAAGGTCAGATCTGAGTCTAGAGCTCCGGGTGCGCATGGTCAGGTGTTACATTTTCTCGGTTCTCCTGTACGGATGCGAGAGTTGGACTCTCGACACATCATTAGAAAAGAAAATAGACGCCTTTGAAATGTATATCTACCGCCGCATGTTAAGAATATCATGGGTCCAAAGAGTTACAAATGTAGAAGTTCTTAAACGAATGAGTAAACAAAAAGAACTCATGCTTACCATCAAGGAAAGAAAAACACGCTATATAGGACACATAATGAGGGGTGAAAAATACGAACTCCTTCGACTGATTATAGAAGGTAAAATCCAGGGCAAGAGAGCTATCGGCAGGCGCCAGAATTCCTGGCTAAAAGACATTCGTAGATGGTTTGATTGTTCATCGATCGATATATTCCGCATGGCTGTATCTAGAACGACGTTAGCTATTTGGATCGCCAACCTTCGAAAGGAGACGGCGTCATAAGAAGAAGAATTATAGCTAAGGAGTAACGAATAAGGAATATTTCTTAAAAAAATGGCAATCTAGTGGAGGAGCAAGAAGCAACACTAAGACACAAACAAGAAGAGGAACTTGGAGGAATAACCTTAGAAGAAGTCGAAAAGGGGATAAGCAATATCAAGCAGAAAAATGCGAGGAGATAAGGTAAGCTAGAAATGATTACATGGATAGGAGTAAAAGGGAAGGAATTAATATAGAAAACAAATCAAGAATCGTGGGAAAAAGAAACATTGTCCAAAGAATGGAGAAAAAAGCTTGATACTTCCTATTTATAATAAACAAGGTTAAACGAATTGCAATTATAGAGCTTTCTGCTTGTCACAAATATTCTTTAAACTATAAACACACATACTGGAGAAGAGAGTCACATTAACAATAAAAGACCAATTAGAAGAAGAACAGTCAACTTTTAGACCAAATAGTGGTACAAACAAAAATGTACAAATAATAAGAAATCTACTAGGAAGAAAAAAGCAAAAGGAGAACAACTACATTTAGTACTCATAGATCTAAAGGCCGCTTTTGATACGGTAAATACAAAAATACTGATGAGAATACTAAAAACTAGGGAGCAGAAAGAAGAACTGATAAGTGTAATAAATTCTTTATATAATTTTTTTTTTTAAATTCCCAATTTATTTGCAATCTGTAAAATGGTATACAATAAGCAAATTGTTTAACAATATTTATATCATGCAAGAAACTTCCCATTGGTAGCTCCTTAAATCTATAATTAGTCACTAATTAGGTATAGCTGTGGGAGTCAGAAGTTCTTAATCCTAGAACCTAGAAGTGAGATCATAGGAGAAGTAGCGTTTGAGTCTTCTTTATATAATGAAGTTGCGAAAAATCATACATGTTGTACATGAACAAAGGACTGAAACAAGGAGACATGTTAAGCCCGCTATTTCGAGAAAGAAGAACAAGAAAGATTCAAATAAATTTTCTTAATAAATTAAATCATCTCTTCAAGTTTTAAATTTGACTATTTAGTTTAGCTTCTACAGTGCAATAACAATCAACAATATATTTGTTTTTCTATATATAGGTACTACTATTTAAATAATAAAACTAGTAACTGAAAAAACATTAAAAAATGTGATACTTTTTCCAAAAAATTTTCCTAGACTCATTAACCTTTTAAGGCTATGATTAAATCGTGTGGACGATCATAAAATGCAAACTGCAATTTACAAAGCGCAATGTCTTGTAGAACAAATAATGAAACAAATCATTCTTTCGACGGTAATAGAACTGGAGTAAAAGTATATCCACATTCAAACAAGAAAATTTCCGCATACAAATACGCAATGAACGTGTTTATTTCTAACGACATCAGTAATTCTTCAATCTTGGCATAAATTAATGGTGCTGGCTACTAGCCCGCTAACTGGATAATAGCTGTTAGATAAATACGATTTTGAAATTAAATAGATTCTTTTATGGAGTGTTTAGATCATAACTTACGTCCTTATTAAAGTAATAGTGGCTCAAATAGATTGGAAAAACCGTTAAATTCTTGATATTAATCGCCATCAATCGATCTATTTATCTCTTCCATTTAGCGTTATTATCGTTGCATTCCTCGTGCAGTTTCATATTGCTGTGTCATTAATTAAATAATAATAAATATTACACTTTACAGTCTATCTGTTTTTTTTTATTTACTTATCTCATCTGTTATAATATTATATTACGTAAGATGAGCTGTAAACAGTATTTCACATGTTACTGGTAATTCTAAAATATTAATAAACACATTTATATGCTCAAAAATTATTTTTTTCTCTGAAAACATCAAATTTTGAAACTGTAGAAATTATTCATCGTAAAAGCCAAAGTGGTAACTAGATATTTTCAATCAAAATCGATCACTTGTACATTAAATAATGCATTATTTTTGCTTTACATTAATCAGAAAAATGTGTAAGTACCATTTACATTTAATTGATAGTCTTATTTTACCGAGGAAAACACTTTTTGAACTCATTTGTAAGACATTTTTGTAGTACTAACTCTCTTAATACATCAATTTTTGTTCATTTTTCTTAGTGAAAAGAAGGAACTTTTCTTTATTCTTTTTGGACTTGTTGATTAAGACCAACACTTCTTGTAATTTAATAGAATTTGACATATATAGAATGCCTACTGTCTCAGATAGCGTAATTAATTTTTATTCTAATCACCCCCAAAACTATAAAATGGCTGCCTTTAATAGTATGATCTATAGAGCCTTTTCAATACCTCTTTCTCTTACAGGTTTTAAAACAGGAGTGGACGTTATTAAACAAGTAGCTCTTATTAATAATTTTTCTTTAGAATTGATTTATAGAATTAATTAAAATTTACACTAAATTCCAATTTAAAAATCATAATTTAATAAATATTGTTTCCAATATCAATTTTCATGGCAGTTTACATTTTTTAGGTCTAGTTTCCTACAAACTTTCAAAAACAGTACTTTTATAACTAATAATACTTTTAGACATCTTTTAATTAATATTAAAGATAAAATGAAATTTAAAAAAAAATTATGGTGTACCTATATAAATTATCTTTTATTTCTTGTAATAGTGTTTACATTGGTCAATGTGGTAGACGTTTATAAACTAGAATTCGTAAACATTTTAGAGATATTGAGAAATTGATTAATATCTCTAATTTTTCTTCAAATACAGCTGTTCACATACATTCTACCCTAAATATTATTTGTTTAAATGAACAATTACGTCCTCTAGAAAATTTAATTTTTCTTCAATTACCTTTTCTTTTTAATACCTCTTAATTAATTTTAGGTAATTTTGAATCTTTATTTTATATGCATTTTTTTTTATAATGCCTAGTTAATACTCATATCTTTAAACTATTTTTTCATTAATTTTTCATTAATACATAATTTTTTAATAATTTTAATGTTTTTTTATTACTCTATAAAATATTTTATTTTGAATAGCCTAAATTTTATAATTTCTTTTTTTTTTAAATATCTTATGTGACTTTGTACAATAAATTAACATTTGTTGTCACATAAGACATTTATATATATTTTAATTTTCTTTTTAATTAATTCCGCATTAGTATCTGATGACAATTTTGTAATCGAAACTGGTAGCCAGTTTTATATATTTAACGTCAAATAAAAATATTTAATGCGGTAAGACTTGGACTAATATTAAATAATGTAGAATAAACGTAACCGAGATCTTATGAATTATGAGATGGTATCTTAGAAATATGCACACACTAATTAAAATCAATGTAGCATTAAAGTTGACCACAAATTCCTCTGCACTTCCAACAAATGAATTTTTTATGATTGTTTCATAGAAATTCAACTCATTTTATTGCTTTCCGTTGGTTGGTTCAGCAGGCACGTCGATTATTACAGTAAAATATGCAAGTCCGTGTACCAGTTTCTCACTTAAAATAATATTTTTATGGTGCAAGTACAAATATGTCCTTTCACTACTACTAGATGCTACTCATGAACTACAACGGTAACTGTCTTTCCTACCTACATATGTATACATACTATTGCTACATATACCATCTTTTTACTAGCATTGATCGTAAAAATAAAAAAATTACTACATGAATTGCAAATTTTACGCTTGATGAAGATGCGATCAGATTAAAGTTTAATGTCATTGTAATTTTATGCAACATTTATATTATTGAATGTATAAATTGTAGGTAAAGTTGGGCCTCCAATGATTTGTTATTCTTGCAATTTATACTATTGGTACAATATTGGAAGATTATAAGTTTTTTATGATAATTATCAATCCTTAATTGACAATAGACTAAGATTAAAAATTTTATAGAAATATATATTTTTATCAGAAGCTCATCTGCTAGTCTTATCTGATCTGTTTTTGCATATTAAAACCGTACACCTTGTTGATACAATTGTCTAATTTTTTCAGTATATAGATATAAATTCGGTTGAAAGAAAAAAAGTATATTTTAAAGAAATCTAAATATGCTAGAGAAGGTTCTCTATAAGTCTCCACCTCTTTGAATGTCTATAAGTCTTTTGAAGCGTGGTTTTCCACAGTCCCGCATGTTTATGGTATTTGAGTTCATTAAATAGCCTTGTCCCTACCTTTATTATCTTCCATTATTATTGGAAATCAGATGTGGAGGGTAATTGTTTGGCTGACGTTTTCTGCCTATTGTATATGTTCCTTTGATACTTGTCACTTCCCCTTTTTGTTAGGGGCGATCCTCACACAGGTCTCTACCTTTATTATTGGTTGTATGACTTGTATAGCCATCTACCCTAACCGTTTTTCTGTCCTATTTTGGAGTTTCTTCTTGTTCCATTTCTCCAACCTTCGTTTAAATTTCATTTACTGGCTTCTCTTTTTTTCTGCCTTTCATGATGATTTTGGGTTGATCATTGAACTTATTTTAGCAATTCACTTATTTTGGTGACTATGTTTAAAACAGGTGGACTCACTTTTGTTTCATTTTAATAAGATATGATTTTACTTTTAAGTATTAAATGCCTATTGGATTGTTAAGTTTACCACTTATTTGTTTATATTTATATTGTAATTTAATTTTCACGTGTATTTTTGGAATTTTACTTTAACTTCATATGTTATTTTTAGTCTGCTTACATTTGTTATTTTTATATGACTTTTCTTTTGTAGACCTAATGGCCAGAGTCGAAACTAGTTGCCTATTTTATTTAAAGTGTTTTGTGGTAAAGGTTTAGAGTTTTATTTAGTTCAATCTAAAGATATACTAAAATATCCCCTTTATATTCAGAGATGACAATTATTCTGTAGTCAAATGGAAAATTGTGTAAAACAAATAATATCAAAAAAAAATATTTTTATCTTGAATTTTTGATTTTAATCAGAAAAGGAATCGAACAAATACTTGAAATTCTAATGCTTATGTTTTAATTCCCATTTAATCGAGATCGTATTTACAAGGTATCCCAAATTTAAATGGATATAATTTAAAAAGAGGTAGGGCATGATTAGTTTCAAGACATCCTGCAAAATTTATTATCTGTATTTTTAACGGTCTATGTGATGTGATTTTTTATCCTTTATCGAAAATGCAAACCTTATTTATGATTAATACGAGTAGGTTACACTAGAGGGCCCTTAAAACACCTTTTCAGAAATTAATATCTGGGCCGCCCTTTTATATTTTAACACTTATTTTTTGTGTTACAAATGTCACTTTACATTTTCTGTTAATATTTTTGTCTTATATTTTTTTTAGTTCCCCAAAAAGACGTTTTGAACCTATCTCGTGCAATAAAATTTGTTAAAATATTTTTATAAATCATGTTAAATGAATAATTTAAAAATAATTATGTAATATAGTTCAGATTCTTATCAATCCCTGAAAATATCAAGAGACTGTCATTATTCGGGGTTTTAATTTAATTTTACTCTTTATTTGCACGTTAAATGAAAAAATTGAAAGCTATTTGGTTTTTTTTAGACATTTTACAAGATTCTAATAAGAAAACCTTCCTCAGGTACAGTTTAAAGTGTACTCTCAACTAAGGCAAAATTATTCTTATATATCACATTTAATGTGTTTTTAAGTACAATTTAACCTTGTATTTTATTATTTTTTGCCGATATTGGTCAAGTGCTTTAATAATATTTTTCAAATATGTCCTCACACTTATCATGTTTAGTTGTTCGTCATTAGTCCAATATATAAAAAAATAGTGCTTCCAACATATATATAACATATATGATCCATTAACACTATGCATACCGCATGCAACCGTATTATTTATACATAAGTTCAATGATTACTGGGTAAATTAAAACACCAAATATTCTTTAAATATTATTTATACTTAATAACTCTACATATGACTTTTAATCATCCCGAAGGTTCACAAACTGTGATTTATAAATATAATAAGAAGCATTTGCATGAATTACACATATGTAGTACATTCATGAGTTTATGGTTGTAATAGTAGAATAAAAACAACACATAATTTGAATAGTACTAAACACAATAATTATCATTAATTTCAACATTAAAGATAAAATAAAATAACATTAGGAATCATATTTACCTACATATTTTTATTTTTGTTTCAGATAAAAAATGAGTCTAAACCTCATTACCCTATTAATCCTGCAATTTACTCAGGAATTGGTATTAGGAATTCACCCTTCTTACAACATATTTCTGCAACAGCCACAGCAGGCCTTAAGTAATCATGGATTACAATTTTTACCACAATCTTATCAGTCGGTATCAGGAGTAGGAATAGTGGGGTAAAAACTTTAACATACTTTATACATTTTCACAAATAAATATATTATGAAGTATCACTAGTCGTAACATTCACTCTATAAGCTTCAGAAATATTCCACAAAAAATGCCATATTATAATTTTTAGGGGACGTAGTTATTTTGGTAATTTTGCGCCATCAGGAATACCCCAGCCAGCACTTCTTCAACCAACTCCTGATCCTGCTACGCAAGGATGTGGTACTCCGCCAGTATCTTGTCCCAATTCAAGGTACAGGTCCTATGATGGTTCTTGTAATAATTTGAGGAATCCTGTTTTAGGAACACCAAATACGCCATACACAAGATTATTGCCTCAAAACTATGGAGATGGTAATATTTGAAATTTTTGTAAATAGAGTGATTTGTAAATAGTATGAAAAAATGTGATTTATATATTTAGAATTGCATGTTATAAAGTCGTTTTTCACAAATTGCTCAAGTTTTTAGGAAAGGCTTCAGTCATTATGTTGCTCATAGGGGAAATTTATGTGAACGGTAATAGATATTTTAGATATTAATTTGTAAATTGTCAGACGTAAATTAAATATTTTATGCCCTAAAATATTTTAAATGGGCAAGAAAAGTAATACCTGTAATCCATTAAATTTATGCTTTTTATATGTGCTATTTCTTATGAAAATATAGCCACCACGAAAGATATTTCTTGACATTTAATAAGTATATAAAAATTCGTTAATGTCGGCTACATATTCAATTTATAAATTATATCATTTGTACATACCTACATACATTTATGAGGTAATAATGTTTAAAAATAATGTATGTAATTTTATTAAAGTCTCCATTATTTCTTTCTCAATTCATAAGCTATTTATGAAGTACGAATGAAGTAATCACAGTGTTAACAAGTAATAAAGTAACACTTGGCTATAATATTTTAATTTGCATTTATTATTTTTTCAATATTTTAATAAAATTAGTAGTAATGCATTTTACATTGAAAATATTAAAGACAGTTCAACAATTCAGCGATATTGTAAAAATGTCTAATTTAAAAGCTAATTAATCTGGGACGTTAACTATTTTATACCTCTAGTACACATTTATGTGTAATGAAAACTATTAACTATTGTTCTACGAAAACCTAAATGAAAACAAAAAAATACAAGGCACTGCATTTACCAAATACGAAAATCAAATATAGGAGAAACGAAACGTTCCGTAAGAAATAAGAATCAAAGAACATATATCTCATTCATAACGTAGAAAAATATAACACTTCAGAAGAAATGGGCATATATGAACAGAATGCTACAATATTATACTATTAGAAACAAATATCAACAAAGTCCACGCAGAGCAAAAAAAATAAATACTCAAAATAAAGTAGCAAAAAATAGCGATTTCCTCTTTTCGTATTTCTTTTATTCATAAGAAAATTAGTAAATAAAAACCCCAAACGAATTAGTGTTGATAGTGATATTTGTTATTCCCATTAAAAAATTTGTCTACTTTTTTCATTTTGCAGGTACAAGCAACCCTCCTTTGGCTAAGAGCGGTAACGATTTACCTTTATCAAGATTAGTTAGTTTAGTTCTGTATCCAGATGCACCAATTGAAGATCCCATTTTCACTCTTAATGCTATGCAGTATGGTCAAATTATTACACATGACATGAGTATGATTCTCGGTAGTACTCAAGCACGTAAGTAAAATTTTTTAAAATAGCTGTTATTTGGCTCCTTACTCTTTTAAGACCATCTCGGTAACTGTTATTTAAAAGAAGGTATAGAAAATTGAAGGAAAACAGTGCAGAGTATATGGGAAAAACCATTTTGTACTCCTTCATTTTCAAGTGTAGATACTTTGATATATTTCCTGTAATATTGTAGCCTTAGACTAGCAACTTGGTTCTCAATTTTAACTTGTACAGGTTTAGAGGTTTTATGCTATGTATTTTCTCTATGTTCCCCAAAAAAATTCTCTCTGAATCAGTATATGACCATATTATATTTTAAAAATTATACCAGCTAAATGTCCGCCGCAGTTTCGCTTGGTGACTTGAATGCTGTAGATCCAATTTTCAATTACCTTATCGCATAGAAGTGGCTCAATTTCGCAAATAACTTGCATGATGAACTCGCGATGAAACAAACCTTCGAATTTCTCGTGCAATAATATGTCAGCATCTCATGTACATAATGGCACGTAAGACCATCTTGTTGAAACCATGTGTTTATTAGATCCATTCTATCTATTCTAGGGCAAAAAATCTCTTGTCATCGTCCTATACCACTCTTCGTTGACAGTTGACAATTCTTGGTTTTCGAAAACATGAATGATTTTGCCAGACCACAATGCGCACCAAACAGTAACTTTTTAAGGAATAGAATGGGCTATATGAATCTCCCGTAGGTTTTTGTCACTCCAAATTCGGAAATTCTGTTTTTTAACGAAGTCACTTAACTAGAAATGAACCTAGTCCAAAATCAGGATCAACGTTCAATAGCGACTTTTTTCATTATTTTCAAGGAATTTTGCTCTTCTTTGACGTTCAGCCGTTTTCAGATCTAGCAGCAAACCGGATAATGAAATGTAAAGACTAAACGCTAAAAAAGCTATCCGTCAAATTACTGCGCCATGTTATGCAAACATCGAGCGTTACTATTAAAAAACTTTGTAATTTTTCAACTCTTCCAAACTTGAATTGGTATAAAACCATAGATTTCTGAAACTGTTTTACCATTTTTAGAACCTCATTCAACACGCTGTTGTTCAGCTGATGGTCAGCTACTAGAATTATCAAATATTCCGGATCATTGTTATCCAATAGTATTACCAGATCATGATCCACAACATTCTCAAACCAACACTAGGTGCATGAACTTCGTGAGAACAATAACAGATCGTGATCGTAACTGCGTCGGAGGAACACAACCAGCCGAACAGGTTAGTTAAAAATATATACTCACTCGTATTGCAGAAATGAAACTTAAAGGAATTTTAAAAGTAAAATTATAATGGTACTTTATTTGGTTTAAACCAATAATGAAATTTTACAAAATTTGAAAACATAATTAAAACGAAATTAATTGTTTCAACTCTTACTTTATGGAATTTATTCATAATAAATATGGAAAGATAGATAATACTTATCTTGAATTTCCACAGTTTTCCAAAGCGTTCTAATACGTATTAAGGTCTACCTTGGTTTCGGTATCTGGCAATATATCATTTACCAAACTTCTATCTGTCTTGGAAAATGGTGTATTATCAGATACCGAAACCTAGGCAGACCTCAATACATATAAAAACGCTTTGGAAGACTGTGGAAATTCAAGGTAAGTATTATTTATCTTTCCAAATTTATAATTAAAACTTTTAAATGCAACTTGTATCAATGAAGTTTATCAGGAAAATTTCTTGTAAGTAATATATTATTATTTAAATGAAAAATTCAAAATTCAAAATCTATCGAATTAAATTCTTGAAATAAAAAAAGTCTTTATGGTTTGTTTTTAGTTGACGGCCGTAAACCATTATTTGGATCTTTCAATTGTGTATGGCAACACCGACCAAGTAAATCAACAAGTCAGGCAGTTCCAAGGTGGTAGATTAAGAGTTGATGTAAGAAAAGGTCAAGAATGGCCTCCAAGATCATTGAATGCGTCTGGTGTTTGTACCATTCAGAGCCAACAGGAAGCTTGTTATCTTGCTGGTAATTGACTTTATTTTCATTTAAATCTGTAAATATATATCAAGTAAAGACTACCGTCAATATATATTATTCATATATTTTTAAGGTGATGCTAGGGTTAATCAAAACCCGCAGCTAACTCTTCTGCAAATCATCCTGTTGAGAGAACACAACAGAATAGCTGACGTTTTGTCCAAGCTGAATCCTCATTGGAATGACGAAGCAATATTCCAAGAAGCAAGGATTATTAACATCGCTCAACATCAACAGATCTCCTATTATGAATGGCTCCCTATCTTCATCGGTCTCCAGAATTCATTGAAAAATAATATTATCTACAGAACGCATGATTTCGTAAACGATTACGACGAAAATGTGAATCCCACTATTCTGAACGAACATGCTACTGCTGCATTTAGATACTTCCACTCATTGATTGTTGGAAATTTAGAGTAAGGAAATTAGATATCTTTATTTCTAATTAATACAAAATTAACTCTCAAAAACTCTAATATTTGTTATTCTGGATAGTTTTTTTTAAAGATTTTTTTAATACAGTATAGTCAATGAAAAACGTTCAAGTTACGGAAGTCTAAGGCTCAGTGACTGGTTCAATCGTCCACAGATTTTAGAAGAAGGAGACAACTTTGATCAACTCGCCAGGGGACTTAACACACAACCAGAGTCAGCATCTGATCAATATCATACTAGTGAAGTAAGTAAATTCACAGTATTTTGTATTGACGTATATTTAGGAGAAACGTTTTTTGTTTGTTTTTTAGATTACCCAATTTTTGTTCAGAGCTGGCCGACCATTTGGATCGGATCTCAAAGCATTTGATGTTCAAAGAAATAGAGATCACGGATTGGCTACTTATAATGATTATAGACAATTTTGTGGATTACCAAAAGTACATACATTTGAAGGATTCCTTGACGTCATAAGCCAAGCGGTAGGTTTACTAAGTATCATAAAACAGTTTTAAGTAAAATAAAAATTCCAAGGCTCAATTTTAAGAAATTATTTTTAGACCCTCATTCTCAAACAATATATTTTACAGTAACAAACTATAGTTTTTATCTTTTTGCAGAATGTAGAAAAGCTAGCTTCACTTTACGAAACAGCAGATGATGTAGATCTAACTGTAGGTGGATCTTTGGAAGCTCACGTACCTGGAACTCTTGCAGGACCAACTTTCTTGTGCATTTTGACGGAACAATTTTACAGGACTAGAAAAGGGGACAGATTCTTCTTCGAAAATTCAGGGCAAACTGGTCTAAACTTGGATCAGCTTAACGAAATACGTAAAACCAGTATTTCCAGATTGTTTTGTGATAATTCTTATGGTGTCAGAACCATGCAACCCCGAGGATTTGAAAGGATTTCCCATAGGTGAGCTTTCAAAATAATATGTAAATAATTTTAATGTTGAGATGATAAAAAAATTTATTTCATTTCTTAGTAATCCTGTCGTACCATGTGAGAGCTTACCATTTGTGGACTTATCACTATGGAAAGAGGTCAGCGGTGGACAAGTAGTACCATCTGGTCAAATTCCATTAGATCAGACTTTATTTGGTGGTCATCTTTATTCTAAAAAATAAATCGCCATATTATGTATTTTGTTGTTTCCTTATTAGTGTTAGTCGGAAAATAATGTAAATGTAAATGAATTGTAGTTGTTTTATTCTGCTCATTGAAGTAATGATTTAATGTAAATTTTTAACTATAGATGACAAGAGTGCTATTTTTCTAAACTTTTTTTAAAAGTAATTTATTATTATATAACTGTGAGGCCAAAATATTACATTTTGAAAAACCCTTTAGTATTATTATCGAACATTTAAGTAGATATAAGTGAAATTAATTGTAAATACTTTCAATCGAGTATTGTTACTATTATAATTTATTGTTATATTATGACACTTTTTAATTAGTTATTTATTAATATTTTTTCTATTATAATTGCTAAATAAAATGTAAATATTTTTGATAATAAAAGTAGGATACTGCTATAGGCACTTTTTATTATTCATAATATTTATGATTATGGATAAGGTTATGTATGTAACATTGCCTTTATTATAACTTTTTTAATTTTCTTTCAACATGTGTTTCGTTCAGTGTATCCCAAACTCCCTATCGCGGCATTCGATCAAAAGCCTTCTATAGCTCTATGTAACATATGATGTGTTATCACATTTTTCCTTTTATCTCATAGTGCCAAACTATTTTTGATTGACATATAGGGTAATTCGTATAAGAAACAATAACAAGGGCAAGTACGGGAATCTAAAATATGGTGATTTAACGCAACTTACCTCTACCCCTGAGAAGTTATAGGCCTTGAAAGTGGTGTGTCAAATTATATCAACTTTTTTCCCTGATCGTTAAATTTGACATTGAATTTCATAGTCTACTTTTGAATTTTCGATTATTTTATACACAGTTGCAATCCGAGTTTTTAGTTATTTATTCGGGTTTTTGTTGAAGACTACAAGGTTTTCTTGAAAAATAAAAAGAGTGAGAAAAGTTTTAAAATTAAATTCCCCCTAATATAAAGTAATAACTCTTTAACGGTTAAAAACTTCTGTCACATTTTAATGGTGCATCATCCCTTAGCAACACTTTTAGAATACTACAATTGAACTCTATTTACTGTTGTTTACTGTTGATTAATGCTCTTACACTCACAACGTATACAAATATGGTTTAAGTGTAACTGATATATTGACTTAAACCAAAAAATCCCAAATATAGCTGTTTCATGTAGACCCGTTTCCCTAGTCTCTTATATTCTTAAAACAATCGAGAGACTAGCACAAGATAACTTTTTTATAGATTCAAAGAAATGTCTTCCTCCAAATCAATGATTCTGTCGATATCGTTGTCTTAAATGAAAAAATACCATCTAAATCTTATGAACCAGTTATCGCATCCCGTTGTTTCTTATTCATAAACTTCCGTTTAGGATAGAATAATTGCTTAGAATTTGGAAACACTAGTTGATGGCTGAAATATACTATCAGTACGAGAGCCGAAAAAAAACCTTCAAAAGTACTTTGAATTTAATAATTCCGGCACTGATATTTTCATTTTTAATCACAATATTGTTCTTTATCTTATTTACTTATAAAAACTTATCTATAAATAAAATATTTGTCAAGTTCAGATCAAATATACATCATGGCATTAAGTAACGTCGATTTACCAACATCGTATCAATATTTCACCGGAAATGGCATCTCTCAAGGGTTATCTGATAATCAGCCTTACTTCACCCTTAACAATAAAAATATTACCATCTACAGTGGTGCTTTTCACTACTTTAGAGTTCCCAGAGCCAATTGGAGAGACAGGCTGAGGAAAATGAGGGCTGCTGGTCTCAACACTGTTGAAACATACGTCCCTTGGAATTTACATGAACCTCATTCCGGTAAGTACAGATTCTATATTAGATAACATTTTTATTATAAAAATATCCAAATCCTTAATGTATTTTGACCTCCTCATGTACTATTTTATGCAATAAAAATGTCATTATTAATAAACATTTTAGGAACTTACGATTTCGGCGAGGGTGGATCAGATTTCGAAGATTTTCTTCACGTAGAAGAGTTTTTAAAAACAGCACAAGAAGAAGATTTATTTGCATTAGTCCGACCCGGTCCTTACATCTGCGCCGAATGGGAATTTGGAGGTCTTCCAAGTTGGATCTTGAGGAACACCACTTCAGTTAGAAATTCGAAAGACGAAAATTATATAAGTTACGTTAAAAGATATTTCAATATCCTCTTGCCGGTTTTAGCAATGTTGCAATTTCAAAAAGGAGGCCCTATCATTGGTTTCCAGGTAGAAAACGAATACGGTGGAACTTTTCACACTGATTTTGAGTATTTGGAAATTCTAAAACAAATGTTTTTGGATCACAATATTACGGAATTACTGTATACGTCGGATGGGGTTCTGATAGCTGGAGGAAGAGGTTCTATACCGGGAGTTCTACAGACAGCAAATTTTAACCAATTTCCAATTTTACAGTTAGATTATTTGAAACTGATACAACCTAAAAAACCTATTATGACAATGGAGTACTGGACTGGTTGGTATGATTATTGGGGAAGTAACCACAATACCGGACCGACTCCAGATAAATACAGAAAGCAGTTGATTGAAATTTTAGATTTTCCCTCTTCAGTAAATCAGTATATGTTTATTGGTAAGTTAAAATAACTAAAATATCATTAACCAAACATCCTTGGAAATAACTTACACTCGTTGTAAAAAATGTTGCAAAAGATAATTGATTTTTTTTCATTTTCAGTTCGTTAGCTGTATGTTTAGATTTTAGATCTTTATAGCACTTTTGTGATAGTACAGTTTCTAATTGATCAAAAACAATATAAAAACAATGTGAGAACTATAATTTATATTATTGTTTAATTTTTCAAAGTAGATCATGTTGAAAAAATACCTTGTTCTTCGTGTAAAAAATTTGATGACAAGCTTAACTGAAAGCTGGATCCAAATTCAAACTTTCAAAGTTGTTTAGAAATAGAACTGTGGTTCAAAATAGTTATAATGTTAACAATAAAAATATTGTTATTTAGTTGAGTGAAAAGATTTATAAGACTTTTTAATCGGTACTGCTATAATGAACAAAACGAAAAAAAATCTAATCTCTGATTTATTAGTGGTACATAATTATATCCTATAAGTATAATCAATGTTTCCGAAAATAATTTTAAAATGTGATATTGCATTACGTTTAACAAAATTCTTATCAATTTCCTGTGTTTATTCTTTTAAACCTAAATAGCAACAATTTTATTTCAAAAATTATTTTGAATCAAGCAAGGATTCTTTTTTTTTAAATATGCTTCATTAAATAATTTAGTTGTACCAAATGATTTTCAACCATTGTCATTTTCTTTTTATATCCCTAACAATATAATTTAAATTAATTTCAATAATTTCTTTCTTTCTTTACAATAGTCAATAAATAAATTATTATCTATATATTACATTTTTTAGGAAGCACAAATTTTGGATTCTTAAACGGAGCTAATACAATTTTAATGGATTCTAATAATGTGGGATTACAACCAATCACAACAAGTTATGATTATGGTTCACCAATTACTGAATACGGAGCCTATACTGAAAAATACAACATTACTAAAGAACTTATAGCTGCTCGTAACAAAGTTATTACCAACATACCAGAGCAGCCTGCTGAAAAATCGATTACTCAATATCCCTCTTTAGAACCAAAAGGACAGATACTTTTATCACAAATTATAGATGACTATGAAACTAAAATAGAAAGTGCAGATATAATCCCTATGGAATTGCTACCTATAAACAACTATTCAGGACAAAGTTTTGGCTACATAGTTTACAGAAAAACCAACCTTACACTATCAAGGGACGCCACTTTAAAAATAAAAGGGTATATTCGTGATACAGCGCTTGTATTACTCAATGGAAAATTAATATCTCCTGTTCCGAAATCTGGCGAGGATTTATTTGGATTCGGTTTTTGGAAGCGGTTTAATTCAAGTTTGGTTGTAACAAATGAAGATCTGCAAAACGCCACAATAGATCTTGTTATAGAAAATTTTGCAAGAAATGGATTTGGACTTTTAAATGAATTTCATCAGTTTAAAGGACTTACAGACGATGTACTTATAGATGATGTTAAAATTACTGATTGGCAAATCGTTCCATTAGAATTTAAAAAATCTTGGAATACTGATCTTACAAGTTGGAAACCTATTAGTTCAACGAAATCTACTCCAGCATTATACAAATTTGTTTTGGATATAAAAGGGCCACCGGAAGATACATTCATTGATTTGAGGGAATGGAATAAAGGAATTTCCATAGTAAATGGATTTGTTCTTGGTAGACATTTTTTCCTAGGACCTCAGCATACTTTGTATCTACCAGCGCCTTTTTTGAAACAAGGCGAGAATGATATTTTGGTTTTTGAACATTATGATGCTGCTAGCAAACTTAGTTTTTCAGATAAACCGATCTTTGGTGGACAATCCCACTAGTTATTGGAAACCAATTAAAAAAATCTACATATTTTGTTAACTTCTTATCGAATTGCCCATAAAAATGTTATTTAAAGATACTCATTCCGTTTATAAATAGAACCCAGTTTAAGCAGTGAATAATAATACTAACAATATATTTCTACATTTGTTTGCGAAACATTTGTTTGTATTTAAGTGTGATTGTCAAAGAACAGTCAATTATCGGCATTTCGCAATTTAAAGTAAAGTTACTATAGTACATGTTACTAGTGTGGCACCCAAAATTGAAGCACAACCTTTATTATAAAATATTTTAAAAACTCAACTCAAATATAAATGTATATGTCAAAAACTGTTTTTTCTTCCCCTGGTCTATAACACTAATGGAATTATTTTACTAAAAAAATAAAGTTCGTTGTCAAAAAGTTTTTTGGTAAAAAAATTACTGTCACAAATGTCAACAGTAAAGGTAACTCTGAACCACAGATCTCTATACTTAGCTGTAGAGAATTTTACAAAGAGAACGTAATTAATAATGAGAAGACAAGAAGTGATCAGCCACAAATAGACACGGTCGACCCTAGAAGACATACCTCAGGATGAAATGAACAAAACTATGGCTTTGTGAAAAAGTTCTATCCAAAGTTTAACAGCAAACAGGAATGGAGCTGCAAATCCGTGGAAACGGGGATCAAACAGGAATCCATAAAGTCGTACACGGATGGCTCCAAAACCGATGATGGGACTAGAAAAAGGAGTTTATGGCCTTGAACTAAATACATAGAGAAAAACTACTGTAGACAAGAAACCATCATCAAGTCGGATAGTTAATCAGTTCTAGGTTGGTCTGAAAATGCCGACAAAAACTGAATGAGCTAGCTAAAAGGAACGTAGTTAAACTACAATGGGTTTCGGGACACTCTGGAGTGGCAGGTAATGAGATAGTAGATAAACTGGCCAAAAAAAGAGCTCTTTATAGGTCCAGAACTCTTCTGAGACATCAGTATCAATACCATATTGACAGAAATTTTGAAGAAAGAAGACATACAACGGTCAAACAGTTGGAACAATCTTGAAGAGCTTGGACAAGCTAAGATACTTTTGGGAAACTACAACCAAAAAAGAGTGAAATACAGCTTAAGTATCAGTAATAAACTATAAATTGAAAGAAACTTGCATTAGAAGACGAAGAAGATAGCAGATTCTGTGGGAAAGCGGAGGAAATCTCAATTCATATTCTTAAAGATGTGCTGTCCTCTGGAACCCAAGGGCTACTCACCTAAGTAGGCACCTGATTAAAGAGGAGGCCTTACTTAATCCAGAGCTATCTCATATTTCTTATGGTGGTTGGCTTAGAAGAGTTGCTGTAGCCAAGGAGGCAATAGATCTTTTAGGTCGCTAGCGTACAATACTCCAAGCTCTCCAAAATACTTGACAATACTGCCAAAGTATAAAAATTATTTTGATTGATACCCTGACAAAACAATCCTAGGCAATAACACAATAACCCCCGTCACAACAGCCCCTCCCAAAAGAGTCCCAGTCTTAATAGTCCATTTTAATTTATTAATAATGAAGAAATACACATGACTTACTTCATAGATATCGTTTTTGTCAAATAAGTCACACGAGTAATCACAAGAAACATCGTGCACTTGGTACAGAATTTCCTAATATTTGCTAAGTTGATAATAATGTAAAATGTACATTGTCCAGAAAATAGTTATAGATAAGTGTAGAATGGACCATTAACAACATAAATATATCTATTATATTTATTTATTATGCTTAAATTAAATTCAACTATTAAGACTGGGACTGCTTTTTTGGGGGCTGTTTTGTCGGGTGCTTTTTTTGTTTTAAACAAAAAATAGTGATATATGCTATATTGCAAAAATTTTGTATTCAGTGATTCATGTAATTGATTTGGTTTGTTTTGAGTTTGACTTGAAGAACTCAAACTCAGTAAAACTTTCTAAATATTTTTTTAAAATGAAATCAAATCGAAATTTTTAATGTTTGAAAAATTAAACTGTTTGTCAAACTAGTTTGAAATCATCAGTAAATCAATAAAAATTACTATTTTAAATATATTAGTTTATAAAGAGTGAAAAGAAAAGGGGTTGTAGCTTATTTTTGTTATTTTTTTAAACAGCTAAAAAATGTTTTTGAGAATATTGTGCACAAAAATAAATAATGCCACTTAAAAAATTCAATTATTTTTGAATAATTTGAGTTCAAAGTTAGGCAGACAATTTTTTAATAGCAAGATATTCATATATATGTGTAAAATTTGAATTTTACATCTATACTGATTCTAAGGTAAGCTTCAAAAAAATTGAATTTAATTAATTCCTTTCAATGATCTCTTTATTAAGCATTTTCAGACAGGTTTTTTATGCTCTAGAAGTTACAGCTCCTTTATTGAGTTTTGTCAGTCATTTATTAAGCAAACTATATATTTTTTTATTCTAATATCTCTTATATTTGAATAACAAACACTTTTTTATACACATTTAATTTCAATTTTTATTGTACCTAAATGATTTTCATAATTTCTTTTACACCTCTAATTCACGTGCCATTTTTCTATACTTAAGCCTTTAATTCAAAGTACGCGCTAGATAATCCATATCTTAAGTATTTAATTATTTTTTATTTATTGTTCGAGACAATAATTTACAAGTAGGATTTGTATGAACCTTTAATCGATACTTTTGATTTTAATCTATAATAATCTATCTATGTATATAAAAACTGTTCATTAGCTTTACTTTTTAAATTGAATGCGTTCAAAATGGCTTTAGCTCCAACTATTTACGAGTATTATACAGGGGGTGGCATTTCTGCAGGGTTGTCTGACCAACAACCGTATTTCACTCTCAATAATAAAAATATCACCATATACAGTGGGGCCTTTCATTGTTTTAGGGTCCCAAGGGCCTATTGGAGGGATAGATTGAGAAAAATGAGAGCTGCTGGACTCAATACCGTTGAAACGTATATTCCATGGAATTTACATGAACCACAATCAGGTTAATATAAAAACAAACTATTAATACGGGAAATATTGTAAGGTTAAAAATTATTTAAATATTTTAACCAAGTAAAAATTTAAAATATAGTTTAATAGAATTGTATACTCATTTATTATTTTAGATACATATGACTTTGGAGAAGGTGGTTCAGATTTTGAAGACTTCCTTCACGTGGAAGAATTCTTAAAAACTGCTCGAGAAGAAGATCTGTTAGCTCTAGTCCGTCCGGGTCCCTACATATGTTCTGAATGGGAATTCGGTGGGTTACCAAGCTGGATATTGAGAAACACCTCTTCTATAAGAAACTCCAAAGATCAGAACTATTTGAATTACGTCAAACGGTACTTCAATGTACTTCTCCCGTTACTTACTCTTCTGCAATTCCAAAAAGGAGGTCCCATTATAGGTTTCCAAATCGAAAATGAATACGGCAATACTGGAAATAAAGATGTAGAATACTTAAAATACATTCAGCAGCTTTTCTTGGATAACAATATAAAGGAGTTACTGTACACATCCGATCCACCGAGTGCAAATGGAATAGGTGCTATACCAGGTATCCTTCAAACTGCAAATTTTAATAGCAACCCCAAATGGCAATTGGATAAATTGAACTCTCTTCAGAGCAATAAACCCACTATGACCATGGAATTTTGGACAGGTTGGTTCGATCATTGGATGGAAGGTCATCATACTGTCGATTCTGGACAATTTAAATCATTATTAGAAGAAATTTTGGATTATCCCTCTTCAGTTAATCATTACATGTTTATTGGTAAGATAAAATGATATTCTTTTATATATATCTCTTGAATATTTCGATTGACTTCGACCTGAAGTAAATTAATTGTTAAATAAGCTGTTTTCATAGGAGTAAAACATTAGTATTACTTTATATATAAAATTATGTGTTTCCCTAAAGATGAATTGCTCTTATTTTGCACTTTAGCTAATTGAAATATAATTGTACCTACTTATTTTGTTATTTATTTTTGATATTCTACAGGAAGTACCAACTTTGGATTTTTAAATGGAGCAAACAGCCTTAAGGGTGGTCAGAATAATGAAGGCTTACAACCTACTACTACAAGCTATGATTACGACTCGCCAATTACTGAGTACGGTGGTTACACTGAAAAATACAAAATTGTTAAGGAAGCAATAGCCGCTCGAAATCCTGTTCAAACAAAAATTCCTGATGAACCTGAAGAAGCTCCTCTTATTGCATTACCTACTCTTAAATCAGTCGGTGCTATTTCCCTGTCATCTCTGATAGATGCTTTACCAAACGTTATAGAAAGTGAAAATATAATACCAATGGAGAATTTGCCTATCAATGGAAATTCTGGACAAAGCTTCGGTTACATTGTATACAGAAAAACTATTGATAATCCAAGGAAAGAAGTTGTTCTTAAAATAGGTGGATATGTAAGAGATACTGTTTTAGTATTATTAAATGGTAGGTTAGTATCTCCTGTTCCAAGAAACGCAGGAGATATTAACGGTTTTGGTTTTTGGAAATTAGTAGACTCTACGTTAACATTGCCAAATGATGACAAATCGATGAAATATGTAATTGATTTGGTGGTAGAAAATTTTGCTAGAAATAATTATGGAAGTTTGGACCAGTTTAGACAATTTAAAGGTCTTACAGACGATGTCTCAATTGATGATCAGAAAATAACTGGGTGGCAAATAATGCCATTTGAATTTAAAACTTCTTGGAATAACGCTTTGAAAAATTGGGGATCTGGTAATGCAAGAAACGCTACACCAACTCTTTATAGATTCATACATAATATAGAAGGCGATCTTTTGGACACATACTTAGACATGCGTGATTGGAACAAAGGTATTGTGATTGTTAATGGATTTGTGTTAGGAAGGCATTTCTTTTTAGGACCACAACAGTCTTTATATTTACCTGGACCATTATTGAAGCAAGGTCAGAACGAATTCATTATATTTGAGCATTACGATGCTCCTGGTTCCTTAAAATTTTCTAATAAACCAATATTTGGTGGACCATCACATTAAATCTGATCATATAAAAAATATAATCAAATAATTATTTTATTAATAAAGATTTATAATAAAAGCATAAAGAGCCTCATTTAACATACCCTTTTTGCATTATGGATTTATTTTTCGTTATGAAAAGACTAAGTAGACACAAAATGTATTTAAGTAGTGGAGTTGTTACCCTAATATTAGGGCAATATGAGCATTTTAAAACCTACAAAAGGCGGAGGAAGAAGTATCATTAGTTCACACCGTCTCAAGAAGAGAAAAATACAAAGGATGGTCGTTAAAGAAGCATTCCATGGGACTATTACCAGTAATTTAAAAAAATGGCACAAAATGTCAAATATTGGCTTATCAATTTAAAAGTTAAAGGTTACAATATAGTTTCAGAGAATGGCAATAACCTAAATCCTGTCACCAACGATAAATTAACCCTGTCACCCAATAAGCACAAATGTAATACCGGGGTAATACGGTAAAAATTACTAAATATAATACCGGGAAAGTTAAAAAACTTGTGTTTCAAATATAACCCAATAAAACTTTTACTAAATATATTAATAATATTCCCTGACTGTAATAAATCACTAATAAAATGCAAGCCATTGACGAGATTAAACAATTTGAAGCGGTAAGGTTTGTCAATGACCTTGTACTGACACGAGATAAAAATTAGTACTTAACTAAGAACAAATCACTAAATCAAAGATTTTGAATCCTTTTGGAATAAAAATATATTGATAAATTAAAGAAAAGATTATACAAAAAGAACAAAAATTTCGTAAATAAATTAAGGAATAGAAAAAATTTAATACGTTTAAATGCTCAAAATGAGATTATCTTGGTAAATTTATCATTTAAAAAGCTAGTTGACTAAGAGAAAATCTAGTTAAAAAAATAATCTATAGTCATTTTTTATTTTTTGGTAGAAGACACTTTTATTCAAAAAAAATGAATTACACCCAAACGAAAAACTACTTCTTTTAAAGTTGCGAAGGAATAAAAAAAAGTAATATTTATAAAAATAACTATTTTTTTCGTCCATGAAAGCGCTAAGAAATGATATGTATAACCTCATCAAAGAGTAATCGGAAGATTCAATTTTTATATTTATTTTTTTACTGAGTTTTTCCCCCACACGTCCCCCATCCGTCCGAGTTTCTTTGGCTTTAATCAATCATGGTTCTGTTTTCTTGTATTTCCGTTGGACTTTTGAGTTTTGGTACGTAGTTATTTCTATTAAATATATTTTATACAATTATTCCATTGGTTTTATTTTACTTCTAATCGTCTTTTATTGTATTACATGAAAATGAAGAAATATCACTATAAACTATTTACGAGTATTAAGTGGTTGTATAAAAAAATGTCGTTTGTATTATTCAACCGAAATAACTATAGACGCAAGATGCGCGAACGAGAGAAATGAAGGAAAAATCGGTAATAGTATTACTCATATTAAATAGCACATTTTACTAGTACAGGTTTAGATTACTTAAATATTTCCAGAATATTCTAATGTACTTATTAAGTAATTAAGATATACTTTATACGTTAATAATGATGTCAGCACTTACCAAATAAGTGTTATAAAAAATTAATTAAAACTCTGATATGTTTTTAATTTAATATATTAATACATTAAATAAAATGTTCATCGTCTGGATTAATAAAACATTCCCGATCCAATAATGCCAGAATAGAAATACTTTTTTAATTTTGATGATTTTATCTGTAAGTTTTTTCATTCTTCTGTCGGATACATTTCAAAAAACTAATCTGTTAATGTTTGTAATGAGGTGAATGTGAAAATCTACATTTCTGGAAAAAACATAATTTTTTAAAGTTGCCCAAATCAACTCTATTGATATCAAAAGCTGTAATAGTAATGCGATAAAGTTGTTTTCTTTAGAATCTTATTGATTGATATGTTTAGATAAAATTTATTTTAAATGATAATCAGACTTTGTTACCAACGGAATTTTTCGAATCGGGAAAATGTTTTACGCAAATCAAATAACTTGTGCTCTTCATAGCAAAAAAAAATAAATATTTAAAAGTTGTTATTCAAAATATTATCTCTGATAATTACAATTGATAAGAAGGCACTTCAAAAAATAATTACATGTATATAGTTATTTCAAATAGTTAATAAATCTCATTGTTGGTCTTATACTTAAAAAAGAACATCAAGATGTCAGTAGCAGCTGCTGCTTTACCAACTCTATATGACTACTACACCGGAAATGGCATCACAACAGGGTTGTCAGATAAACAACCGTACTTTACACTTAATAACAAAAATATCACCCTATATAGTGGGGCCTTTCATTATTTCAGAATGCCGAGAGCCTATTGGAGGGATAGATTGAGAAAAATGAAGGCGGCTGGTTTGAATACTGTAGAAACATACGTCCCATGGAATCTTCATGAACCGCAACAAGGTAGAAAAGCACGTACATTTAGTTTTAGTATTATACTGTTTATATTTGGATAGGTCAGTTCGATTTTGGAAATGGAGGAACTGATTTCGAAGACTTTCTCCATTTAGAGGAATTTTTAAAAACCGCCCAGGAAGAAGACTTATTTGCATTGGTTCGTGCTGGTCCTTACATCAATTCAGAATTTGAATTTGGCGGATTACCAAGTTGGATAACAAAAAAAGTAAAACAAATCAGAAGATCCGCTGATCGGTTCTTTATCCCATTCGTAAGAAACTACTTCAACGTTTTAATGCCCATTCTGGCTCTATTGCAATTTCAAAAAGGAGGTCCAATAATAGGAATCCAGGTAGAAAACGAGTTTGGAAGTAAACATTTCAAAGACACTGAATATTTAGAAGCTTTGAAGGACATGATGACCGGCAATGGAATTATAGAATTGCTTTATACCAGTGATCCACCCAGGAATGGACAGTACGGCGCCATACCGGGTGTACTACAAACTGCAAACTTCAATGGCGACCCGAAGGAAATGTTAGATATGCTCAACACCTTCCAACACGGTAAACCAAATATGTGCATGGAATCTTATACTGGTTGGTTCGATCATTGGGGACAAAGGCACCAACATAAGAGGCCCAGTGATTATAAGAAACAATTGGAAGAAATTCTAGACTACCCCGCATCAGTTAATATGTATATGTTTGTGGGTGAGATTTTTTGTTTTTTATATTTAAACATTCATTTCATCGCAAAGTGTTAGTTTAAATTCGACAATTGGTTTAATCCATTAGAGAAATTTGAATATAATTTGTTATCTAGGTTAATATACCGCTACGTTTTAGGTAGCACAAGTTACGGCTTCACAAATGGCGCTACATTGTCCCCCGTTACCAATAATTCCGGTTTGCAACCAGACCTTACAAGTTATGATTATGATTCTCCGTTGACCGAATACGGAACCAAGACCCTCAAATATGATTTGGTTAAAGAAGTGATTGCAGCCCGCAATAAAGTACAGACTTATATACCAGAGTTTCCAAGTCCCTTGCCTTTGATTGCTTATGCTCCTCTAGCACCTGTAGGCCAAATGCCAATTTCTGTAGTAGTTAATCAAGTTGGTTGGTCAGTAAGCAGTGAAAATGTTGTACCCATGGAAGAAATGAATATTAACAATGACAATGGACAGAGTTTTGGATACATAGTATATAAGAAAACTCAATTGGATATACCAGCAAATGCTGTGATTAAACTTTCAGGATATGTAAGAGATACTGTACTAGTATTAATAAATGGAAAATTGGTATCTCCGCCTCCAACTAAGATCGATGATTTAAACAAGTTTGGATTTTGGAAACTTCATGATTCTACATTAACTATTACTAATGAAGAAATTAAAGGAGCTACATTGGAGTTAATTGTTGAAAATTTCGGCAGAAATACTTTAGGAGTTTATCAATTTAAAGGATTAACAGAAGATGTGTATTTAAATAACAATAAGCTTACCAACTGGGACATTGTACCTTTAGAATTCAGGAAATATTTCAATTTAGGTCTTAGCAACTGGCAACCCATTACCAACAGGCAAAAATCGTCAGCTCTATACAAATTTAATTTGAAAATTGATGGTACTCCTAGCGACACGTTTTTGGATATGCGACAATGGACCAAAGGTATTACAATTGTAAATGGATTTGTGTTAGGACGACATTTCTTTATTGGTCCACAACAGACTTTATATTTACCAGCCCCCTTCTTAAGGTCAGGAAGCAACGATATTATTATTTTTGAACATTATAATGCCCCTCAAACATTAAATTTTGTATCCGAACCGATCTGGGAATTATCAAATTAAGTAGTCCGAACAATTTTTATTCTAATAAAATTTATTAGCAAAAATTACTGTGCTTTATTTTTAATTTTAAACCAATTGCGGAGTTTTAATTCTGAATATTTATACTATAAAATTAAATAAAATGGACAATTTGAAATTAAATCATCAACATCTAGTGAATACCATGCTTCTCTTACTTAAAAAAAAACAACCTAAATAAATCAAATCATACAAAGTTATTGCATATTTTGTAAATACCTATTAAAGTAAAAAATAATGTAGGCTCATTTCTATTAGTTGTAAAACCGAAAATTCCTAAATTAAAGAGATCAAGTATTTATAATTTAAATTACTAGGATTCTAATGCTATCTATGAGCAAGACCCTTAGAAATTTTGAAATAAGATATAGTGAACACTTAAGAGCTTATATATTAAAACATCAAGATAAGTTACATTACGCAAAATATCTAATTGACACTCAATACAAACCTACATTTAACAAAACAATTGAAAAAACAGTGAAATTCCTTCATAGAAGTGACAAGAAGCAAAAATCTGATTTTATGAAAAAATTTATAATAAAGAAATATCTGCGATATCCTCAATATATAGTACTGAATGAACAATTAAATCTAGAAAGTTCAATTATTTTAGATTATTTTAGACTAATTATATATTAACCAATTTTTTCGAAAATGAAGAATATTGGTTAGAAAATTTATAATATAAAATCATACTATATATAAGATGCTTATCATTTCTTATGTCACATCTGATGATGCCGAAAAGTGAAGTATGTCATATAAGAATTTTTTAAAAACTTTGGAAAATCGTAGAAATTTAAATTAAGTACAATTTATCTTTTATATTTATCCTTAATAATATGTTGCCCAGTCTTTTATAATACAATTTATACGAAATATGTATAAAAAAAAATAATTCATGTAAATGTAACGTCGAAGGGTATTTTAATTTTTCCAAAGTAATTGTGTTGGTTATAGAGGTATTTTTGATAAAAAAAAATGTACAACATCTAGATTATTTATTTTTTACATAAAAAAATATTTATCTAATGACTGTTATAAATATGATTTTGATTAAAACGAACGTTAGATGCGGGTTTGTAATGTTCAAATATAATAATTTCGTTATCTCCAGTTTTTAAAAGAGTGGCTGGTAAATAAAGCGTTTGGATGGGGCCCATTCTAGCATATCTCCCTAGAACGAATCCGTTTACAATCACAATTCCTTTAACCCAATCTTCCATGTACACGAAAGAATCCTGTGGTGCACTAATTCTAAGGGTAGCTTTATACATAGCAGGTCCAATAGAATTTGAAAAAACATCTTTCCATCCTGATAAACTATTTGTCCAAGATGATTTAAATTCTAGAGGATAAATAGTCCAATCGGTGAGATAATTGTTATTTAATTTCACTTGACCTTGCCATAGTCCTTTGAATTGTTTGTAGACTCCTACATTAACTCTACCCCAATTTTCGACGACTATTTCTAGTCTAGCTCCAGTTAGAGCTTTGTCAGTTAAAACCAATTCGGAATCAAGAACTCTTGATGAACCGAATCCATCAAGATCCTTGGACTTCTCCAACCATGGCGATACAAGAATACCATTTACTAGTACCATTACTGTATCACACACTCTACCTTCGATTTTAAGAACTCCATTCGCAGGTATGTCAATATCCGTTTTTCTATATACCACGTAACCATAACTTTGTCCATTTCCATTGTTAATATCTAGCTTTTCCATTGGTATTACATTCTTGGAAGACACTGGAGTTATAGTTTGTAACATGTCGTATAAAAACATTTCCTGTTTTATTTGTATTTGGAAATAAGCAGTTACTTTGGGAGTAGCAGGAAAACTCGGCACAGCTGTTTTAATGGGATTATATTTTTGAAGAAGTTCTCTCGTGGCCCAATATTTATCAGTGTAATCTCCAGCTTCAGTTAAAGGAGATATATATTCGTAACTAGTTACCATTGAATGATAATCTAAAAAGATATTCTTAAGTTAGTTCAGATTGAATAAAAATTAGGAATAGTACCTGTATTCCAATCGTCAAATTTAAGATTTTCAGCTCCGTTGAGAAAACCAAAGCTAGTACTTCCAACAAACATATAAATGTTGACAGATGAAGGATATTGTAGAAGTAGCTCATAGTTGTATCGAAATTCTTCCACTGTTTTATTGTTGTGGATATCACCCCAATAATCGAACCATCCCGCCCAATATTCCATGGTCATTGTAGGTCTATTTGGTTGAATTTTCTTCAGTTTATCGAGTTGATTTTTCGGGTCGTTATCAAAATTACCGGTCATTAGGAACAGATCCGGAAGAGTACCGTATGATCCATGATCTGGATTATCCGCTGTTACTAACAATTCAACAATGCCTGAAACATTTAAAAATGAGATCTATAAATTACAACAATATACAGAGCCATAGAGTGATTTACTAATTACGCATTTATACCAATCAATTAAAAAGTGGTAATGAACTGATTTCGAATTTTAAAAACTCTTTAAGGGGCAAAGAACACAATTTTAGGATCTCCGATGAGGAACTTGAAAGAAGGATAAACAAAGAGGTACCGAGGCGCTAAGTGAAATTTTGAAATTCAAACTTTAAAAGTTGAAATTCTTAAAAAATTAAGATGATTTCTGAATGTGGACAATCTTCAAATACTGCTAAAAATATTTATTTCTAAAAGTTAAAATTAAAATAAGTGTGCATAATGTTACTTTAAATATCACTTGTATTCAGTTTCAAAAAGAAGTTTAAACAACGCTTTGTGTAAATTAGATATTCTTATATTTCAATACCTGTTACAGTAGTTGCCAATAATTAGCTTACTCTAAGTTAGAACATAGACTCGCATGTCATTTATAAATTCAGTGACAACCAAACATTGCTGGGCAGAAGCACTCATTAAGGGATTAGGAAATTTAAAGGGCTGGTCTATAAAACATTTTTAAATTAAAATAATTTTATCCAGGGGTTTGTTTAATGATATATTAGTAATAGGTATAATTTTGTAAGAATATCCTCTAATAAACGATTTTGCCCATTAATTAACAATACTTTACTTTACTCCACTACAAGTGAACCTCAAAAACCAAATCTATTTTAATGTATAAAAGCAAAAGTAATAATGAAATATATTTACCGTGATCGAGCATTAAATTTCTAAGTATTTTCAAGTACTCCAGGTCATGTTTTCCAGAAATAGAATATTCATTTTCAACTTGGAACATTATAACGGAACCTCCTTTCATAAACTGGAAAGCGGCAAGTATTGGTAAAAGCATATTAAACCATCTAGTTACATAATTGACGTAAACGTTATTACTCGTTCTAAAATCAATGTTGTCTTCTCTTAAAAGCCAACTGGGGTGTCCTCCAAACTCCCATTCAGCGCAAATGAATGGTCCAGACCGTATTATTGTGAACAAGTCTTCTTGTTGGGCGGTTCTTAAAAATTCTTCCAAGTGTAAAAAGTCTGACATGTCATTACCTCCATTTCCAAAATCATATTCACCTGAAAACAATGGTTTTGTTTACTTTTTACCTTAAGTGAAACAATACAAAAATAGTCCGAATTAAAGAGCTTTAAGTCTGCTCTTCCAAAAAGGCGCTGTTAGAGTTATTTAAAGATTTAGTTCATTTGGGCTAAAAAGATAACTTCTACTATTACTATTTTCTTACCTGATCGTGGTTCGTGCAGGTTCCAAGGGATATAAGTTTCGACCGTATTGAGACCTGCAGCCCTCATTTTTCTTAACCTGTCTCTCCAATAAGCCCTTGGAACTCTAAAATAATGAAAAGCCCCACTGTAGATGAAAATTTCTTTATTATTAAGGTAAAACGTAGGCTTGTCAGAAGCAAGACCTTGGGTTATACCTCCATTAGTGTAATATTCATAGTTAGTAGGTAAAGCTGTTACATTTGCACCTGCCAAAGCCATTTCGTGATTAGCTTATGCACAGTATTAAAAAGTTTTAGTGTAGAAGAATTATTTTTATACTCTTTTAAGACTTTTAATTAATCCATTGGGATTAGTACAAAATAGAGATATCTGTGAAAGGATATACAGTATCTACTTATATATTAGCTAAGTAAAGATATTTTTTTATTTATTTTGATAAGAAATTTTATCAGATCAATTTGGGGATCAACCATTTTAATTCTGTCAATCAAATAATAAATAACAATTATGATATGATATTGCATTTCGATAAAAAAATAGATTAGAATAATAGAAAATAACATTATCATGTAAAACGTTGATTACAACTTATGTTAAAGAATAGGCACTGTATTTCTGTAATCATATGAGAAAATAATGATTGGATGTTTTTTTTAGAAAAAGGAAATGACCTCAAAATCAAAATATTGTAATCCCTCTGTAAGATATAAAAACGTGTCTTATTGTCTTTTGAACTATTGTTTAAAATGTAGTATAGTTACTTTTTTATATCAAAATTGAAAAGTTGACGTTTTTGTAAGTTTAGTAATGTGAGATCTGCAATTCTAATTTTCTAAATTAATGGCAGTGACTGGTTAACGATGCGGTGGGATACTGTTTTTTCTTAAACTTCAGAGAAAAATGGATGAACTATAACTACTTTATAGTTGCAATAAAAAAAATTATGGGATGGTAGATTTCAAGAATATACTATGTAAAATTTACAAAATGTTAACCGGCGCCTTTTTTACCAAAAAAACGAGTACGTTCGTTTTTTATGGATTTCAAATATGTTTAGTAATAAAAAAGTTCATTTTAAGTTGCAATTTTGTAAATTATTACATGACGTATTCTGAAAAATTACTTTTATATTAATAAACATTTTTTTAATAAAAGTTGGGTCTTATCTATTTGGGTGCAATATTAATACAGTGGGGTACTTATTTTTTTCATAAAAAAAACTTTTACCTGTTATGTTTTTGGAAATTTGCCATCTCATAACTTTTTTATTAATAAATATTTGAGTTATATCTGCTTGGGGAACATCCGCCACTAAATCCAGTGGCGTATTCATTTTTTTGATAAAAAAATCCCTAATAAGATTTCTGAATGTTTGACTATTAAAATATTGTAGTGTGCCTTAAAAATAAGAATCTTTGAAATCTTGTCTGCAATTAAAGTTTTTGATGAACAACATTTAAACAAAATATTGAAATCGGTTAATAACTTCAAATACTACGGTGGTACTTTCAATTTAGGCAGGTCACACTTTACATCCAGCTGTAAGCAATTTTATTATTTATTTAATAATAACATTTATATAAAAAAAGTAATAGTAATAATTAACTTTGAAACAGCCATTATTATTTAATAACAATATCTATGGCATTTAGAAATTACATCATTATGTATAAAAATTTCAATAAAGAACTAAATATTATTCAACAGTTCAACAGTACAATTTTTAAATATAAGTGAATGAACCGTTATCCGATAACGGTTGATATCAATTTCATGCCACCTTAATTTTTACTTCCTTTACAGTGTTGCCATTTGCAAATAGTTTATTACTTAATGACTTTTTTATTGCGTAACTAAAAACATTTCTTTTGAATAGTTTATTTCTTTTTTTGACTTAGTTTAATTCGTTAATTTAAAAATTTGTTCTAGTATAATGTATCACGGATGTATAGTTTATACTAAAAATTGAACGTCTAAGTGATTCTTATCATTATCATTTATTATGCTAAAAATATTTTTTTCCATTTCACTCTATATTTGATTAGAATAAACGGTAAATAGTTCTAATACCAGGTACAATAAATGTTTGCTAAAAATCTTTGGAACATACTCAAAAGCGGCAACTCTGTTTCATTTAGTTACTTAGTTGTTACCATGGCGGATGTGTCATCTAATTTACCAACTTTATACGAATTTTTCACTGAAGGTGGAATAAAATCTGGATTAAGTGATAGTAATTCTTACTTTACACTCAACGAAAAAGCTATTACGATTTATAGTGGTGCTTTGCATTATTTTCGTGTGCCTAAACTTTATTGGAAGGATAGACTAAGAAAATACCGAGCAGCCGGTTTAAACGCTGTAGAAACATATGTTCCCTGGAACCTTCACGAATATCAAGATGGAATATTTGATTTTGGTAGAGGTGGAAGCGACTTCGAGGAGTTTCTTGACATTGTAGAATTTATCAATTTGGCAAAGAAAGAAGATTTGTTCGTTATTTTACGCCCAGGTCCATATATTTGTGCAGAATGGGATTTTGGTGGGTTACCTAGCTGGCTTCTAAGATACGAAGGTATTAAAGTTAGAACCAACGAAACTAAATACATAAATTTTGTTGAAAGGTATTTTAAAAAACTATTAGAGCTGGTATGTCCTCTTCAGTTCACCAAAGGAGGAGCAATAATAGCTGTTCAGATAGAAAACGAATATGGAAACGTAGATGATGGCATTAATCCTGTTCAAACCGCCCATTTAGAGAAACTGAAAGATATTTTACAACTAAATGGTGTCGTTGAACTACTTTTCACTTCCGATACTCCTTCCAATGGATTCTCAGGTACCGTACCAGGAGTACTTGCCACTGCTAACTTCCAAACTGATCCCATCAAAGAACTATCTCTATTAAAGGAATACCAACCTAAAAAACCGTTGATGGTTATGGAATACTGGACAGGATGGTTTGACCACTGGGCTGAAAGACATCATACTCGATCTGCCAAAGAGTTTGGAACTGTCTTAGACGACATTTTACAATTTGGTTCGTCAGTTAATTTTTACATGTTTCATGGAGGTACCAACTGGGGATTTTTAAATGGAGCAAACTTAAAAGAAAAGTCTGCTGCTGCAATTGATAATGCAGGTGAGAAAACAGTCGTAAATTTTACCTTGCAACTATTTGATATATTTAATATCTAAAATAATACAATCTCTAATGTAATATTTATTCTAGGATTTCAACCAGACGTGACAACTTACGATTACGACGCACCCTTATCAGAAGCTGGAGATTACACAGATAAATATTACAAAGCGAAAGAAATCATTGCAAAACATAATAAATTGCCTATTCGGCAACCAACAATGCCCGAATTATCAAAAAGATTCGCTTATTCTGATCTCAATATTATCGGAGAACTAACTTTAAGAGATTTATTAACACAGAGTAAATCTCTCTCTGTTGATAAATTAGTACCTATGGAACTCTTACAAATGAATAATAATTCTGGCCAGAGCTATGGATACATTGTTTACAGAAAATCTAATCTCAACATTACAAAAAATTCTCTTCTAAAAATTGAAGGCAGAGTTTGTGATACCGTACTAGTAATGATAAACGGAAAATTAAAAAATGAAATTTTGAAATCAAAAGATGATTTAAACGGCTTCGGTTATTGGCGTCAAAAAGATTCGACTCTAAATTTGGGACCAGATGAGTACCAAAATGCTACCTTGGAAATTGTTATTGAAAACTGGGGTAGAGTAAACTACGGTTTATTAACTCAATTCAACCAATTTAAAGGTTTATGGCAAGGTAATGTTTTGATAAATGAAGATGTGATAAAATTCGATGCGGCAATTCCTCTCGAATTTAAAAAATCTTGGTTGAAACAGCTTAAACATTGGCAGAAACCCAGTTTTGATACGGGACCGAGACTGTACAAAGCTATTCTCAACATCGATGATCCAAAAGATTCTTATGTGGATTTGAGAGATTGGAATAAAGGTTTTGTGGTTATTAATAACATTGTATTGTCAAGATACTTGAGAATGGGACCACAACAAAGCGCTTATTTACCAGCACCTTTTTTAAAGAAAGGCGAAAACGAAATTTTGATCTTTGAGCATTTTACTCCTGCCAGAAAAGTCAAATTTATTGAAAATCTGATTTTTGAAGAGTTATCGTAAAAGTTTTGTTAAAGTTTTGTTATTATACTATACAATACATTGTTCATGAATGATAATAAAAAATATACTTTTTTACATTTAATGATTTTGATTTGAATAACTCGAGAGAAAACTATATATGAACTATCGTTTAGGTTATTAATAAATCAAATATGAGTAGCGTTAAAATCTGACAGATTTTAGTGATAATCTAAACGTCATTTGATAATTAGTACTAATTAGTGAATAATATTTATATTCTATACTCACAGTATATGACCCATAAGGGGATAAAAAGGACCCAAGAAAATGGACCTTGGACCCACTTATAAGTATCCCACTTAAGTTCTCTTAATATAGTCTGACCAGGATCTATATTTAGGTATATTTTTCTGCAATAATAATAATGGTAATAATACAATAATAAAAGAATAGTCCAGGATCGTGTAGCACTAGATTTTGGAATATATTTCTTTTTATTTGTAGTATAAGATTTAATAACTTTTTGTAAATTTATTTAAATAAAATTTTTTACAGTATCCTAGATTTGTTTTCTAAATCGCACTGTATAAAGAGCTGTTTTTCCTAATTTCCTAAAAATATAATTCATACCGCTAAGATATTATTCATGTATATATTTTAAAAAATTTTAAATTTCAAATACAGTGAAGAAGATTTACATATTTTACAATCTTTTACTAAAGTTATAACAAACATGGTAAACGAGATGAAAGCTAATATGAAAAATCCTAAAGCCACAGATAAACTTGTCTATGAAAAAAAGCATCCTGAAGAAAATAAGAACGTTTAATTAAAACTTCCTCAAGGATTTCAATATCAAGAACATTTTAGCGTTCTAAATAAAGAGGTAGAGACACTACCCTTGCTATTCTCAATACGAATTTTCTAATTCCTTAGAAATATAACAATTTACATGTCAGTGGATCTGATGATCCTAATAAAATATTAGTATTTAGACATAAAACTTTATTCCATTTGTTACTAGCACATCAAAATTGGTTAGCCGATGGAACTTCAAACTTGTACCTGAAATATTTTTCCAGCTTTATACTATATATGTTCAAATTAATGGCATAGAATGTTCATGTGTTTGCGCACTACTGCCAAATAAGACTGAGGGTACACATCGAAGTTTCTTCTGTGCATAAAAAACTCTACTACTGTTTGGTAAACCTAGCCCTGAATTACTAAAAATGTGTGAGATTCGCGAAGTTAGAATGAGAAAGTATTCGAACGACCGCGAGGGTAGTATAAGCTTGGGTATTTTGTATAGTCAGTCAGATGCAATAGAATTGACCAGTGCAGTTAAGTATACTTGTTTATCGGACTGGCCTGATTCCTTATGCTTCCGCGCATCGAAAGGCGTGGCCACTGTTTTGCAATTGTCCTGAAGGTGACATACCCATAAAAAGAATTGAAGATCAAGATGAAGAAGGAGAACGTTAACAATCTTTACTTACGTTATGTGGTCTATACAGGGCCAGGAAGGACCCGAGGAAATTGACCCTCCGGGGCCGCGTTTAATGAGTATCGCATTTAATTCCTCTTAATAGAATTGCCCAGGGTCTATATTTAGAGATTTCTCTCCAAATTATTTGATTTATTAGACTTTTAAAAACTAATACATCTATCTTTTATAATAATATGCTTAAATGCTTAATTTGTGAACGCAGGAAATACATACATATCAGAAGTGATATAATATTCCTACAAAGAGTATATCTAAAAATAAATAATAAATTATCAGTCCAATAGTACATATCGCTTTATTATCCATATTGCGGTATTAAAATGTGTTTTCAAAATTGTTTTCAACAAATTGTAATTATTGTTCATTTACTAATTTTTATTGCAAACGGTTTACCAACGTTATATGATTATTATACAGAAGGCGGTATAAAAACTGGGCTTAGCGATGCCAAACCATATTTCACTCTTAACAATAAAAATATAACCATCTACAGCGGTTCTTTACATTATTTTCGAGTTCCTAAAAATTATTGGAAGGACAGATTAAGAAAATTGAGAGCTGCTGGTTTAATATCAGTACAAACTTACGTACCGTGGAATTTACATGAATATCAAAAGGGGTTATTTGATTTTGGAGCTGGCGATAGTGACTTTGAAGACTTTTTAGATATCGTGCAATTCCTAAAAACTGCCCAAGAAGAAGATTTATTTGTCATTCTTCGTCCTGGTCCATTTATAGATTCTGAATGGGAATTTGGAGGTTTACCCAGTTGGTTACTTAGATACCCAGATATTAAGGTAAGTAAAAATAATAGTTTGATTAATGTATTAATTTATAATTTTACTGAATCAGTTGTTGTTTCACGTCGTTTAATCCCTGAAGAAAAAATGAATTCTAAGAACTATTTTATGAAAAATATAAATAGAAAACATATTAGCAAAGGATCGCGAGATAAAATTAGCCTCTTCAGTTATTTATTATATATATTATTTTAGGTGAGAACGAGTGACAAAATATACATTGAATTTGTAGAACACTATTTCAAAAAACTCTTTGAACTTATAAGTCCACTACAATTTACTAAAAGGGGTCCAATAATAGCAGTTCAAATTGAAAATGAATATGGAAACACTAATGATGGAATAAATCCTGTGGATATAAAGTACCTTGCGCTATTGAAAGATATTCTTAGAAAAAATGGAGTAGTGGAACTTCTTTTCACTTCTGATACTCCTTCTAATGGATTTTCAGGTTAGTAATCCTTTGTTTTCACTACTTTGTATGTTTAAAATTTGCTCATCTGTAGTGTTACATTGTCTCGAAATAAAACTGGTATGATCTTCTAGGTACTTTACCAGGAATTTTAGCTACAGCAAACTTTCAAGCAGATCCTATTAAAGAACTCTCTCTTTTAAAAAAGTTCCAACCCAACAAACCGTTGATGGTTACAGAATATTGGTCAGGATGGTATGACCACTGGATCGGTAAACATCATACTACTTCTGTCAAAGATTTCGGAAGAATACTGGACAAAATTTTAGGGTTTGGATCCTCGGTTAATTTTTATATGTTTCATGGGGGAACTAGTTGGGGATTCATGAACGGTGCTGATCTGAAAAATAAATCTACTACAGCTATTGACAATGAAGGTAAAACTGTTGTTCTTTATTAATCAAACACGAATGCCAACCTTGGTAGTCAAGTCCATGAAGACCCGACTTTTGGGTCCATGAGGTCCCAGGTTAGAATCCCGACTTAGGTTTGAATATGTGTGAATGCCCCAGTTTTAATATATAAATGTAGTAATCTTTGTGGCTGGCTCAAATGGGACATACCTTGCTCAAAGCCCAAATAAAAAATCAAACATAACTCTTGAGAACCAAAATGTCTTATATAACACTTGCACGTATAATAGTAAGTCTATACTCTCTAGTATATACAGTAAGGATATTGTCTCAGTTACTATAAAGGCTCCATGAGGAATGAGTTGGCTCCAAATGTTTCAACTTGGTGCGCTACTCTGACTGCAAGACTCTTGATATCTCTAAATTATTTATTTATTTCATTTTCTTTTCCCGAGAACCTACACACCTCCTCATTTCCTAAGAGAGGATTTCAGTAGACAATTCCTGATTATCCCTCCTGCTAGTACACGAATCGTGTTCTTATTTAGGTTGACATCGACATTTTTGGGTTGTAGTTTCTTAAAAATATCTAGCCCAAGCCGTTGGAGATCTCTACACATTTTGAAGCTATTTATACCAGATTTCAACTCTTTTCCATATTAAGTCATTTCGAACATTTATTTTTCTTCTCTTTGAACATATTTCTCATTTCTGTTTGCCACTCTCATGACTAAACATAGAGGTGTGAAGTTTAGAAGTACCTTTAATGAGGGGTGAGATATAATTTTCTCTGCGTCTTAAAAATATTTCTTACGGTAAGTCTTATTGATTTATTTTTAATATTTTAGGATTCCAGCCTGATGTAACGACGTACGATTATAACGCCCCTTTATCAGAATCGGGAGATTATACAGCAAAATACTTCAAAGCCAAAGAACTTATTTCTAAATACAACAAATTAAATATTACTCAACCACCCAGCCCAAATTTAACTAAGCGCTATGCTTACGATTCTATCAATGTTTTTAAAGAAATTAGTTTAGAAGGAATTATAGAGCAAGTACCTAATATAATCGTAAACAAATTTTTATCGATGGAAGTTTTACCAATAAATAACCATTCGGGTCAAAGCTATGGTTACATAGTTTATAAAAAATCAAATATAGATATTCCTCAGAATTCTGTATTACAAATTAAAGGTAGGGTTTGTGACACAGTGTTGGTTTTGATAAACGGTGTATTAAAAAATAAAATCCTAAAAACCAAAGATGATTTCAATGGTTTTGGTTTTTGGAGACAGAAAAATTCAAAGTTATATCTTGGGTCAAAAGCGATGGAGAATGCAACTTTGGATCTTGTTGTGGAAAACTGGGGAAGAGTTAATTATGGATTTTTACAACAGTTTAATCAGCATAAAGGCCTTTGGCAAGGAAAGGTTTTACTTAATGGAAGAGTGGTAACACTTGACCAAATAATACCATTAGAATTTAAAAAATCGATGACGAGTGTGCTCAAAAACTGGAAAAAACCAAGCTTTACTGTGGGACCAAGGTTATATAAAGCATTATTATATGTAACGGAGCCTAAAGACACTTATTTGGATATGAGAAATTGGAACAAAGGAATTATAATTATTAATAATTTTGTTTTAGGAAGATATTTAAGACTGGGATCTCAAAAAAGTGTTTATTTACCAGCTACATTTTTAAACAAGAAAGAAAATGAAATTTTAATATTTGAACATTTTATGCCTGCTCGTACAGTTAATTTTGTTGAAAATCTAATATTCGAAGAAGTTTAATGTAAGCCTTAAAATATATTCATAACACATAAAAAAATCTGAAACTTAAAAAAATGCATAATATAGCATAGCAACAATAAGGAGACACATTTCCTAAATTTTGCGATAATAGTCTTAAATATATTTTTGTAAAATGAATTTATTGATATCCGATTAATATGTCAATAATATGGATTATCTTATAAATTACTAAACTCTTTTTTAAATAAAGATTATAAGCTAAATATAAGCATATAGAGATAAACTCCATCTGATCAAAACTAGTGCCAAAACAAGATAAATACTTTAATTAGTATCAAAATAGTTTTGCCTAAAAAATGGCACTTTCAACAGGTTCTCCTCTTTCATCATCTAATTTGCCTACAAATTATGAGTACTACACGACTGGTGGTATTAAATCTGGTTTATCTGTAGATAAACCATACTTTACTCTTAACGAGAAGAATATTTTCCTATACAGTGGAGCTATACATTACTTCCGAGTCCCACGGGCTTATTGGAGAGACAGATTAAGAAAATTAAGAGCGGCAGGTTTCAACACAGTCGAGACTTATATTCCCTGGAATTTGCACGAACCAGGTTCAGGTAATAACCATTTTTGTTCTTAATTCCGTACTATGTAATATATTAGTAGTTTATAATGAATTGCTGAGTTCTAGTAACAAATAACATGGTTTTCTCAGACACCTTTAATTGTTTACTCCCTCAAATTTACCGTCTATCTTTCCTTTGGAAACGATAAGCAAACAAAACTTAATGTCGCATATATGGAATAAACACAATTAATCTTAGAAGAACCGATCAAAATAATGCTTTATTATTATTTTTAAGGCGAATTTGACTTTGGGAATGGATCCAACGACATGTCCGACTTTCTTCATCTTCAAGAATTTCTCAAGACAGCACAAGAAGAAGATCTTTTCGCTATAGTGCGATCTGGTCCTTTCATTTGCGCGGAATTTGAATTCGGAGGATTTCCGAGTTGGTTATTAAGAGAAAATGACATAGAAGTTAGAACGTCCAATTCTGTTTACATGAATTATGTGACAAGATTTTTTAACGTTCTCTTACCTATACTCACTGCTCTTCAGTTTACTAATGGCGGTTCCATTCTAATGTTTCAAGTGGAAAATGAATATGCGGTATCCGGAAAGAAAGACTTGGAGTATTTAAGGAAATTGAGACAATTGATGATCGATAATAGTGAGTACTTTATAGAATTGCTTGTCTTAAGCGGTAGCTCAATTCATGTCTTTTATAGGTATAAAGGAACTCTTAGCTACCTCGGATAACCCCGTAAGAGGCGCTGGTGGAACAATAAGGAGTCTCTTTTTCATGACTGGAAATTTTAATAAAGACGCTAAAACTAACTTAGATCAGTTAAAAGCATTACAACCAGACAAACCTCTAATGACCATGGAATTTTGGTCAGGATGGTTCGATTTCTGGGGAAGCAGGCACAACAATGGTACTCTTGATGATTTTAGACAAGTTTATGAAGATATTTTGAAGTATCCCTCTTCTGTAAATATTTACATGTTTCATGG
The DNA here is from genome assembly GCA_951812935.1 of Hermaeophaga mercurialis. Classification (NCBI taxonomy): domain Eukaryota; kingdom Metazoa; phylum Arthropoda; class Insecta; order Coleoptera; family Chrysomelidae; genus Hermaeophaga; species Hermaeophaga mercurialis. The sequence continues at coordinate 19,517,205 of OX638360.1, forward strand.
TGGAACGAATTTTGGATTTTTAAATGGAGCAGAAAATTTGAAATTCGATGATTTGGAATCAGGTACATAATTGATTTAAATTGTTACATAATATGACATAGTTTATTTTTGTAATAGCTGAAAATTTCCTTTTTAGTATTTTGAACTTTACCTCTTTTTGATTTTAGATTATCATTCTATAATATCAAGTTACGACTATGGAGCACCTTTGGATGAATCTGGAGATTACACAGACAAATATTATACTGCAAAGGCTCTTTTGGAAAAATATAACCCTATAAAAACGAAGCTACCTGTCATACCTCCAGCTCCAGAGAAAACCAGCTACTCAACAGTTAAAATTCAAAAACAATTAAGTATTGTAGAAGCTCTAGGAACTCTTCCCAGTTTATATTCCAAGAACGTAATTGCTATGGAAAAGCTTGATATTAACAGCAATAATGGTCAAAGTTTTGGTTATACTCTTTATCGAAAAACTCTGGATTTACCAGCTGGTGCAGTTTTAAAAATTGAAGGAAGGGTTTGTGATACCGTCATGGTGCTTGTAAACGGAGTATTAGTTTCACCTTGGATATCTAGAGCGGTTGATATGAACCAATTTGGTACTTCTAGGGTAGTTAATGGTACTCTAACTCTGACAGATACCTTTTTACAAGGTGCTACATTAGATCTGATAGTGGAAAATTGGGGACGGGTAAATGTCAGAGTATATAAGCAATTTAAAGGGTTATGGCAAGGGGGAGTTCTAATTAATAACCAATATCTAACCAATTGGTTAATATATCCTTTAGAATTCAAAAAATCTTGGATAAATACTCTAAACTTCCAAACAGCTTACAACAAAGAAACCGCTGGTCCAGTCTTATATCAAGGTACTCTAACTGTACATGGTAGCCCTAAAGATACTTTCATTAATATGCAAAATTGGAGAAAAGGGATTGTTATTGTAAATGGATTCGTGTTAGGAAGATACGCCAGAATGGGCCCAATTCAAACTCTTTATTTACCTGCGCCATTTTTGAAAGAAGGTGAAAATTCATTAATAGTATTTGAACATTTTAAAGCTGATGTTGAAATTCATTTTACTACAAAACATATTTATGCTAATCATTAGCTACGAAAAACAATAAAATTTGCTTTTGCTCTACTTTTTTATTACATCTACTATTCACTCGTAAATACAATGCAATGAGAAAATTAATTGCAACTATATAACGCGAGTAGTCATTAAATGATCATTTTCTCTAGAAATACCATGTCTACTTTTTTTATTTTCGGTGATACCAGACGTGTTCAAAAATATAATAAAATTTTGGGACCTTGGTCATTGAAACCAAATAAATTTTAAACAGGAAAATTTAATCAGTCCATTAAATTTATTTGTACTTCTTATTTACTAAAAGTATTGGTTACATCACCAGTTCTAATGACAAAACTCATAATTTATTAACAACAACGCAACTTTCAATGGAAATTTCCTGCCATAAATAAAAGAAACACACGTCCATCTCACTCTTCTACTAATTATCCTTTTTTCAAAATACACATGTGCATCAAATTCCTAAAACGCCAGTCATCTCTAAAAATATTGTTATGTATTGAGTTATTTTGAATAAATAAAGATATGAAATATAATTTTTAAAGGGGTTTTTACCCATTACGCAACTTGGTTAATGAAAATTAAAGAAAAATCATTGAAAATGTTCTTATATAGTTTTAACCAATTTTATTTGATTCATGTGTTTATACCTATCAATTTTAGTTTAATCCTTAATTAAATTAATAGACTTCTTCTTTTAGACCGTTACAATATATATGAATTAATATGTTAGTGTATAATTTCATTTAAATAGAATATTATGTTATACATTATTAATTTTAATGACATCAATTATTTCTGCACAAAAATGTATTAGGATCATAATCATTTTATTCGTGGTGGAAAGATTTAATACGCGACATAATTTTTTGTTATCGATAAAATGGAGTGTTAGATAACTTCAAAATTATGCGTACATTAATCATTTGATGATAATTTTCTTAAACACTCACTTTCAGCCAAAAATAAATGGTAAATGAAGTTGTTTTTAAAAACTTTAATGAAAATGACTAGAAAAACACGCGAATGTACACATATTTAGAACATTGACAATGTAACTTTCCCGTGTCACTCTGTGAGTCGTTCTTTTTCACTTTGAACAAAACTTTTACTTTGCACTAATTTACAATGTAAATTTAGAGTTACAAATTTTCATAGTTTTACTGATGAGCTGTTAAATTCATTATATTTGAGATATTCAGACAATGATAGCAAATTAAGCAATGTGATTAATTACATACAATATTATTTTAACTGTTTTTCTTAGTGCGATTTCAGCTAATTTTTAGATTGGTTGGAGCTGAAACAGCAGTTGTAATTCTATAAAGTTTCTAAAGAATATAACGGATATATTAAAAGTGTGTTGGAAATTATTGTTTTAAATAAATGAATTTTACTCAGTGCTGTAACCGCACTTTCTAAGAATGAAATTTCTTTCTTTGAATTATTTAAAATTGGAGGAAACCTGTTGAGAAATTGTTTCTCCAAAATGAACAACCACCAATATTGTAATTATATCATATTGACCTAATTCAACCATAGATGAAGTTGAAATCAATCATAATTTTGTTAACCACATATCTTAATATCATAATATGTTATTAAATAGTCAAAAACCATGACAAAAAAAGTTTCAATTGGTATACTACGGCGATTAGTTAATACCTTAATGAAATAAATGTATAACTTTGTATTATAATATTTATTTAAAATTTATGTAATAACTCAGAGCCCCGACAAATATTAAAAAAATAGTATAACATGATATATTTAAAAATAACAGCCGATGACATCATATGCGTTATATCTTCAAAAAATAGCAGATTCTGAAAATGTTTAAGTGTCATGAAATAATACATAAAAAGTAGTAAAATTTTTTTCGTACTAAAAATAATTAAGCCATTATAGTACGGTATTCTAGCAATGTTGTCAAACTCGTATAATTTGATCTTGGTTAAACAAATTTTTTTATATTTTTTTATACTTACATTTGCTTATAAAAAGTATTTTGTTTTAAACAGAAAACATCTAAATCCAGTCTTAAATATTTAATCAGTCTTTGTTTAAAATTGCTTGTACAAAGAAAAAATGCATTACACAATATATTTCTCTCTGTCCTCAAGCCAAGGCAACAGGCTTAATCTGGGGATAGACTCTATACTGCAATCAATGGGTTTGTTGCTGAAATAAAAATAAACCATGTAATCACACAGTTTTTATGGTTCAAGCATAAAATAAAATTTCGCATTACAATTTGCAAGAACAACTTTTGAGCTAAGTTGAATTACTTCTACAGATATTTCTATTGTAGTAAGTACACATTAAAAACTAATTTTCATTGAAATTTATATAAAAAAAATAATACATACGTTTCACTTATCACTTCGAAAACTTTAGGAGGAATATTTTCCAAATCAGAATTGTCGCAGAAAATTCTAGCCAAGGTAACCTTCTGAATTTCTTGGAGTTGTAAATCAGTAAAAGGTTTGGGCTGTTGAAGGTATGTATAAAAATAGCGATCCGCTTGTTTTGTTCTCATAAATTGATCACCAATAATGCACGATAATGTAGGTCCCCATAAGGAGTTCACTGGAGATTCCAAGAGTCCTCCAATAATCAAGTCTACGTCGTCCACGTGTTTGTATATTTTTGATAGTAAAAGAGCATTCTATAAAAATTAAAACTACCTATTGTAATAGTATTTAAGAGAAAGGCAATACAAAAAAATGTAAATTTTTTAAAATAAATTGATATATTAAATTTATGAGCACCAAAATAAAAATAAAAAATTATAAACAAAAAAAAATGTAATTTTAAATCAACTATTGACCCTTTTCACAAGATGGGTTTATGCAAGAAAAAATGTTGCAATAAATTACCATCGATTAACCTTTATAACTAATTATACATCTTATATTTAATAATAATTATCAAAATAATATCTAATGAAGACCGTCTTCGGAGATTTTATAAACAACGAAAAAATATGAAAATTAAATCTTTAAAATTTCCAATTTCATTAAAATAAAAGAAAAAAATCAAAATATTACACATGAAATTTCTTTGAATACGATTTTGTCCCTTATGTGCACTGGTCCGAAGTAAGAGCCAAATTATTTAAAATGGAGTGAAACCAAGTCACTTCTTCTTCCGGATGAAAATACAAATTATACACAACAATTCTTCATTCTGGAGTACTAATACCTTTCTCTTCTTATAAATAGTTCGCATTATCTGCACTAATTTTTGAATACTTTTCTAAATTCTAGGTACTTGTTAAAAATTAAAATATGTTCATTTGCAATTATATAAATATAAATTTCGAAGAACACCAGGAATACCTGTAATTAATCATTCATACACTTAAAAAAAATTCATTTTTAAATTATGTACAATATTTTTGAATGCAAAAAGGTTCATTTGCGGAATATATTAATTTTTTTGTAAATAATTTATACAAATTTAAAAAACTACATATCATTGTTTAGAGAATTCAACGGACTTTCAAATGATATGGGACTCGACCCCTATTCCCTATTTAAATTCTAGGGGTTGTTCGTCCCACTCATCTAGGGTTGAAGTAACGTAACGTAAAAAAATGTCCCCCATCGGAACAAAAATGAATCATTTAAACAAAAAGTGATGCACGTGATGCAAAGTAATAAAAAATGCTATTCTGTATTTAGTTTAGATCATCTTGATTTCAGTTACTTAATCTCCTCTAGAGACATCAATTGTATTTTTTTAAACGCACTAATACTTACAGTTTTCAACATCACATCGCTGAACTCTTCAAATCTTGATACTTTTTTGAGACCACAAAGTTTTCTGTAAGCATTATAACCCGGTAATCCATGATCCCTTCCCCTTTGAATATCTAAACTAAGAAGATCATAACCAACAGCTTCATTAGCAAACAAATTGTTAGTTAACTAAAAAAAAAAAAAAAAAAAAAATATTTGTTATGAATAAAAAAAATGAGAAAGGACAATGAGATAATACTATTTCTGTTATATAGTTTTCAAACTTACGTCTTCTGAGTAATGTATTCCGATTTTTTTACTTTGCTGAGAGATCATTCCACCAAGAAGCGACTCGAAGCGTTCTGTTACAATTGTTGGTTTATTATAATAATTTTGCATGCGAATTGTTTCATTTTTACTATAATTTGTATCAACCACACTACAAAAAACAAATAGAAAAGGTAAAAATATATTTACAATTTTATTAAGTTATATTTGTATTATAAACATGTTTTTTTTCACCTTATTTCTCCGGGAATCATGGAGAACAACGTTCTTATAGCGGCGGAAGCAAACACATTGGAAATACTTGGATCTATGTTCTCATTGTATTTATTAACTTTTTCCAGTTTGCTTAAAGATTGTTCGTCTAAAAATTAATAGTTACTAATAGGTAGCAAAACGCTATCAATCAAGCTTTTTCAAAAAGATTTCATTATAAAGAAATAATGAGAGCAATACTTTCTACTTGATATAATGGAAATATTTATACTCACCTAAAGCATGTTGAATCCATTCGTTGTAAGTAATATGTTGCATTTCAGCTATTACTATCCTCCTAGCTTCCTGATATAAAGCTTCGTCATCCCATTCTTTGTTCAGCTGAGCTAATTCTTCTGTTAATCTGTTATGCTCTCTAACCCAAATAGTATGAAGAACAGTAAGTTGGGGAAAGAAGTTGACGCGAGGATCAGCAGAGTAGAAACAAACATCTTCTGGTGAGCTTAATCTACAGTGCTGTTTTGCATCTGACATTAAAGGAAGAAATTTTTGATTAGATATTTCTGACGTCAATAATTTTCCATTTTTCATTTCCTGTAACTTGAAAGATTGGCCTAAAGTAGTTCCGTAGATTTGAGATCCATCCAGGTAATGAGTTGCTTGATTTTGCTGAAATCGAAAGAACCCCTAATGTAGGTAAATCGGTTAGGAGCGACAATGCATAGAATACCATATAAATTTGAAATAGAGGTAGTTTTATTTATCCTACAATTGGAATAGTTGAAAGTAAAGTAAAAATTTTTGGAGAGGATGTATAAGATAAACCAGATTTACGCAAGATGAAGACTGATATAAAATAGAAAACGGAAATAAAAGGAAGTTTTTATTTATTTAAAACCAATTCCTCCTACCTGCTCTAAATTACCAAGAGAACAATCAGGTCTTAATGCAGGAGTCGATCTGACATAATCCATACACTGCAAGTAGTGCTTATTGTAATATTTATCATTTGCTGAAATACTTATTGGCATACAAGAAGGGTGCGTATATCTAGGAGCCATATTAAAACCATTATCGTCACAGCAACGAAAAGAATCGTTGTAATGAGCTGAAATAATATAAAAAAAATTTTTGGTGAAGAAAGAATTGAAAAGTGATCCTTACTCATTATTGATGACGAAAATCTGCTTAAATCGTGAGCTATAAATTGTCCCCAGAGGGTAAAAGCTAAGGTAAGATACTCATGTGGGTTGTCAATGTTTTTTATAAATGTATTGCTAACTTCTCTAGGAATGGGCATTGGTAACTTAGTGACGGAGCGTTTTGGACTGTCTAAGTAATTCAAATATTGAGGATACATATATCTGAAAAGAAAGCAGACATAAATGTGATTAAGATTTTTGATCTTTTTCATAAATTGAATTAAAATACATTCAACGTAATTATATCTATTACGTAGATGCTATTTATAAAAAATATATTACCAGTTTAGCTTCACATTTATTAGCAGAATATAAAAAAATTATAATGCCATTATGGTTACCAGTTAAATGACTTTGTAACAATAAAACAATAAAATTACATTTCATGGGCTTAGCTTGTTTTTTAAATCAGGTCAAGCTTTTGAAAAGTCAGGATTAAATATTATCCAAGCCAAACTTTTTATGAGAAAAAATGTGGACGTATCTAGCTTTTTCATGTCAAGCTTTTTTATGTTTTCAAGCTTCTGAAGATATTATCTTATACTAATAAGTACTTCCTGGCAATAGTCAGTGAACCACATATCTTAAGAAAAACTTATCATATGTTTGTGCATTTTAGGATAAAGATAATTTATTCAATATGAATGAATATGTGCAATATTCAAATATTGGAATTTTAAGATAAGAATGTGGAATAGAATCGACTTTTTAATTTTCTCTACATTTCGCTCAACTTTGAGAATGAATAATTTTGGAATTTTTCCCACAACCAGAATAAAGTAGTTAATTAAATTATTAGGTATTCAAAATTGTAGAAGATCATTAGTACTAGGAACGAACCAATAATCGAGTACTTGATTACGTATAGGTACTTGCATTTGATTTTCGAGTACTTCATATAAAAAATGCTTGTACTCTGTATTCAAGTACTTTCTTCCTGTAATTAGAACAGATCTCCTTTTACTAATCTCAAAATAAATTATTGCAAAAACAAAAAAATTTACTTTTTAAAAAAAAATTTAAAATTTACTTTTTCAAGAAAAAAATTGAGTACTCTCTTATATCTTACGATAAGAACATCATGTTTGTATATATTGCAAGGTTACGTAATTTACCTTAGAGTCAACTGTTACATAAACTTTATGTAGATTTTTACATAAATATCATATAAGCGTTTACGTTAGTTTCATGTAAATTTTATATAGACTTTAACGTAAATTTCATATTTATTTTTATGAGTTACTAGTTTTGTTATGCATCCAGTAACTTCCTCTAATAAATTTTATGTAACAGTGTATTGGGTTCGGTTCTAGGTTTGGTTGAAGTTCAATAAAATGCAGAATGATAAAAAGCGATCAATTCAATTCTATTTCCATTAAAAGGGTCATTCGTTATCTAAATCTTATTTACGTAACGATGTAATTAACAAATTGTAAACCTACTACATTTGAGAACTATTCAGTTTAATGAATAATAATTTTAGTTTAATTTTATTTAGTGAAAATGTGAAAAACTTACCTGGAATAAGCTGTATATGATTCCCCAAGACTTGCCTTATTTAAATGATTACAGGTTCCATCAATCGACCTGTACGGACTTAATTTTTCTTCGGGGGAACATTTTTTATTGAGATGTTGGCAGATAAATCGTAGAGAAGAACTTGCGAAAGATAAACGCCGTATACGTATATTGCATTGGTACAGGTCAATATTCTGTCTGAAAATTATAATAAAAAATAATCTCTTAACCTTTTTTGTACAATAATTGGTTTATTTTTTACTTAGCCATTGTTATGCGAAAAGAATGACTATTGTAATGAAAGCTTAATTCAAATTAATTTCAGCCTGACCTTAATAGCCACTACTTGATTTGTTTATTTGTTTTGTTAAGTGCATATAAGGAAAAATTACAGAACAAACCATTAATAAGATCTTGAATTGAACATTATAATAACTTGAAGATTAGTTCTTAGTGGGTTATTGTGAATAATTTTTAGTAATAAATATGCTGATTGTTTGAGTCTCGTATCCTTTAACCACCAAGTCAAACTACTGTACTCTACTCGTTTCGCTAATAGTGTTAGCATCATAAGAAGAATTTATTTTTCATTTGAACATTAAGGAAAAGTAAATTCACAGAAATATGCTGCGTTAATCAATCTCAAAATCAATAAATTATAGATGTTCGATTCCAAAATAAAGAAAAATTCTAGAACCCAGTATTTTCAAATTTATATTATAAATCTTTTTTGTTTACTTATTTAGTATCACCAGTTTTACATAAATAAATATATAAACATTGAAAATCAGAAATAATCTTCGGAAATAATAATAATAATAATAATAATAATAATAAAATGCATGGTTCCTCATATTCTGTTTCAGAAGACTTGTCATCTGATTCTAGAGAAATTATAACAGTTTATGTAGAGATTTCAATTAGGTTATCAAGTACCCACATTTTCTCTATTCTTGTAACATGATTAATAGTTACAATTTCAGCTTTTTTCTATTTGGTGGTTGATAAAGTTTCACGTACTCAGGAGTAATAATTGCATTGTTCATTACAATAACCGAATCTTTCGGTGTTAATTTAATCATTTCTTCGAATTATTCTTCAAACATTTTCATTTTCAATCAAATAAATGTTCATACTAACTATATGATAAACAGGTATTCTTGCATTTTTAGCTGTAGGTTTCTTAATACCCGTAATAAATATTTTTCCTACACAATGTCTTGCATTAACCGATGTTTCGTCTAAATATTTTTATTTTCTGTTCTAATTTGTTTTATTCTTCTAAGATCCTGTCGTCTCCTACATACAATTTCTTCAAAATCGATTGGCATTGAGTGTCTGTCCATTTTGTCATATTTAAAGTTGAATTCATGTAATACTTTCCAGTTTACTTCGGCTTATTGTGGGTAAATCAGCAGCGTCGTTTATAGATTTGTCTAACATTGGTATTTTCTTGTTCAGGAAATATGAGGGATTTGGCTTACGAAATGCATTTTTTTTTAAATTCATCCACGTCAACTTTTAATGATTTTGGTCTTCCTAGTTTTGGCTTTGGTGAGGTTTCTTCACCTGATTTTTCCTGCTTTAAAACTTTATATATTGTAGGTTTTCCATATCAAACTGCTTTAAATGACATTTCAGCTACGGTTATTTTTGTATACTTGCCGTTTAATTGTGTGAACTGAAATAGTCTCAGTAACCGTGACAAGAAAAGCGTCCCACATTGACAAAGATTCGGTTATATTATGAAAAAGATAATTCCAGTCAATTTGGTACAAATCGGTATTAACTTTGAAGAAATCTGTAACAGTTAGTCTTTGTATTCATTTTATTATGATTTTTTGTTAGGGTAAATTGAGCAAGAAAAGTTACCACTGCATGATCGGATTTACTAATAAGAGACGTCAATGTCAATCGTTGTAATTAGTTGTTCGTCATTAGTAATTAGTAGATCGAGTGTAGAAGGTTGATTGTTTTTCCTAAATCTGGTAGGTTTAGTTGTGAGTTGCGACAGGTTGGAGTTAATAATGAAATTATTAAATGAGCTAAGAGAGCTAACACCATCGGATAGGGAAATAGCTGGCCATTTAACCTCTGGAAAGTTAAAGTCACCTACGATTACTAGATTATCAAAAGATGATGTTTCCTCTAAAAAGTCAATAAGTTCCAGGTTGAGTGTCTAGGCCTAAAATTCCTGGGCATCTTTAGAAATCTACCCTTTCAACAAACTCCAAAAAGTCCTCATCATTAGTGAGTTTCATCTTCCAAATTCGTCTCTTGCTTTAATATGCATATTTATGAAATCCAGAGTTATAATTCCTCCCGTCAAAAAGTTTCTCTCTTCTCTCAAATGTGACGTATGTAATTTTGCTGTTGTATACTCTGAACCATAATTAAACCTTCAAACTTTGCTGGTAAAATGAACCGATTGGTGAACTTGCATATTTGAATGTTACAACGGACCAACCAACCAACCTTATCTACTGGTCAAAACTGATCGCAGTTTAACCCCTTGAGTTACAACCCGCCCTTAAGCAGTTTTTACAAACCAAAGGTTTCAGTGCCCAAGGTATACTCATTAATTATGAAAAAAAACTTACTCGTGGCATGCACCGTAAGCCAGTTGTAGGGAAGACCTCAAAGCCAAATGAGCCTGTCTTCCTCTTTTTACAGCTCTCCAATCTGGTTCATACATTGAAAATAGTGCATGTGCAGGAGAGTTTGGTACCATTCTACTTGGTTCTCGAATTGTTGACTCAAATCGTTCAAGATATTCCGTAACCCTTGACGCAAATTCTATAGCATCTTCAATGTCGCTCTGTTTTATTTTTAATTTTTTCTTATCCGTAGTTTCACTAACATTAATTTTTCCGTCTATAACAAAATATAACATTTAATATTGGTATATATTAATATATTGATTACTAAATATTCTTACCATGTGGTGATGGCAAAAGGGCCAAAGTGTCGTTTAGAAAGATACTTAATAATAGGCACGAAACAGGAAAGGATTTCATATTGATAATTCTGAAAATGCAAGTGTACGTTAATATTTGTATATTCTAATATATATAATGTTTACAAATTCTTGAATTGAATATTTGAACACTGAATTTTAATTTAATGTATTAAACTGATTTATTTGAGAAAAACTGATAAATTGGATAGTAGAAAACATTACTAAATTTAAATATCAACAAAGATTTAACTTGCATAAAAGGCTTCCTTTATAAAAAATTTAATCTATTATATGTGTACCTAATTAACAAATTTTAATTAACTATCACCCAATAAATCTAATAATACCTTTATTAAATTTATCTTTTATTTTTAGAAAACAATTCCTGGAATTTTTTATTTGGATCGGAAATGTTCCATAACAATTAATACTAATGGTTACATTTAATTTTCTATTAATAAATACCACTTGTTGTTAGCATGCATCTAAATCACGTGTAAATGCATTTTAAAATCTCATGTATACGTATATACATTTAGATATTATTAATCTTTGACCAAAAGCTCAAATAAATGAATAAGAGATTACTTAATAAAATATACCCAATTTTCAATTATGCAATACATACAAAATGAGAGTTGTGTTTTTGAACTAAAATGGTCTAAATTGTCCAGATGTCAAGTTTTATACTTTCAAATTTTTGCGTATTTTTATTGTTATGCGAAGATGTGATAATTAAAGTTTTAAATTAAGATGCTGTCAAACAGAAAAACCACCTTTCGATTTTTTATTAAACCAATTTTTTCAATAATTAGATAAGTATTCAAATTGACACCTACATTAAAATTCGTATTGTTTGAGAAGAAAGAAAATCCGAAGAATTTTTCACCCACGCAAAAGTTTATAAATCGAAAACTGTATTTATTGTGGAAAAATGTAATCAGTTCGTATGTAAAATGAACATAATGTAATTTTTTACTCATTACACAGTAATTTAAAAAATAATGTAATGATATAGAATTATTATTATTTAAAATTAAGGATGAATAAAAACTATGGGGTTTATTATTTATTTATTTAAAAAAATAATGTTGAATAAAAAACTACGGAGTTTATTATTTATTTATTTTAAGTATTATAGAGTGAATAAATATCAATAAAATTATTATACACTGCTCAAAATAATTAGAGGAACACATATTTATATCTTATTAACTTTATTAATTTTAACAATATAAACATATAATAACGCTTGTTTTAAAGATGTACATTTTGTTATAAAAAATTTGCACAAACAAAACAAATTCTACGTATCACTTTTAAGATAACCATACCAACTCGAAAAATCTACAAGAAAGTGGAATAAGCAGGCATCACTCTAACATAAGGTTATAAAGAAAATTTGGTTCCTAATAACGTGTGTGTCTTCCACCAACACGAATTAGTGCTTGACATCTCCTTGGCATGCTGCGTATAAACCTACAGATATCCTGTTGAGGTATATATATATATATATATATATATCCTATTCCTCGATTAGAGCTTCTTTTAGTTGTTGAAGGGTCTGAGGTGGATTTGGGCGACTCCGAACACGTCTTTCTAACATATCCCAAATATGTTCAAAGGGGTTTAGATCAGGACTCAGTGGTGGCCAAACCATTGTTTGAATCCCGTGGTGCTAAAGGAAGTTGATGGGTGATTGCCGCAGTGTGCACCCTTGTGTTATCTTGCATAAAAACAAAATTCGGGCCTATACCATAAGCTGCCGGTATAACATGATCTTCCAGAATGAGATCGATGTACCGTTGAGCATTTAATCTTCCTGGAACTACTACAAGATCTGTTCTTTCATCAAGACTAATTCCAGCCCAAACCATCACAGATCCCCAACCAAATTTTTCAACTTCTTGTAACCTTATGTGATTAGGAGTTAAAATAGGTTTTCGCACGAGTCTTCTTGGTCTCAACTATCTGGTCGGATCTTTTAACATTATGAGTGGATCTAAGTCCGATTTGAAGATCTTTGGCTATCGATATGCGAGAACGCAAAGAAGATAGGACTAAAAACCTGTTCTGAATTCCGTTTGTTTTCCTTTTACGACCCTGTCCAATGCGTCTTTTATATCCTCCGGTTTCTACATATCGATTCCAAGAACGATGGATGACGGAAGGGTTGACGTTAAAATTTCTTGCCACCTGTCGAATACTGGTACCATTTTCGATAGAAACAACAACACGAATTACTTCTTCTTCATTTAGATGTTTCATTTCGTAAAACAAGTGTCAAACGGAACAATTTATGTTGAATTGTCTAAATTAAAATTTTCATTGCTTAGCCCATTGTAGTTCTTGTAGTTTTTTGAATTGGTAATCGTTTTGTTATCATAAAAGTGATTAGTAAAATGTTTTTGTATTATTTATATTCGCACAAAACATTATTATTTTAAACTAGCGTTATTAGATTTCTGTATTGTTAAAATTAATAAAATGATTAAGACCTAAATATGTGTTCATCTAATTATTTTGAGCAGTGTATAATAATAGATCGTATTAAAATAAGTTGAAAAGAGTGAACACACGTCGATATTAAAAATAATGAAAAATAAAATACGTATGTTGAAATTAATTTGGTCAGGTATGTGAGAAAAATGGTGAAGTTTTGGAATGCCAATAAAAAGAAACTGGACTCAAAATTTCAACTAGGTTTAAGAGTTAGAGTATAAGGAAAAATTATTTTCAATAAATATGCATAAATAGTACTATATTATTACAGTATAGACTATTATATTTTAATAAATATGGAAAGATAAATAATACTTATCTTGAATTTTCAGTCTTCCAAAGCGTTTTAATATGTATTAAGGTCTACCTAGGTTTTGGTATTTTGACATACAATTTTCCAAAACAAAAAGAAGTTTGACAGATATTTTTAAAAACGTAAATATATTTGGTTAGTATTATATAGGTATTTAAATGTTTCTTTCTGTCTTGGAAAATGGTATGTCAAAATACCGAAACGTAGGTAGACCTTAATACATATTAAAACCCTTTGGAAGACTGGGGAAATGCAAGATAAGTATTATTTATATTTTCATATTTATTATGAATAAATTCTAAAAAGTAAGAGTTGAAACAATTAATTTCATATTATATATTTAATAAATGTTTTCAAAATTTAATATAGTTTAGACGAAAATGTAATTAGTTCATTTAAATTTGTACAATGTGTGTAATTTTTTACTAGGTTTTTTAAACAAAAAAAAATATTTAATTCTATTGCTTGACCTTAATCTTAATCCTCTTTAATTTAATTAAATGTGGATTAGTATATGATTAAAAGTGATTTCTGATCCCTGGAGAAAATTAATATGCTTCGGATTTTTTCCATTTTTTCCCTTTTGGTAAAACGGTGAACTCACTATACAATATCTTTATTTTTAACGGAGAACACTAGTATAATATATAATAAAAAAAATTAACAATATGTATTTTTATTTTTTAAAGATAGTCAGCCAATAATATTAATATTTTAAATTTTCTTAAGATTGATATTTTATTAAAATTTTCTGTATAAAATATTTTATAATTTAACATTTTGTATGAAATAAATATATTTTCATTTTAAATCTTCTTAATTTTTTCACGAGAATATCAACTTTTCATACTTTTTAAAAATATTGAAATTTATTGAAAAAAATTATTATTATATTATTTATTATTAATGTTTGCAAGATTATCACAATATGATTTTGTAATTTTAAAATTAAGACTTTAGCGAATTTGTTGGATTTTAAAACATTATAATAATCTCCAACAAGCAAACTTATCTTATTTTAAACAAACAAATTTATCATAATGAATTTCTATTAAACTCTTAAAACGATTTAATATTTCTGGGTAAAAATAATTAATGATTTTGGTAATATTGAATGAACTTACTAGTTAAAAATGTTTTCAAAGGTTTGTTTACATCAAATACACTTTATAACACTTTTTAAAGTGCAAAATAGAACTCAGTTGCAGGCAATTTATTCCATAAAGACAAAACGCACTAACAATTCAATACGAGAAACACAGCGGTATATATTTATAGGAACTGTATGCCAAGACTATTTAAATAAAAGAGAGTTGGTAAGTGGGGATCTGTAATTAAATGCAGCAATTATGCAATTAAGTTACCACTAAAGTTTAGGTTCTGATTAGGCTATACATCAACATCAAACAGATACTAAAATTCAATAATAGTATGATTAGGAACAGAAAACTGCATTGTTTTTAAGGTTAACTATGTGCTTGAGATTTATATGCGATTGTAACTAAAAGTTTACTTAAATATTTATATAATGACAAAACAACAATTTTGGTCTACTTCCAGGATGTAAAAGACATACTTTTATAACTACTTCAAAAAGCAATGAATGAATGAACGTTGTTATAGTTACAAAAAAAATTATGAATTACAAAATGTTCCCTTTAAATTTTTAGATGTTAAATTGTGATATACAGTTTTTGAAAAAAATATTTTTGGGCACTCGCTTGTGAAATTCATTTACATTCTCGAATCATTTTTTTATCGCTATCCATGATATTAACGTATCTCGACATTACTAACAAAACAATTGGTAACGGACAATTCGTAACGCCGACGATTCGTAACTGAGACACTTCGTAACTTCAATAGATCGTAACTTCAACAGTTCGTAACTTCAACAGTTCGTAACTTCAACAGTTCGTAACTTCAACAGTTCGTAACTTCAACAGTTCGTAACTTCAACAGTTCGTAACTTCAACAGTTCGTAACTACAAGTATTCGTAAAGCTATAATTCGTTATAACGGTACTCAATTCATTTGCTTATTTTGTTGACAGAATAACCCTAAAAATGAATGTCTGGTAAAGTTGCATCTAGAAATTTCCACATTGTAAGATGTGCTCATTGAAATAAAGAGATTGAATAGAATAATTGAAGCCTTCTGCATCTGCTGCATTTGGACGATAATTTCATACGTTTGGAGAAAATACTGGATCCCACCTACGACCATTTCTCAGTTCACGACCTTCAATGAGTTTAAGAACTTCTCAATTCTGTGATCAAATTCAAAAAACGTACCTGCGACTTTTAAAAATCCATCAGTTGCTTCTTTTAAGTTAGAATTAAATTCACGTTTTAATATAATTTTCTTTAACTTAGGATTTACTTATTGGTTTATAATTATCAAAATCACTTTTAATACGATATCGTATTATTTAATAATAAAATGGTATACATTCCTAACGATAATAACTGTTTATTAGACACAAGATAAAAGATTTAGTTTTTGGAAGACATTTTTCACTCCAGCACGACGTTATCAATGCACCTGTTAGATTTATCTCTATGTTTAATCAATCGTGTTTACCCAATCGTAGAGGTATTTGATTAATAATTAAAAACATAGTAGAGTTAATTAGTTTAGTTAATATCTCGTGATTGAGTTTATGAATGCTATGACCTCTGCTTTATGTCAAAACAACAGCTGCTAATAATAGTTTATATTGATTAAAATTGTATTTTTCTATATTTGTTTATTTATAACAACAGTTATTGTAATTTTAGTAACCAGGGTAATGATAAAAAGAGACAATATCTACGATTTTAAAAATGAAGGATTTTTAAGTTGATTTTCCATTATATCTGGATAGTTTACAGAATATTTATTGTGGTCACAACTTCATGTCTATTAGTTAAAGATAAATGCAGTTAAATACATTAACAAATGATTGTGCCGAAAATCTAACATTGAAAACTACTACAGCGGGACTGGTCTTTGATGAATCGTCTCATAGACTTTCCCAAACTGTTTTAGTTGTAGTTTTCATTCTAATCATTTGTTTAATTCGTATTTGATACTCACAATCATGGATGCATAGTCTTATTTTGGATTCTTTATTAATATTATCCGTCAAGAATACCAGAAACCGCGAGTTCAGGGTGAGCAGTAACCGAAACAAAATAAATGGTGACATTGGTCATTCGAGTGACATTCTTTAAGCTGTTTACTTCGTAATATCGAGGGTTGAAAATGACGAAAGGTAGGGCAATCTTTCCGGATTGACAATGACCACAAAAGTAAAAAATAAAACTTTAGGGTCACAAGCCTGAGAAATTATATATACAGTTGGGAAATTTTCCCAGAAAGCGACAGAATATGGAATATTGACCATAGATTTACAAAAAGTACAAGAATGAGTTGCTGCTGTAACAGGTAAATATAATAAATAGTTCTAATATTTACATGTATGTGATTGATTTTATTTTCATTTGATTTTTATTTAAAATTAAACAATTTTTTTTAGCGTGGTGGATATTTCATAAGAAACTTATTCATTTGCAGGTGTAAGTTTATCTAGTATTAAAAAATTGCGAAGGAAGAACGACAAATTGATGATTATCTTGTTTCCGGATTCACATAAAAAAACATTCAACTTTACGCATCCAAAAAATTATCCCCTATATTTAAATCTGAATAAAAAAATAACTGACGTTATTAATAACTTTATAAAGATAAGGAAAATAATCCCTGTTTAGAAAGTTTTCACAAGACTGGCAGCATACTATTATTTTCATTAAACAGTAAGTGTAATTTCCAATTAGATTTTTTAAACGACAGTTAAAAATAAATACTGATCTGCTCTAGATTAAGTTTATACACAATATCGTTACTTATTTTGAACATTTTACAAGACGTGGCAACATAAATTAACAAATTACTCTGGTCCTACAAATTTTTAGCCTGCGTCTAATTTGTGGTATCCCTCCTCCTTTAAATCACTCCGCATCTCGCGGTTTCAGATATTCTTGACGGATGGTATATCTGGTTATAACATTTTCAGAGCCAATCGCACTAGTAGAGGTGTTGGGCCTAGTATTAACAAAGGAGTTGGATTTTTGCGAACTTCAATTAACACCAACAATGTTCTGTGCTTTGCAGTATAATCGGTTGTTATTAATATTTTCTTCTAAAAAGTTAAAACTAAATTTCTCTATAATCTGTATTTACGGGCTTCGCTACAACTCAGCCGATGTGATGAGGATCTATATACGAAATTGCAACAGTTTTTAACCAAATACAAAACTGTCATTTTTGTTGGCTACTTTAACTTCAGTACGCAAATACATAGTACACTAATCATCGGATATTCTTAAATAACTTAAGTTATACTAGCGTCTAAGACAAAAAGACTTTTGAAAATTAGTTAGCCTCAAATATATATAAAAATCCACCCAATAAATGAAGGGTGATTCATATAAGAATCGACACAGAGCAGGAACATGTAGGGGAACCTAAAATATGATGATTCAATGCAACTTACCTCTATATTAAGTTGTACCCCTGGAAAGTTATAAGCCTTGAAAGTGTAGTTTTAAATTTCGAAAATATCAATAGCTCAGTTGTACTTGAACTTAGAAAAACCAAATTTTATACACTTTATAAGTATACCAAGAGCATTAATCGTCAGTAAATAGAGTTCAATTGTAGCATTTTACAGGGTTGATAAGGGATGATGCACCATTAAAATGTGACAGAATTTTTTAACCCATTGGCGGGCCTAAAATATAATTGTTATTACTTTATTTTATGGGGAATTTAATTCTAAAATATTTCTTACTGTTATTTGTCAAAAAACTTTATCGTTATTTAAAATCATCGTAAATTCAAAAGTTGGCTATAAAATTAAACATCAACGTGACGATCAAGCAAAAAAATCATTTAATTTCAGCCACCCAAGTTGTTTTTACTGGGATAGGGTTTGAAGAGGTTTTCTAGATAGGTTTTCTTTTTGGCCAATGACTTTCTGGAAGGCAAAGATTTTTAATGATTGTCCATTTAATTTCATGGCCCCTTTCAACAAATCAGAGTCTAAACCAAGGAAAACTGTAAATGTTTAAAGATTTAGAGTTTTTTTTTGTTTAATCCTACATACCACATTTGAGATTTATGGAGAACTTTGTCTTATCTAAATCATAGTCTGTTGCTTCTATAATGGTTAGGTTTCTGAGGTAGTTCTATATTTCTTAATTTCTATATTATTATTTGGTGGTACTTTCAGTTCTAAGGTTGCTTGGTTTATTAAGTTTGTTTTGTCGACAAGAGCTGATTTACCAGTATTTACTACATTAAGAAAATGTATGATCTTGTTCTTCTTTTAAAAGTCTTTAGTTATTTGTTTTTGGCGTAAGGAATTCAAATTTAATAAAATTATTCAAATGTTTAATGTACACTAATTAATAAAGAATAAAAATTTGTTTCTGAATCTTAGCAGGTAAGTGAAATAATGTGGGTTAAGGATTTTGGAACTTGGTCTTTTTTCATGGAAGTAGCACAGTTTCTCGCCTATAAGGTAAGATATATAATTTAGGAAAGAACCATTCAAAAACAAATCCTTTCCTAATAATACCCAGAAGGGACCTTTGCCTCTAAGGTTATAAAGTATCTAATTATTTTAGTAGTCACACTCACCAGATAGATTCATAAGTACTAAATTTACAATAAGGGATTTTGTGCCTAATATAGTGAATTTAAAAAAATGTAGGTGGGACTACACAACTGACAGGATTATTAATTTTAAAAAATATAAATATTATGTAGTAACTCTATATCACAAATACTACCGTGTTTTATGATCAATATTTTATATATATCGTGTATTTGAATAATCGTTTTTTATTTATTTATATATCATGAGCGTAAAATAATATACTTAAGAATTACTTTAACACGATTTCACTTACATTAAGATATAATTAAATTAACACGATCTCGCTTACATTAAGATATAATTAAAGCATAAGCATTTTAGTGCTCAAAATGGTGTCGTTCTTTTACACGATAATACTCCACCCAATACGGATAGGGCAATTCGAGATCACAAAAATGCGAAACTTTACAACATCCAGCTTACAGTCCCGACTTGTGTCCATATGATTTTCATGTGTTTGGCACATTAAAACAAGTTCTACTTTAGATAGTTCTGATTTGGAAATTACTAACAACAATGAAAACACCAAAATACTACCAAAAACCTATTTTTATTGGTTAAGTTTAATTATTATTTCCATGTCCTAAAAACGTTGTAATCACTTTTCGGGAAGTTAATACAGAATACCAAAATCGACATTGATACAAAAACAAATTTTATTTTAGCCGCCGACGATTTCCTAGAAAAATAATAAATACCAACGGATGGCATGTTGAGGGCGGTTTTTGGGGGTAGATAACGCCACAATTTGCAAGTCTTTTGATTTTGAAAACTCTCCCCTCGTTGCGTTTTTTCTCCAAAATGCAACACATTATACATTTTTTTTTTCTATTTTTGCTAATATTAATAGAGAATTTATGGGTTGTTACCATACAAGTTTGAAACTACTTTAATAAAATGGAGCGTAGTAATTTGTTTAACAATAATGTTTGCAATAAACCCTGTCGCCGCCTAGTGACTAAGTTTTAAGCCTTATAAAAAGTAAGGTGTATAAATTTCTATTTGAAACTTTATCTAACATAAAAAAATAGTTGATAAACAATAATAAAGAAGTCATCTAAGTGCGTTCAAAATATATTCTTATTAACAAAAACCCTGAATTATCGAAAGCGACATAAAAATAAACGCGATAGCCTATTCCCTTTGTGAATAGGCCAAAAGTTCAAAGTTTTTGTTGGAAAACATTAACTCTCGTAAACTGAAACGTCACAGCCTTACCCCTCATCAGTTCATAAGTCAAGAACATATTATTGTTCTCTTATCAAAATCAATAATGTAATGAATAAAATAATGTTGGCAAGCTTCAATCAGCAATATCATATGGATTAATCACTAAAAAATTTAAAAATAACGTTGCTCCCTGCATAACTTACATATTTTTTAAATAATGTAATATTGATAAGTGTTCATGTTGACCCATAGATCAAGCAGGTGGAGTAATAAATATTGTACACAATGGATATTCATTTAACAACGATAGAATTTTTTTCATTGCATTATTATCACACGAAATTAATGAACCATTAAAGTAATGGGCATTGTTTATAATTTTGATACTCAAAATATGCAACAAAAGCTAAGGTTTTCTATTAGATTATGTGTTTATATTATTAAGAATATACAGGGTGGCCCAACGAAAACTTGACATGGGAGTTTTGGGCAGTATTTTCGTAGGAAAAGAAAAACTGCCTAGATTTTGTAGTAGCATTTTTAAGCAATTGTTTGTTACTCTTGGCTCAACCAGCGATGTTTGGTTGTTATACAATTAGTGATTACTGTAACCTCAACTTGAGACAATGTTTTGGCCTAAATTCAGTCGATATTCTTGTTTTTAATTTCATATAAATAAGCTCCAGCCCATCATTGCTTTTTAGAGCTGTCCGTGTACCAAGCTATTTCTGTCTGTATGGCAGATCCTTCATTCCAGAGGTGTATTCAAAACCCACCAAAAAACTATTATTAAATTCTATAGCCAAAATCATACTCTACACACAGCCAAATTATTACTTCAGGTATTTGTAGGCCAAAAACCGGAATCAGAATAATTAAAAAGAAAAAGCTTTTTATTAAAATATTTTAATTTTCAATTAAAAATTACAACAAATTTTTATTAATAAACGGATAAATGTGTATAACAAATGTTTTTTACAAATTCACTCTTAGTTATTTCCAACATTTATACTGGATTGTTGTTTGTATAATAAATTCTTTTTTTATTTAACATTCCTTAAAAACTGTTTTACCTATTTATTTACAGTTCTATTTTTAATGTAAATTTAAACATTTTGTGATAGTTATGGTAAAGTTTTGAATTGAATTTACAGTGAAAAGATTCTCAGCAATTTGCTGTTCTAAAAAATTAGCAAGCACTTGTCCAAATTTTTGAAGCAAATTGGATTTCTTCATTTTTTTTTTAAATTCACATACAAAAAACCTCGGGCTCTAAAAACTACAGTACGTAAAATATGGAATTTTTCGGAACCATGAAAATTGCAGCCTGTTACAGGCCAAATATTTTTCACTACTTGATGAATATAGAATTCAAAATTATTAATAATTTGTTTTGGCTTAAAATTTAGATCCAGTTTTTTACATTTTTCGACAATATTAATAGAGCCATGCAATATGAGTTTAGTTTTATTCGCCAAAAGGCAAAAGCAAATAGGTTATAATGGTCATTCTTCTACCCATGAAAAGAAAATAATTTAAGAAATATTTTGCATGATACTCGAATGTACAGTATGAAAATATGACGGGTTTTTGATTTAAGTCACTCACTGCTTTTCTTTTTGTCACGTTGCTTATACCTTGTCTACTAATGATCATACCTTCTTCATAATAAAAAACTTTCTCTCAAAATAATGTGCGGATCTTAGCGGAACGTACATTTGTCACACATCTCCAACTTTTTTCCAGATTTAGCAATATGTACTTGTAAAAATTTAAAATTCCTTACAACTGCCAGTTTTTTAGATTTTACATTTTACATTCATCTTTCAATACAAGCAAAAAATACCGTAAATTTTTTATGTTCATGTTTAATAAAAAATAACAATCCTTTCTATGACATTTTTATCAGGTCACTTTAATCACTAGATTAAGGGGGAAAATATCTCTTCCAGGGTCATCCTGTGTACTACACACAGACGGCTCAAACACCCAAAATTGGGTAGAAGCCGGAGTATACTGCAGAAGACCTATCGTTGACATCGCAATAAACCTCGGCAATTATGCCGTTTAAAAATCTCCTGACAATTAATTCTTCTGGTTAAACCATTATTTCTTAAAACCCTTTTATGTGATTTGAAAATTCTCTAAGCTTCTCCAAATACCGCCCAAGCTACAGTACCGCTTAACATAATTGAGTGGAATCTTGCTTGATAAAGTGTCAATAAGACTGACTGCCTTTCTAATGTTTTACTCCACTGATATATCAAATCACTTTAAGTAGCAAATTTCTTACTTGTAATATCAATATAAGTAGTCCTTGTACAATTTCTCAGATAGATTTATCCTTAGAAACTTGTGACTAGAAACTTGATTTATTGATTTAGAATCTTTTTTTCTAAGAGTGTGGTCCATACTATTTTTTGTGTAATTAAATCGTTAAATCGTTAACGTACCTGATGTACAGTAGTGGACGTAGCACTGACCCTTGTGGTACACCAGTGGAACTAATATTATTCTAGATCTATTATGTAAATAACTTTCGAACGAGCTGTTAGCAACATCTCTAAAACCATAATTTTGACATGAAATCATAAACTTCATTTGCTACAAGTTTTTCAAAGATCTTAGAAAAGAGACAATGATAATGGGTCTAAAGTTATCATCACCAGTTTATATATTGGAGTCATTTTAGTCATTTTTAAAGCAGAGGGAAATATGTCTCCTTCAACTGAGCAATTGATTAAAAAGGTTAATAGTTTTACAATGAAGTCAGTAATTTTTTTAGTCAAATTTGAACTAATTCTATCATCGCCTTGTACATCGGGTTCTAATAATCTCTGAAACATCATATTCTGTTGCTGGTTTCTCAGCCAGGATATTTCACTTGTTCTAATACGGATTTGGCACTTTTAGCTTCATCTCTAAGACGCTGTTGCATACTTTTTGCGGGAATAAGGGCCTAAAAGTAATACTTTAAAATATGGGCTATCTTAAATTAGAATGCAATTGATTAGCAAAAACGACTTTGATTTACAGAAGTATTTGATTGAGTTCTGGTTTTTAATTAATCAGCAAGTAACAAAGCCATGTTACTAAAATATTGTATAAAAGAGTTTGAAACGATTTCAGGATCTCTGATTATTTGATCATTGTTTTAATGTTAAGGCTGAAGATTTAGCATTAGTGTTGTTATTGTTATTTAATTTTATTAAAATCCAGGCTATTTTGGTCCTATCAGAATGTAATATGAGAAACGGCGAATCACATTTTATTCTCCTAGCCAGCTCTGGAAATGAATAGGTTTCATTGCTCCGTACAATTTTAAGAAAAATATATAATATAAATTGAACAGTAAAATACCTCATAAATTTTAATTGAATATTCGTGAACACTGCTTCGACCAAAGCAAAATGCGTAAAGTGCTTGCACATGCACTACAGTACCAGCTATTAATTAAAAGAAGAAGAAGAAAGAAGAACAAAGAAACTATCATGAAAACGTGGTCTCTGCAACTACGGCCATAAACAGTACAGATATCCGGTAGTTCTTGGAAAAATCATAAATTTGAACTGTTTTTATTATTTCTGCGTTTGCAACTACATTTTGACGATCAATATCAAAATTGTTCGAAATCACTATTTTAGACACTACTATCCAAAACATTTCCGATTCTTATGGAATTGAGTTGTTCAGAATCCCAATAATCTCTAATCCTAAAGCAACATCTTCATTTGTACGCGATTTCTATTCTAATGATTAAAGAAAAGGATCGTTGTTAGTGTCGGATCGAAATCGTAGTGGTCTCGTATCTTGTTATCGAATGTTCTGAATCACACTGCAGGGATTTTCGTCTTCTGCTGTCACAAATATCATTTGTCATCTGACAATCTGTCAAAGAGAAAGTAAACGTTTAGTAATCGTTTATGTTTGTATATTTTAAATAAAGTATTGCTTACGTTTTCTTGTTTAACAAACTTTTAAACACAGATAACTTTTAAAGCAATATGCCTCCTCTGGAGGTAACAGCTAATTCTAGCAATGAAGAACCAGGACCAATAAACCCCGTGGTTGGTATAATCTATCCGCCTCCTGAGGTTAGAAGTATCCTTTTTGAAAAGTTTTATCTTATAATTATTTTAATATTACTTTTATCATTTAGCGAGCTGAGGTAGAGTATGTTTTTCCTAAATAAGTAAAGATATTGTTGATAAGACTGCAAGCTTCGTTGCTAGAAACGGACCTGAATTTGAAGCTCGTATCCGACAAAATGAACTTGGAAACCCCAAATTTAATTTCTTGAACAGCGGTGATCCATACCATGCCTACTATCAGCATAAAGTTAAGGATTTTAGAGAAGGAAAAGGTATGTTTGATGAATTTAATTCCAGTGCAGCTCTTCTTAAACAATTATATAAATGATGAAATTTAGCCAAATTTGAATATTCGGTATTAATGCTTTGAGTATTTATGATATTAAATACAACGAGAGCGAAAATAAGATTTTCTGAAGAAAAAATTAACTACAAGCTTTAAATTCATGTTGGAATGAGTTCTAATATTTCATCTTCAGGTCATGAACCAACACCGGGTTTAAGCCAAGCAATATCCAAGCTTTCTGTGAGTGCTTCAGCGCAACAGAAGCAACAAGAAATTTTGAAACAAGTTGAACAACCTTTTGTCCCTAAAGATCCACCACAAGAATTTGAGTTTATAGCAGATCCACCATCCATTTCAGCACTAGATTTGTAAGTTGTATTCTTAACTATTTAACCAATAATGCAAATAATGAATTTTTCAGGGATATTGTAAAACTTACTGCTCAATTTGTGGCAAGAAATGGAAGAGCTTTTCTGACGCAATTGATGAACAGGGAACAAAGAAACTTTCAATTTGATTTTCTTAGGCCTCAGCATTCGTTGTTCCAATACTTTACAAAACTTTTGGAACAATACACTAAAGTAAGTTAAGATTGTAGTAAATGATAGCCAAATTAGAGGTGTTATAGAAACATGCTCTCCTAGAATCTCGTTTACATCACACAATCAATAGGCCTTCTGGGAAACCTGTTAAAAGTTATTATATATTTCTATTTTTAATCAATTAAAATATTAAATTGACCTGATCTTATAAGGATAAAAATAATTATGTGGCTAATTAATTGCATTCTAATTTAAGACAGCTCATATTTCTAAAGTGTTACTTTTAGGTCCTTATTCCTCCAAAAAGTATGCAACAGCGTCTTAGAGATGAAGCTAAGAGTGCCAAGTCTGTATTGGAACAAGTGAAATATCGTGCAGAATGGCTGAGATACCAAGAACAACAAAAGGCAAAAGAAGAGGAAATTCTTGAAAGAGAGAGAGGTATACTGTTACTTTCTACCAGCAAAGACTATTAGCTAATTTTACATTTTTTCAGTGGCCTATGCACAAATTGATTGGCACGACTTTGTAGTAGTTGAGACAGTGGATTATCAACCATTTGAAATTGGTAATTTCCCAGCTCCTACTACGCCAGAAGAAGTCGGTGCTCGAATTTTGATACAAGAGAGGATTGAGGATGGGGAAGACATTGAAATGCAGCTGGAAAGTGATGAAGAAGAGCCACCGAACAGGGTAAGCAAAAATATATTACTCATTTTTGACCTAAATTAATACAAATCATTTTTAAATAGGATGAAGGGTTGAGTACAATGCAAGATAAAACTAAGCGCAAAGGCGGTGATGACAATCGCGTCCAAGATATGGAGGAAGAAAGTTCTGATGAGGAACAAGATGATGAAGCACCAAAAGCTCCTCCACCTCCTTTGATTCAACCTCCTTTACCACCTGCTCCCGATAAAGTATTGGTGAAAAAATATGACCCTAAACAAGGTACTTTTATAAAAACATAACTTTTATTTGATAAATATTTTACAATACTTTTTTAGCTGTAAAAGTGACTAGACCAACAGTAGGAGACGACTATTTAGTATCTCCCATTACGGGTGAGAAAATTCCAGCTAGCAAAGTACAGGAACATATGCGCATTGGACTTTTGGATCCCCGTTGGGTTGAACAACGTGACAAACAAATCACAGACAAGATGAACCAAGATACGGTTTGTTTTACTTAGTCTAGTATGAAGCTATATTTCTTTTATTTATAAACTTATTTCTTAGGTATATGCTGCTGGTAGCGCTATTGATGCCTCTTTGAAATTGCTTGCTGAAAGACGTACTGATATTTTTGGGGTGGGAGATGAAGAAACTGCTATTGGTAAGAAAATTGGTGAAGAGGATGTTAGGAAAGATGAAAAGGTCACTTGGGATGGTCATACAAGTAGTGTAGAAGCAGCTACGAGAGCTGCAAGGGCCAACATCACCTTAGAGGAACAAATTCATCAAATTCACAAAGTATGTTTATGGATCTATTTTGTTTTGTTCATTAAAGAATATTTACTTCTAATTAAAAAAGTCTGTGTTTGTAATTTTAATTCGTTTTATGTTTTAGGTCAAGGGTTTACTTCCTGATGAAGAAAAAGAAAAAATTGGACCAAAAAATATTGGATCTAAGAAGATAAACATACAAAGCATAGTTACAACAAAACCACCAAATCCTCCTGTTCAGGTATTTTTTTTTAAGTACTAATTTGAACATTAATAGAAACAACAATTTTAATTACTAATTTTAAATATATTGAGAATATTTAATTATTTTTTTAGACTTCTAAACATCCTGTTTCACTAATACAATCTCCTGCGCCCCCAATGATGTCGGTTCCAAACCAGCCACCGATGTTGGCGCCTCAGCCACCCATTATGATGATGCCTGCACCTCCTATGTCAACAATTAGGCCACCACCTCTTATGAGTAAGCATTATATAAACTTTTTAGGACTGTTAAAATAATTTTATTTTAGTGCCAGGACCTCCACCAATGGCAGGTTTTCCTGTAGGACCCATTCCAGGACCAATTGGTCCTGGTATGAATATGACAATGAAACATCCAAATGATGGACCTGCTGATGATGAACCAAGTAATAAGAAATTAAGGAATGAGGATTCACTTATACCTGAAGAAGTATTCTTAGCAAGAAATCCAGTAAGCTGTTTATTAACAATAGTTAACTTATTTTTTTTTAAATCTTTTATTGTAATTTATCTTACATTTTCAGAGCCAAGTATCCATTAAAATATCAATTCCACATATTCCAGAAAAGTCGGAATGGAGGTTGACGGGACAGATGGTGGCTTGGAATTTACCTCTAGGAGAATCTGTAGCTAATTTAAAGGCAAAATTACAAGAAGAAACAAATATGCCACCCGCAAAGCAAAAATTATTCTTCGATGTAAGCATCCAATTTTCTTTGAATAAATTTAAAAGTGTAATATTGCTTTTTTGTCTTGTAGGGAATGTTTTTCAAGGATTCGAACACTCTAGCCTACTATAATGTTACTCCTGGTTCTGTTATTCAGCTACAAATTAAGGAAAGAGGAGGCAGAAAAAAATAAAATGTTTTATTATATTCAGATAGTTTAATTTGTCAAAGCATTATGTGTAAACGATATATAAAAAAAATAGTTACTCATTTATTTCATTATTCCTTATATGAAGAAATCCCAGAGGTACATAATTGTTTGACTGATATCTGATTTTATTTAGTTTAACCAATGTACCTTATAATAAATTTCAACCATTTTCTATAAATAAATTTGACCAGTCACAACTATCATTTTCTAAAGTGACTTTTGTGCTAAAATATTTGCCTTCTCTATCATCAGAATTATTGATGTTAAAAGGTTGTAGATCTTGTACTGGTTTCAAATCCTCATAAATAGACCCTCTTCTAGAATAGTCAAGATTTATATTAATATATTTATAAAACAAATCTGGTTCAAATAAACGAGGTTTAATATTGAAATAATCTTGTAAAAATCCTAGCACTAACTGAAAACTCTTTAAACTATTAAAAGTTCGTCTCTGTCGCCTAGGCAATAATTTTTCTAACATAAATACTAAGTGGTGATGAAAAACTTGAAAAGTTAAGTTATAAGGTTTTTCCTTAATTATATTCATAGGATTTATTTTTTCTTTTTCATAATCTTCTTGTGTTAATGTACTATTATAACAAATATCCATCCAATTTTGCACACAATCTAGGGTTGTAACTGAATTGCTAGAAAATAATGTTGGATTAGATAATAATCCATTTGCTACCATAATTCCTTTACAGCCTGTATAATCTTGCAATTCTAAACATTCATCAAGATTAGTTACTCCACCATTTGCTATTACAGGAATATGACAATTCTGTGTTACTAATTTTAAAAGATCTTTATTAACTTCTCCTACAGTTTGAGATGGTGTTCGCCCATGTACAGTAATAAAGGAGACATTACATTTTTCTAATTGTCTACATATTTCTATAGTTTTCTCCTCATCATGCAGCAATCTCATCTTAACACTTACAGAAAAGGGTTTTGATATGCAGTTTCTAGATTGCCTAAAATTTAAAAACAAATGTAAATCCATTTTGATACATAAC
The DNA here is from genome assembly GCA_951812935.1 of Hermaeophaga mercurialis. Taxonomy (NCBI): domain Eukaryota; kingdom Metazoa; phylum Arthropoda; class Insecta; order Coleoptera; family Chrysomelidae; genus Hermaeophaga; species Hermaeophaga mercurialis. Next base: position 19,546,439 of record OX638360.1, read on the forward strand.
AGTATTTTTAATTAATTTAATAAAATAATTTACCTTACGATATCATAAACCAATTGTGGATTTTTTAACATCTCACATCCTAATCCTCGTTCTTTAGCCCATCTTTGGGGACATCCACTATTCAGATCTACACCATTGCAATATGGAGAGGATAAATAAGCTGCTCCAACAAAATCATGTACTGTATTAGCTGCAAATTGAATAACCACCGGTGTGTCTATAAAGTTTGTGGTAAATTCATTACTCCTAGCTTTTTCACTTTGACAAAAAGAATCTGCTAAGATCATTGGAGTGAAACTCAAATCGCAATTATAAAGCTTTACCAAATTCCTGAACTGTAGTTTGCTGTAACGCACCATAGGAGCACAAATTTTCACTAGATCTTTATCGTGAAACATATCCAGGATATTTATGTTTGATTCCTTTTCAAAAAGTATTGAATGGAAATCCATAACGAGAAAGTAATTGTTAATGTTGGAAGGTAGAAAATTAGTTAGGTTAAAATAATATAGACAAGTATAGACTATAGACAACCACCTTACACATAGGTTAAATAATAGTTGCCTATATAAGTCATTTGGGGAAGACTATATTCATTTTTAACAAATACAAAATACCTAAACTGAAGAGAAACCGCTCCAATTTTAACTTCGTAAATGTGTAAAAAAATTTTAACATTTTGCATTCAAAATTTTAATATCTTTTTTTAACAAATTGAATTTTTTTTAGAAAATTATTAGCATTTATCGTTTTTTGAGCTATAATATTCGCTAAATTTTAACTATTTCGATTTTTTTAATTTAACAGAAAAATAGAATCGAGATTTATGATTTAGTAGAATGATTGGACTATTTTGAATTTCAATGTCAATTAACATGTGCTACTTTTCTTGAGTTAACAATTTTTCTCATTTCTACTATTTACTATATCGCTATAGAAATCCATTCAGTATATTAACAAAATGAAACAAATAAAAATTTGCTAAGTTGCAAAATAAAAAAATAAATTGAATATGATTGTATGTATTAACATACGGAAAACAGATATATAAATGCATACAGAAGTGACAACATTTAAAAAATATCATTAGAGCAATACTAGATAGGACTAAAATTTGGGACAAGCTGTATTTAAGTACCTGCGATTACTCTGTTATAATAATTACTCGCGAAAAATATACTAAAAATAAAGCAAATGAAAAATAAACATTGGAACTATTCCAACAAAATGCATAATATCTCCATTATATTTTTATGGCTAAAATATTTTTACATTTTTTACATTCGCATTTATGCTTTTATTAATTTACGACATTGTCTCTGAGATATACAAACATATGTGACATAAAACTTAAAGGAAAAATATGGGATTAACATGAATTACCACAAAGTATAATAATTGGAAATCATAAAAAATAATCAGAGGAAAAAGTCTCCACAAAGACTATAACTACAATAGACCAAAAATAATTAAATTTGCCATGGAAAACCAAATGAAATTAAGTAATACATCTTTCAACTATAAAGACATACATAAAGGTAAAATGGGTGTCTCCGGAGGGCAACACAAAAAATCAGATCTTTCACGTAATGATGGAAAATAAACATGCCATAGCTATTAGGGATTGTAGAAGTAATAAACGAGCGAATGCTAATTGATACCACTATTTAGTGCTAACAAAACTGAACCAATACATACCAACAGAAAGGAAAGTAAAAAGAGAAGGGTAGAAATACAATCTGGAAAAATTGAAAGACCAAAACGTGAAAAAGAATTTGCAAAATGAATTCGAAATGCGGCTAACCGAAGAAAATGGTGTAACCTTGACTACGGAGATTAGAAAGAAAAAATAAGGCCAAAAACGAAATGGACAGAAATAGAATACCAGAAACAGTCAAAAACTACAGCGAAAACATAAATGCAACAAAAGCGATCTGCAGGAAGAAGAAAAGTGAGTACCTAGAAAAACAGTAGAAAATTATTGTTACTAAAGAAGGAAGAAACTGTTATCAATACTTAAAGAAAGTGAAATGGCTGGCGATTAAAACATACTGCTGCAGAGATAAAAAGAATTGCTCTGAGGGGAATTAGTAAACAAATTAAATAGATTATCGGAATAATTGGAAGAACTGCTAAATAAGGAAAGTGATCATGAACAGCAACAAGAGAAGGTAGTAATATATTATCAAAGACATGATCACGAACAAATTGTAAAGAAGAAAAGTCATAACAATAATAAGGGAACTTAAATATAATAAAAATACAGGCTAAAACGGTATTCCGGGAAACCAAAATGCCAAGCAATGAAACAACGCGTTTATCTGTTCAATAGTCAAGTAAGGCTATAACACACGTTATCAGAGTTAATCTGGGACTACCATGGGGCATTTAGAGCTAGCATATCAACAAGAGACCAGATCTTTACATTAAAAGGTGTATATATAACAACAGCTACGAACACAATATTGATTTGCACTTGCTATTCATAGATTTTAAGCAAGCCTGTGACATCATCAAACAAGAAAAACTTTATAAAACATTAGCAGAATTGGCATTCCAAGTGAAATTAATTAACTTAACAAAAATGACTCTTTTAAAAACCAAAAGCAGAGTTCTATTGGAAGGAAATACTTCAAACCAGTTACAAGACAAGAAGACCCAGCCACTGACTTACTTAACCTAGAACCTAAGAAAAATCAGGACTAATTTTCCATCATTTAGATGGCAAAAAATTTTGTCTATAAACGAAGTCAAAATCAAATATTTGGAAATGTGAGGGGGTGAAAAATCTTAAATGCTAAAGAAATTTCGAGAATAGCAAAAATTCGAGTTTACGAAACAATTATATGTCCAATAACATTGTGTGAATATGAAACATGGGCTATAACGCAGCAAACGGAGGAAAACTCAAAATTTGGGAGAGAAAAGTGTTGAGAAAAATATTTGGAGGAGATAAAATGCACAAGGAAAATGGAGTAGATGTACAAATAAAGATATAATGAACCTCTATGGAAAACCAAAAATAACAAGAAAAGAGCCAAATGACTGGATCACATAATCCGAATACCAGTACAGACATGTAACAAAAAGTTTTGTTCACAGCAGAAATTAGTAAAAGAAAAGTAGAACAACCGAAGGAAAACGTCTGCAAAACGACATAAAAGATGTAAATGTGAAAAATTGCAAGAAACATACCACCAATAGAAAAACTAGATACAAGTAATAGAGATGATAGAAGCCAAGGGCATGCAAGACATGTAAACTGATACACACATACATAAAATAATGAGAAAAATGAAAAAGATAAAACCTACATACATTATTAGAAAGAAACGAGGTAAGGTTATAGAATACTCATAAATGGAGAGGGTAACCAGATGGAATATAAATTCATTGAAAAAAGTACTCTTTTTAGAATCGGCACCCTTTTGGTTGATTAGTAGCAAGATCATACTAGAGACAATAAAAAAAAGAAGACACGCAGATATCTAGAAAGTTTTTGCAGAGATCAAGGAACAGAATCGAAGGAGTATTATGTCTAGAAGCATACCAAATCGAGAAAGAAAATTTATCTAACTCATTGAAGCCACGTAATATGCTAAACTTCATCACTTCATCATGTCCTCTCTGGGTATACAAGATAAGGGGCCCCATTAGGTCTTTCAGTTTGAAATTAACCTACTCCCTTTGCGTACCTACAAATAACAAAAAATGTGAATAATACACACGTTAATAATGAAAGTAGTCGTAGTAGCAGTAGTGGTTGTTAAAAACCTAAAAGTTTAGAAAAAAGTATTACATTATGATCCATGCAAGCCTTCATAAAGAAAAGCCACATCAATAATTTCTATATAATGTAACAACCCTGTATTTAATCTCTAATATGATTAGAGCAAGATTACATTGTCCACCCTGTGCAATTAAATGTAACAACATTATGATGTGCGCGCCAACCCGTTTTTTCCCATCATTATTGGAACGTTGTCAAATTAATTTCTTAAAAGTGCTAAAGCCAAACAAGATAAAACTGGTGCAAATATATTTTTAGCTCATTTACTAACTGTTGACTAAAAAAGCATCACGCGAAACTTGCACGAGCTTTTTACAGGACACGAGATATAAAAAAGACATTTTATTAAATATAGTGTATGTTTTGGCGCGAGAGTTGAAGAAGTTCGCATTTTTGTTTTGTTTTAAAGTTTAATGTTTGTTAGTGATGATCAAGTCTGCTAGCAAAGATGTGAAGGCTGCTGTCGCTTGGGCCGGATCAGACATTCTTGTAAAATTTTTCACTCCTCATCCAGAGGTTTACGCAGATCATCATCATGGTCAGTGAGTTCAGCATGTAAGCATTTGTAATGCCTCCTTTTTTAGTTTTTTTTTTGCGTACTTATTATTGTCTAAAAAATAATCCTTTCAAACCCCCTTTTAAACGATTATCCAGCACCAACGAACCAATTGGCATAGTGTCATCCATTAATGACCCATTCAATAATGCTTCATTGTCCAGATTATACTTATACAACTTGATATAATCAATTTTACTTTCTCTTTACCTTATGTTATGGCATTCCTTCAAGTAGTACTTACCAAAGCTAAGTATGTAAATACTGTAAAACAAAACATCAAGATACCGCAACTAAAAAAATACTTCGAAACAATTATTAGATCGCCAAAAATGGCAATAAATACTAATAAATTTCAATTATCATGTTAATAATGAAAAATTAAAAAAGTTAGTCTGTACCATCTTTACGATACCCTAAAAAGTAGTTTGTTTAAAAAAGAAATAAGGATTTAATAAAACTTGATTTGTTTTGGCTAGTACAATGTAGAACTCAATATTAATGGATCTTTATGTGGAATTCATCATTCCAAAATGTTAAGAGATATCTAATTAGCTACCCAATTAGGAATTCTCAATAAAAATAATACTTCATTGCTAAAGCAGCCGTTCATCACAATTTCGCTAAGGAAAATTCATAGGTTAATAAATACCTCTTAATTTGATTGACCCTTTCTTGAGGATAATAAATGTCAGCAGAGGCCTATCACTTTCCAAAATGGTACAAGTAATTGGTGACAATCTGCAGCCAGCAGTATTTTGTCAGTGGCAAATTTCGGGGTTATTGATTAGAATAGATCTAAGTAATACCGAGTAAAAATTGTCGCGGACGGTTGTATAATTATATGAAAAGTGTATTTCTATCAAATTTTACGAAAGCAAAAAAATGAATACCTATACAGGTCAAAAATGTGAAGAGAGAATAGAGAGCTTAGTGTTCTAATATTCATCTAATTCCTACACGAAAACCAAATAGATTTTCATGATATTAATACACTGTAAACCTTGATAATGAATAATCCCCTAACCTTTATTTGTTCAATGATATAAAAACCAACGTCCTTGTTCGTTAGGAGTGTAACGTGTCAACATTCAATAAATCAGAAAACATCCCCGAGATCAATATGTGGGTAAAGAGGTGGGAAAAGACATAAATCATTTTGTTCTTGAAATCAGATATATTTAGAAACTTTTTGCTTGTAAAGATGTTAATTTCAGACCATAATAATTAAATTATAATTTTTAATCAATTTTTTTAATAACGAACTTTGTCTAATTACATTTTTTTAAATTGATGTCTGTTCTTAAAAATCCGTTAAAATGTGTTACATAAATTCTTTCTGGCTGATAACAATTTCTTTTATTTACCAACAAGAAAACCCACGCCATGTCGTAAGAATCTGTAATACGTTAAACTGTAATAAAAAAGTTTAAATAAGATCCGAGCTTTGGCACAAACATTAATTTTTTTGGCATTACAACTGTCTACCAGTCATAAATATTTCCCTGATCTTGGTTAGTGATTTCTTTAATCTTCAGTCAGCTGCGTCCATTCATTAAATATTTATTACAAAGTAGTCCAGATTTTAACAAAAAACAGCTTATACGATTTTAAATACAATCAATGTATACTTTTAGTTTAACAATTTTCTTGTGAATAAACCAAAAAATATACTATACTATGATTACTGAACAGAAGGAGTGATCACACTGAACACTGTATTGCATGTCTTAAAAATGCAAAGATCCCCATTTCTAATGAAAAATGGTGTAACTTGCGAGAGTTTATAAAAAAAAATAGTAAATAAACAATAATAAAGTTTGTCTACTTTAATATTTAATTGGAAAAAAATTGTATTAAATAAAAAATAGATTACTTGAACATGTATTTTTATATCCATAATGAATATTTAAAACTACTTTTAAGTTTTAAGCACTCTTTAGCAACCGAGGTCTGAGGTGGCAGAATCCCTTCCTAAATTAATGATAAAAGACTCCACAACAACTTCCATAAGCCAATTAATTTCCCACAATTTCTCTTCTTCTTTCCGTACCTGCCCTAAAGAATTTTTTCAATTTTGGAGTGTGACATTTCCAACCGCTTCTTGAAGTAGTTTTTTAGCATCAGTTATTTTAAAAGTACTGTTTTCCTTGCCAAATCATCTTTATATTGCGCTCATATCTATTCAGTGGGATTGAATTCCCCTTGAAACTTTTCTCATCCACTGTTCGGAACTCACCATAGTGTTACCTAACTCTTGTTCCTCGTTTGTCCCACATATTCTCCATTATATTCAAGTTAGAACTTTGAATGGCGATATTAATACACTCATCACTAAAACTATCGCATAAAAAGTAGAGCTCATTTTTATATATCATAAACAGTTTGAAATCGTAAAATAAATCGTAAGAGAAAATATTAACGTGCATGGTCTGTTTTAGTGTATGTTATCTAACAGTTTTTGTCGAATAAATGCAAAAAACAAAAAGTGAACAATACGAAAAATATTCGTTTTATCAATTCTGCTTTAAAGTTAACGTTAACAAAATAAATTTGGACAAAAATGAGTAATTTAACACCAATTGTGGGCATTAATCAATCGAGTGTATCAAGAACGTTAAGAAGGTACAGAGAAACTGGGGGTTACAATAAAAGACCAGTTCCAGGAAGCCCAAGGTGTACCAACCGTGGAGATTACGTCTACAGGCTCTACGAGAACGTCATATTACAGCACGGCAACTTCAAAATATACTCTCCAGAGTTCGTAATGTGAGAGTAAGCATTAATTCGGTTAGGAACAGGTTAAGGGAAGTCGGAATTAGAGCCAGAATACCTGTTACTGCACCATTGTTAATCAGAGCACACCGTGTGGCACGTTTAAGATTCGCAAGAGAATATGTTAATTGGAATTAAACGACTGGGCTAACATCCTGTTTACTGATGAGTCCAGATTTTCACGTTTCGGATCCGATAGACATATTCCAGTCTACAGACGCGAATGGGAGCGATTTTCCCAGTGCAACATAAGACCAGCCAGGAATTTTGGCTTCATTATAACAACGGAGTATCTTGATGAAGTTGGTATTGAAGTTTTAGCAGTAAGTTCATACTTAAACCCTATAGAGCATGTTTGAGACTACCTAGAACGGCGCATACGAGCTCATAATATAGATCCAGACAACCTAGATGACTTAGAACACGTTTAAGTAGAAAAATGGGAAAATTTAGATATAGAGTTTATTAGGGATTTGATAAGAAGAAGATACGCAACGTATGAGAGCTGCCATTAGAGCCAGAGGTGGCAATACTAAATACCAAAAATCTTTTTTTGTTACTTAAACTTTTTCTGTTTTTTGTAATAAAAGTTAATTATGCATTTTTTCATTAATTTTTAATTTTAAATAACCAAAATTGTTTTAAACTGCACGGCGATTTATTAGATATCATTTAAAAAAATTAAAAAACAAAATATTTAGTCAAAATCCAAAGATGCAATATTTTTTGTGACGAGTGTACATGTATTGTAATGCATTAGAAGGAAATTATCTCAAAATGTTCTTCTAGACACTAAAGTATGTACTTATGAGCTGAAAGACTAACATCCCTCAACATCACCAAGCTCATTTGTGCTTCTAAAGAAACACTGCTCCATACCCTTAAGACTTCACAAAGGAACTGTAGTTTAAAAGAGAAGTATCATTTAGCGTTATAAATCCATCTTCAGAACAAATGTGAAGCAATATAAGCCCGTTTTATCCTAAAGATAAACCTTTAATAAATGCTTGTATTAGATGTGTGGCGTTCAGATTTTATTTTTGGTATGGCCTGTATATTCCTTGAAATTAGGCAGATTTTCCTCATTATTGACCCCATTCAAAATATTTCATAAATGGGGATTTAATTTCTTAAAAAGAAGCGATAAACTGTTCGTAAGATACATATACAGGGTGGCCAAACGAAAACGAAACAGAGCCATTATCAGGAACTGGAACATTTTAGAAAAACACAGGGACCCGTCGATTTTTGATCAAAGAGGGACACTCGCTTGGAGGTGTAAGCAGCGAAGTCGAAAATACCGGAAAAAAGTCCCCCTTTGATCAAAAATCGACGGGTCTCTGCGTTTTTTTAAAACGTTGACGCAGTTCCTGATAATGGCTCTGTTTCGTTTTCGTTTGGCCACCCTGTATTTGTGTCTTCGAGATATTGTTCAAAATCGCTTTAGGTTTATCATATATATATCATACTTTACTTTTTATTTGGGCAACATCTGTTGGTAACAATATCGCCATTTGAATTTCATCCCTCGCGTCGAGCGAATCTAATTTGTTAGTTACAGAATTTGTTTCTCAACGTTTTGAGTACCGTGCTTAATTAATGTTGTTTTCTAACTATTTAGTGGCCGGTTTTAATTTAATAAGCTCATAAAAAAATCCATTTTTTCTACACGCTACTAACAGATGCACCTACAATAACGTATTTTGCTATTGAATTGATTACAGTTGAAAGCATTCATATCCAAAACCTCATATTTTACACCAAAGCATTAAAACTGATTATGACTGTAGTTTCTGTACAAAAAGAAAACTTTTAGTGTCTAGTATTTTTAGTACTACAATTAGAGTATTGTAAAAAGGTGCAATAAAAGGGTAATAGAATGAAAAAAAAATAGATAAAATAAATTAAGTATTTATAATTTATTAATCAACATTCACGTTCTTGTACATATTTACTATAATCTAGGTTCTTCTTCTATTAAAACGTTGCTTGCCATCACGATATACATATGATAGTTTAGACAGATTTGAAGATACTTTCTATTTTATGCTAGTACAATTTTTACACATCTATTGTCAGTTCACCTCTGCCATCCTGGTCAACAAACTACCATCGTAAAAATGTATCTGACCTTCTTGAATATAATGATAATTACTCCAAGCCAGTAGTTATATATAATATTTATGAATAACATATGAATTTTTGATTAGACTGAGATTAAACTCATGAGATAACTATTTGCAAATAACATGTTAAACATAACCTTAATTAAAGTTATAGATCTAAATAAATGACTTGCGTAGCAGATATTGCTCCGAAAAAAGCTAGTGCACTAGCGACACTAACCACAGCCGTTGTAGTACCCGTAGTGTTCACAATAGTACCCATACACATGCTTAATATGAACTGAGCTAAGAAAACCATACTGGACACGATGGCTACATCGGTTCCGAGGCCACGAATTTGTGTCGAAATTTTCTCTTCTCCTTCTGAGGTTGTTTCGAACTGGTATTAATATTAATATATTAGAAAAGGAAACATTTTCAGAGAAGATAAAATATATTTAAAAGAATTTAATTTAACAAATTATTACTTACTGTTCCTTTAGCGTGATAATGGGCTACAATTAGATACGGCATAGTAAAAAGAGTTGAGTACATAACTCCAGCAGTCCAGCTAAATAAAATTACACCGACTTTATGTTTTGTAAGGGCCATTAAAAACATTCCTGCTGAATAGGTTAATAAACCTCCCACATACACCTTTTTAGCTCTAAAATATACAAAAAATCTTCACAATATTAAAGCTTTAATGTTGATACTTACCCAAACCTAGAAATTAACTTTTCGATTATTGTAGAGTAACAAGCGCAGGATAAGGAATACATTGACATCCCCCAACAACCAAACCTTACTCCGGATTCGTAAAAATCTCTGGAAAGACTTCCTTCAACAGCCTTAAAATAATGTATTGAAATTCTTATATGGTACTTTTTATTTCTTTACTCACTGTTGGATTTCCGTTAAAAACTGCTTCGCCAACAAAATCCGTAAAATACAAGGAATAACACACATGTGCCATCCAGCAAAACAAATTAGTTAGACAGAGTATCCTTATGGAATGGGGCATGTAAATAATACTTTTCAAATATAGCCAGAGCGAAGCATTGGGATCCGGAAATATACTCAGCCTAGGTTGACTTTGATTTGGATTTTTTAAATTTGGATCAATTGGACAATAATTATCTTTATTTTCCTACAACGAAAGCATTGTTAATAATTCAAACAACCCCATTGTTAACAAGGAATTACCTATTTTACAAAGATATACTATGATTCAATTCTAAGATAAAAAAAAACATGACAGTAGCAGGTCCTTTTTATTTGATGTCAAGTTATAGCGTTATAAAAACATTTATAATAAAATTGATCATATGATTTAATTCTCAATTAATATAATATTTCTTGGGCAGCATCAGGGCTGTAACTAGGTAGTTGAAACAAGGGCATGTGAGCAGAGTTTGTTAATTAAAAACCATCTAAGATCAACCCTAGCTCAAGAGAAACTATACAATCTTTCAATAAAATCAATTGAGTATAATATTGCTTAAAATATTAACTAGTCGAATTGATTGCTGAATTCACCGAAATAAAGGCAAGAACATACATACCTAGCTAAAATTTTTTAAATTCCCTCCAAAATTTGTATTTCTGGTTATGCTACTAGTTACTACTATTATTTTGTGGAAATAAGTAGCTTTATTTAATTCATAAAATTCGGTGAAAAGGGGCCCAGTGATGAGGTGTTGCCAGGGATCCATAAAAGCTAGTTACGGCCCTGAGCACCATGCTCAATTTGGTCCAATAATTCCAATGGACTCTTTAAAACTGGAAATTAAACTTTGTTTATCTTGTACCGAACAAAATAAAATCAGGAAGATTATGGTCTGGTGATCTAATTGGCCAAGCAAAAAGGCCATCAAGATAGTGCACCTTGCGTAACTTGGTAACTAGTCAAAATGGATAAGCAACTGTCGGGTTTTTTTCATTTTAGAATTAATTTAGAATCAATCTTTAAAATTTGAACATGATAATATGAAACAACTTATATAAATAATAACTTCATTGTATTAATCTAATGTTAAAATTATTGAATATAAATTTTAAAGGTTTCAGATTACCTTCATAGGAGAAAAATCAGGTTGATGTTTTTATACCTGTGTATTTACATTTACCTAATAATTCTTCTGGAAAGTAACTAAACAATTGAAAACGCTCTTCTCTCCTAACAAGAAAAGTAGACCAAAAATAAAATGGGAACAAAATACAAAATAGTTCTACAAACAACATAAAGAAAATATTCAATTGGACAAAATATAAAAAAAAGCTTATGTTTCCTAGAAAAGTATTTGCTAAAATCCAGAAAAGTATTGACTACAAGGGACTTCTGGATTTAACTTAAACTGGTGACGTTTTAGATCAACTTTCTATGAAAGTCAGAAGACCAATTATGTACTTATATAATGGGACCCTGCTAAATATTTATTATGCTTGATACAATACTTTACCGCAAATATCGGAAAATAGCTTAGAAGATTGGATAACACTCAATTACATTACAATCATTGAAAGATACTTGAACCAGCATTGGCTTCCTGAGCAAAGTGCTGAAAAATTTCGTGGATACTCTTTGGTAAATTATAAATACTATTCTCCATAGAGAACTTGAAATAAAAACTTTCGAGGAGATAATTAAGAAAAAGGCTAAAAAATCATGGAGAAAGGCTCTATTTGTGTTAGTATAATATCAATGAAAGCAAAGTATAATGCGCAGTTAAATACTACAATCTGAAGATTAATGAGTATGTCTTAGTTTATTAATTTATGTTACATTAATCTATTTCGATCAGAGTTGAAATATTAATAACTCAATTTTTAATAAAAAACATAGTATATTACTTACTTCTGTGTTATTTTCCGTATCTTCTAGAGTTCCGTATGACTGTCCATCGTTATTTTGGATAATTTCATTTTCTTCATTTTGGTAGCTTTGATAATTTTGGCTATCTCTTCCTCCAATTTCTATTAGACCTAGAGGCATTTCTCTAAAACTTGTGATGGTAAATCCTACGCATATCATGAAAATGAAGGTGATCAAAGTAAATACAGCTCTTACATGGCCACCCAGAAGTTCACCTAAATAAAAAAATATATAACAAGAACAACTATACCCCCCATATATTTTTGTTACAATTAAATAACTTATAGAATGTTACTGCTAAAACAAGGAATTTAGATATAAACAGTTTATAAACTGAAGAAATATTGCATCTAATTTATCAAATACGAACTGTATAAAGATAAATTTGACATTCTGAAAGATGGAAGAAATTTATTATAACAAAAATCAAATGTATTAAGTTATTTCTGCAATAAATAATTATGTGTGTACCTATATACGTCACATCCCAGTTGATACCACCTAAAGCATATCCAAAAAATCCACCTAGTCCTGCCATAATCGTAAAAGTACTCAAACCGCGTGCATGATCATCTGAAAAAGCAACTAAATTGTTAAAAACCAGGCTGCGTAATTTTATTCTATGTTAAGCAATATTAAGAATTCAGTTTTATGCTGACCAACTTTAGGCGTGGTTGCACCATCTCGACCTTGAGATCCGAGACTCGAGCTTCGGTTCAGAAGTGATTCTCAGATTTAATGAGTGCCAAAGAATCGTATAAGCATTTTTCTGTTTTTCTGCGTAGTAGCTGAATCCTATGCATGGAATAAAATTACACAGCAAGTATCCTATACTATACCTATAAATAATCGTGTCATGACTATTTGCGTGGGATCAATATATCGAGAGTTATACACTCACCGCCATGAAAAACGAAACATTTATAATTTTAACGTATTATTAAAAGTATATTTTATTAACATTATTATTATTATTATTATTATTATTAATGTTATTATATTTTAAATACAAACAAAATAACATTTCTAATGATGGTTGAATATTTATTTGAAGTTGGTATTGTGACAAAATAACATTAAATTAGTCAAAACTTGAACGTATGTAAGCAAAAATGATTCTGTATAACGAGTATTGCTTCCACGTACTTCAATGTCCTCTTGAGGATTAAATTCCCATTCCTCTAAAAAAGCTTACACAACTTCGAATTTTTTGCCCATGTATGTCCCAAACATTCTCAATTACGAGTACATTCACATGTGGATTTACCGCTGGCTGCTTTGTGACAGAAATGTTTACATCGTTAGCTGTTAAGAACGGGATCAACATAATCAACTTAAGTGACAACAAAATTAAAAAAATATAATATTTTTTTATTGAAATTTTATTTACCAGATAAAGAAACTTATTCTATCTTACTAATCATTAATGGCTAACGTGCACCTGTTTTAAGGCCCACAACCTCTCCAAATTCGGTTCTGTGTTCGAGATGGCCGCTCTTAGTACTTTTTCTAAATGAAGTTTAAATTTCAAGGCAGCAAGAACAGAAAATCAAATTTCACAAAGATAAGATGTAGGCAAAGGTAACAGAATCTAAATGTCATTGACTTTTATAAGGAAGTAGTTCGAAAGTCCAGAAGATTTGTTAATCAAATTTGATATTTGTGAGATACCTTACCAAAACATATACCAATTGTGTTCTTCTTGTGGTGATAAAATTAGAATTTAATACTGTCTCCTTTCTTAAGAAGCTACACAACATCAAAGAACTCGGATATTGCAATAGCCTTCAGTTAGCCGGTTATAGACATTTTTATGTTTTCTAGTGTCTCAAAATGACATGCCTTAAGAGTAAGACGAATAAGAAGGCTGAGGACGAGGAATGTTTTTACTGGCCATAAACTGATTTATGGAAACTGCTGATTAATTGTTTTGCCAAACACTTTTTAGAGGATACCCTGGCTATCAAAAAACAAATAAGCATGCTTTTTATATACGGCTAATTCTTGCTTTTTCGGATTTTTGAGAGGTTGAAGTACGCCATTCCAGGCTCTGCCCTTAGTTTCCGGATTGTACGCAACCAGGCAAGATTTGTCACCAATAATGACACTTTCCAAAAAATGGAAATCATTCTTATCGTTTCTGACCGTCAATTGACGGGCTGAGCACACAAGATCCAGGATTCTCTCGATATTCTCATCAGTTCTAGAATATCCAGGCCTTTCCATGCGTGTTTTATTTTTAATTTACTCTCTTCCTTCTGAAAATGCCTTAAACTACCGAAAAATCTGGACTTTTAACAAAACACTATCTGCGTAAAAAAAGTCAAAATCTGATAACACAGTGTTGTTCGGAATTGATCTCACTCATTATTAGGACGCACTAACCTAAACAGTTCTATTAAAAAAATCACAACAACAAAGTAAAACTACTGAAAGCGTATCACATGTTTATAAGTGTTTGTTTAAAATTCATGCGTTTTAAACAAGTAAAACTAATAATCAATTGTTTTGTTACACCTCGTATGCGCTCCAGCAAAATCCATATACAGGACTCTCACGATGCGCCCTTTCTGACATCACTTTCAACCAATCATATCTTAGTCCCTTCTGCGCATCTGATGCTCATGTCCAGATTTGCCCGCTAAATCAGTCGTTCCTAAGCATCCTTTAAGTACACACACGCAGTCGTCTTGAGCCACTCATGAAAAGCACACTCAAAGTTTGTAAAAAGTTGATTGAAAAAGAAAGTAAAAATTGTTAATACCTCTTCAGTAACAAAAGTGCATTGGTTAATAAGTTTAGTGTTAAAGCTAATCATTGTTTTTGTGCAAACTGTGACTAAAAAGACTTACAAGATGTGTATTTGTATTTATATAAAATTTGCACCGCATAAATATTGTTGGAATAAAGAAGATTTATTTGTTACTAATAGTGTGTTATTTTTTATTGGAGAAAAATCACATAGAATTTATATGTGTGGAACTTGCAAATAAAAGTATACGATCCGCTCAAAGAATTAATTGCTCCCACATATATAAATTTCTACAGTGTTGTAAGATTGGACACAAAATAAACTGCAGGAGAGCCGTGGCTGAAAAAAATTCCTATGTTCTATGTTATTTTGTCAAAGGATTAAATCAGATTTATTATTATAAGTAGTTAAAAATTGTAATCTACATTTTATAACAAACTAATATTAAAATTACATACCAGGTACGGTGACATCTAATAGATAAGCTCTGGCAGGGCTTTGACAAGCATCCGCATCGAAGTCTAACAAAACAGTTCCGAGAATTGTAAAAAATATTCCCCAGGGATGAGAGTTATTATATGGAATCGGGTTGTCAACAATTTCAACGTTTGATAGAGTTTCATTTGTGGGATTAGTGTTGTTATTGTTAGTGGCATAATGACTATATTGTACGCTAGTTCTATGCGAAGAAATGCGACGGTATGAGAGATTTAGTGTTTTCAGATCTCCCATAGAATATCCCAAATATTCTCCATTAGGAACTAAAATTAATCCTAAAAAAATATTTATATAAATAGGTTTAAGAATCACAGGGTGTCCGGTTGTTCAACGACAACGCTTGACATGCTTCGTAAATTCATGAAAAATAAGGCAGTGATACAAAGTCTTCAAATGCTAAATATTTGAGATAACAGGTGTTAAAATTCAAAAATAAAAACCGATTTTCCCTTGTAATTTCAAAATCGATCAAGGTATTTTCTTTAAATGTTGATGTACAACTTCCGGCCTAAAAACCTAATTTCAATTCTATTTTGATTAAATACTGGCTAACCTTTAACTATCTAAAAACTATTTTAATTCCAAGTAGTCAGAGCATGCATGGGCATTTTTTCATTATTTTCAGTTTCATTTTAGACATGCATTGTTTTGTAGGAAAAATATATACAGTGAGCACGTAAAGGTTGAAACAAATTCATTTACATATTTATTTAGCAAATGAGGAAGAAAGCTCGTACACGTCGATTTTCCTTTTGAGATGCACCTTTTTTGGTATACGCATATTATTTTTGACGTCATCACTGTTCGAGTTATAAAATCAGATGGAATTTCAAATTTTTAATCACTATGTCAAATAATTTTTAATGCCGTAGCAAAGAACTTGAAAAGTTAGAATCGGGACATTTTCAACGGTTTGGCTGCTACAGACATCTAAATTCAAAAAAATGTGATTTTCAGGTGGCTGTAGATCCTTTATTAAACATAATAGACATAAAGTGTGATACATCGATACATAGCTCGGCAACATTTTTTTCTATTTCTCAAGATAACGGAGATATCAAACTTCGGAATATATGTATTAAGAGAGCTTTTCAACTTAGAATTGATACAAAATACACCATAAATATACTTAGGAAAGACCCTATAATACAAAATAGCTAATGAACAGTTAGATTAACTTCTAAATAATATAATCAGAATGATATTAAAAGCTTCTATTATTTATCCAATCTATCAATTAAACATTTTTATATGAACACATTGTAATGAAACATTATTTCAGCGCTACTGAATTGATTTAGCAAATTTATGTCAATTTTATTAAAGAGGAATAAAAAGGCGGTAAACTAGGAAATTGGCAAATAGAATCAATTTACAGCGAACGCCCCGCTGACAATCTAATCTCTTGCAAATGAAAGAAGGAAACTGCAAAAGCATCCAGAACACCAGATCGCTGAGTTTTTTCCCAGATAAATACAAGGCGTTACATGCGTAATGAGCCGGCCCCTTACTTCTAAATACCAAAGTTTACCATTTTTTTTTAATGCAATATTTTGTTTGTGAATAGTTGGTGCAGAGTGGCACAATTTAAAAAAAATGTCGATGACATCGTTACTCACAAACGGTGTACCCTGTATGTTTAATTGTTATGTAAAAATACATTAAATTAAAATCAAAAACCGACTGGTCTCAGGATTTTTCCTCAAAATTGTTTGTTTCGCCTAAAATGAGTGTATTCCGTACTTTATGTACACACTGTATAATTAGTCTAAAGGTAAAAATGAACAAATGAATTTTGTAAAGGAATGTATTAAAAGAGATACATCAATGTACGACACCGTGCCTCTATTTGAACCATTAAAATTTCGTAGAATACAAGGTGTTTAATAAAGAAGATTAATGTAAATTATCCCCATACTAGTGCTATGTTTCACTACCAAAATTTTAATACCACATTTATTATCCAAAAATGTTCATTATATTAACTTGGAAATACACTAAGTACTACTTCGTTTTATTTAAAAGACAAATATTCCACTACGTTTAATTTACCTAATAACACTCCTAAAGACATAAAGAAAATGAACGGTCTTCTTCTTCCAAAATTTAAATGACATCTGTCGCTTAGAGAGCCCAGGATCGGAGTCAGGAAGAAACCAATTAGGGGTGAGAGTGCCCATACTAGAGTCATGTGTTTGTGCTCAACACCAATTTTTAATAAAGTTGGCGATACAAAAGCAGTCTCAGCCGCGTAAGAAAATTCGATTCCCATCACAGCGGCTGACACTCTTATTAGTTCTTTTCTTGTTTTCTTCCTAAAAGAAAACAAATGTATCACTGTATATGCCACATACTTTTTAAATTTTTCATTTTTTGTTTATCATCTATATTATATCAAAAACATTTTAGTGTTAATGATAATTTGTCAATAATATTTTTATATTTTTCTTTTCTGTCTTAGTAAACATGGAACAAGTTTTTTATATCTATGTAGGTATATATTTTAGTATCAATTAAAAGGTTAGCGTCCGTCTTGAAAGTGATAGAGGATGACTTTTGGGTTTAGGACAGGCAAATTGATATTTATATATTTCAGTCAACGTTTCGCTTTATATTAAAGCTTCCTCAGGGCAAAAATATAATTGGTTCACACATATAATCGAGACAGATTTCAGCCAATGTTTCGCTTACATTAAAACTTTGTCAGAAACTTAATAAGATGATGTTCTTAGATTTATGTCCTGAGAAAGTTTTAATATGAAGCAAAACGTTGTGACTACCCTAAATCTAATACCATATCCTTCATTATTTATAAATTATACAATAAAAAAAATGCAACTAAAAGTGTTTATTTATCCATTCATCAACGTAACTTACTTCTAAAAATGTCAGAAATTTTATATACGTATAAAAATAAGCTACTAACTAATCTTTTTTTATAAATGTTAATATAACGCATTTTTGATAAATTGCTACTTACCTATAAATGTGAGAAAAATCGTTATTTTCTCCAATTTCTTTGGAAGAAAAGCACTTTTCCCTCACCCATCCCACCACACCATTTGGATTATTTTCTTTCCACGACACATATCTGTCGCGTAAATCATCTCTAATACAATGAATTCTACCGGCCAATCCTTGATATTCGTAAAGTTTTTCCGCCATTTAGATGGAAAATATTATGAATTTTTCCGTTTTTGCACTATGCAGTTTTCGCGCTTTCTAACGGCATAACGTTCAGAGACATCGTTTTAACCACTTGATGATCCTCATTGTTTGCCGACGACAAGACTGAAAATTTCATTAAAGAGAGAAACATTCTGATTGTCTTGCGCCGTTTCAAGAAAAATTTTGAATCAAGAAATTTAAATTAGAGGAGACGAGTAACTTACACTGAAATAAATTAAAATGCATTTTATGTAATAATACTGGCATTAGTTTTAACTGCGTGATTTTTATTATTACAATATTTATTAGAGATTGGAAAAGTAGCATTTGTATTTTAATATTATTTAAAAAAAATAAGACCGAAGAAAATTTAATAACAGTAATTAGTTAAATTTAATCTGGTAATTTGCGAGTATTTATGATTTATGTGATTTTCAGGTGGCTGCAGATTCTGTATTAAACATAATAGATACAAAGTGTTAAAATTAGCTTGGCAAGAGGTTTATAAAAATGTAAAAATATACGTGGTATTCCATTAAAAAAACATAACTTTAATATCCTGTGACCTTATGACTCTATCTATAACTATCTATTCTTTCCTATTTCTCAAAATAACGGGGATATCAAACTTCGGAGTATAAATTGATCACCCTGTATGTAGTTGGTTTTCACTTTGCACTAATTTAGGGATACAAATATTATCGTTTCAGTAATTGAGTTAAATTTATTAAGATCATTGAGAACTAATGATTAATTGGAACAAAAATGTCATTAATTAATTAATTACAAATATTACCGATTTTTTACTCTGCGGAGAGAGTTAATGGCAAGCAACTGCGACTTCGTGAGTTAGAGCTTGCATAAGGGGATGCAAGATTGGAAATTTTATATATATATATTTTTTTGTCTGACACTGCGTTCCTGAACACACTGTATATTTGGGACTAATTTTAAAATGTGAATCTAAAGACTGCCTACACTTTTTGTAAATACTTTTTTTTTCGTAACTTCAATAATAGCGGACTAATCGAGCTTTGCCACACTAATGCCTCACCCTGTATATCAAGACAAAGAAAGACGAATGAAAACGTTATAGGAGAAGGTATAAGAGAGAGAAAAGGAAAGGAAGGAAGGAAATGTTTTGAAATTAGAAATTTCTCCTTAAAACGATATAAAAATATAGTTTTTAACGGATATGTCTTTCGAATATTGAGATAAACAAAGTATAGGATATCACATGTTTTATATATAGAACATCTCAGAAGAAAACTATTGTCTACAAAGAGGTCATAACAAATCATAATCAAGTTACTTAAATTAATTTCGAAAATCCCGCTGAAAGTTCTTAAACCATGAATTAGTCACGGAAAGAAAGTCGCAAATGATTAGTTAGGAATAAAATTAATTAGTTAATATTTTAATAATGTACTTTTGTTACCTTTATAATGTTAAGTCCGTCAACCCTGTGGGGAGGTCTACGTGTTGAGATAAGGGTAGGTCTGGAATAAAATAGCAAAAGAAACGATCCAATTGGTTGATATAAAATAGGACTTAGTTAAAATCAATGAATGGGCAAATTTTAAATTGTTAAGTCAGTATAATTACGGATATTGGATAAAATTTTAAAGACAAAATACGCCCCAAGGATAGGATCGAGTCAATTGAGAAAAATCGTAAAAATTGTCACTTTAATTCTGCGTTTTGTTTGAGCAAGTAGCATTTCTTAAGGTAAATTGGTTGATTAAATTCGTTTAAGTGGCGTCGCGTATAATAAATCATCTAACAAATTCGGTCAATCAAATTGATTAAAATTATCTGTTTATTTAATTTTGTAATAATCGTTCTCAATATGAAAATACCCAATATCTAGTCTTTTATTCGAATTTAATAGGTACTAGTGATGGTGTCGCGTTTTGTGTCATATAAATTAAAATCGCGCCTCAAGCGATGGTCTGAGCTGCTACGAAAACTCTGGAAGATAAAGGCCTAATCTGGTAAGTGACTTTTTGATTAATACGAGTATGTATTAAATTAATCTGCCGATAATTCAGTTTTCTAAGAATTCGTGAGTTCCGCTCGGCGCATGCCAACCTTAAAGAAATCTGAACGATTTCAACATATAATCTAAACTTGAAGACAATTCGTTAATGAATTATTATAAATAAGCCGTCCTTTTATAAATATCCGCACCCACACAGCCCTGTTAAAAATGGTAGACATATGGTAGGAGAAATGGAAATTAGAAACGTGGGTAACAAAACAAAAATAATCCAATATTTGTGATTGTACATGTATATTTCACGAAAGTACTTGAACTATTTTTATTTCTTCACCTACTGAAACATCTAAATTTGATAAAACTGTGCCATCCTAATAATAGGACCATTGTTTACCTTCCGTTACACCTGTTGGTCTTTGCTAAATTTTCTTAGTAATTTACAACCTCGTTGTGACACCTACGTTAATCGCTCACATCGATTAAACATTTTTAGACCTTGTGAAAAATACTATCAAAAATTAAGGTATGTCCATCTTTTCGTTCGGTTGGGTACATGATGTCTGCTTTGTTATCGGATTAATTTTTGAGGAAAATGTTTATACATTCTAATCAATTTCTTCTTTCTTTCTTTCTAAATAAGCTAGCTGCTTAGTACTTTAGTTGTATTATTTATTGTAATCTTACATAGAAATAACAATTGAGGTCCTAAGATAGATCCTTGTGTCTCCCCCAAAAATGTAATAAACAGTTTCAGCTCAACTGTGTATCTTGGAGATTTTAAGCTACCACATTGCACTTGGGTTACGGACAATATGAATTCTATAGCTCTACCTGCTCCAACAGCTTCTACAGATGAATGTGAATCGTTGGAAATATTATCAAATATGTACGCTTTTTAAAATATATTCCAACATAGTGATATTGTCCAGTGGAAAGAGCCTACTTTAATATTATTCCACCAGATAATTATCACCCACCACTCATGTTTAGTATTAACTTAAATAATAATAAAGATTGTTTAACAGACGAGGGTTTCTATAGGGACTTCAAAAATGCTGATTTTACATCAATTTCGATATTTTTGGACAATGTGGACTAAGATCAATTGTTTAATAACAGATCCTTAAGCACCATGA
This sequence comes from Hermaeophaga mercurialis, assembly GCA_951812935.1. Classification (NCBI taxonomy): domain Eukaryota; kingdom Metazoa; phylum Arthropoda; class Insecta; order Coleoptera; family Chrysomelidae; genus Hermaeophaga; species Hermaeophaga mercurialis. The sequence continues at coordinate 19,568,093 of OX638360.1, forward strand.
TTGATATATTTTACAACATTATGTATTTAGCCATTGATTTGTATGTACCTGTAAAACGATTCAGTAAGTCCAAATTTCCAAAATGGTTTTCTCTGTAATTTTAAAGAAAAAAATACAAAATAACTGGTTCTGAACTTGACTATCATGAGTTTGCAAGATTAAGATCTCATTGTAAGCAGTTATCAAACGAATGCTATCAAAACTTTCTCTTCATAACCCAAAATTCAACACCCAACAATCTAAAAAGTTTCTGGAACTATGTTAACTCTAAAATAAAATCGTCCAACTTCCCTCGTGAATATTCATATAATGGATCAACTAGTTCAAATGGTACCGAAATAGTAAATCTATTCTCTGAATTCTGCCATACAGTGTAAAAATGTAACTTTTATATTTAAATCAGGTAGCAAGTCTAAATTTATGAACTACCGCGCAATTAGCATATTGAGCACCATTCCCAAAATTTTTGAAAATCTGGTCTGTGACTTCCTGACTTCCTAGACAATATTTCGGATTTCGATCTCAACGATCAAACGCGTTAAATTTGTTGACTTATACTCAATTCATATCGAATGCATTGGAGAATTCATGCAAGGTACATTGTATTTATACTGACTTCTCTAAGGCATTTGATAAAGTTAATCATAGAGTATTGTTGTATAAATTAGAAAATCCAGCAAAGAGGACAATCGGAGGAACCAACACACACGAATAAGAAGAGGATACAGCCAAGAAGAGGAAAAGAACACGAGGTGACAACGAGGGAAGATCAAGGGAGAAAAACGCTGACCGCTAGCTTTAGAAACCAAAAAGGTAGGACAGGGTGTATCACCCCACCCAGCCCATGGGGTGATATCTTATAGGAAGAATGTGAACGAATCAATGAGAGAGTGAATGTGTGTTTGTGTCTAGCATTGATAATGCCAGATTAGAGAATGAGTTAAAACTTTTGCCAGTCCCAACAAGATGCACTCAAAAAAATCATGTGATGCTGTACAAAATTGTCAATTCAATTGTATCGTGCCCAGAACTTCTCAGTAATATAAGTATACACGTTCCTCCGAAAACTAATCGTTCCATCAACATCTTTTACATTCCTTATCATTATCACAGAACAAACTATGGGCAGAATTCATTTGTTGACTATTCTACAAAATTAACTAACCACTTCAGTGGGAATTTGGACTTTTTTATTAATTTTAAATGTTTTTTAAATACTGTTCGAGATGTAGTTGTTTGAAATTGTTAAATTGTTGCACTTTTAGTTACTCATAATATAATATTTTATCATGTATTTATTTTACTTTTATTCAAATACATATGTATTGACAAAGCACGTGTATTTCTGTAAAGGGGGTTTCCTCGTTTATAAATAAATAAACAAATAAATAAATATTTAAGATATTTTATACGAATTGGATTAGAGGATTCAAAATGATCTTTTGGGAATCTGTATCATATTAAGTGTTTGGTTTTAATAATATTTATAGTACATGCATATCCTTGAAAAAATACTTCTATGGCCTAAGTCACGCTAAGCTCATTTTTAATAGAAATTACAGGGATAGAATCTAATTACATTGGATTAGATTAGTATCTTTGGGTATTTAATGTTTCATGTATTAATTGGTTTTGTTTGAACTTGAAACGTAATTGAATTTTTTACCATTCTTATAACGAAGTTGTAGGCGTATAGTCTAAAATATTTAGGAAACAATTTCGTGTATAGAGAATAATTATCTTAAGATCAACTTTATTAATAAAACGAATAGAATGTTTTTAACTTTTTATGTTTGAATTTGAATAATTTGTCAGTCACTCGTTATTTTTACATTAGTATTTGCAATTTCGTTGGATGCATTAAATTAGATATATCTAATTATTTCAAAAGATTTTTTTCATGAATAATATTTAAAAAATTTCCACAATTATTGTCCCTCTCAATAGTAAAATAATCAATGTTGCTTTTTTCTGAATTTTTGTACTGATTCATAAAATATATAAGCCAATAAATTTGACTTTAACAATAAAAGTATGATGATCAACTCAAGTAAGAATTCAACACATAGTAATAGCTTTTGCTTTATTTTATTCATTTAAATTCAAAAAGATAATTGTTTTTCTTATTCATGATAGAAAAGAATCAGGTTTCGTATTCATTAGCGTGCGAAAAGTGAAACTTTATTGCACTAAGGCAAAAAGTGCTTAAAAATTAAACAAAATATTTAATCCCAAAATAGCATTCTCTTCGATGTAGAATGAGGGAATGTTCTCCCGATTTTTATGTATACTTCTTTATTAAAATGCAAATTTTGACACAAATTTTGTATTTTAAATTCGGTTTTGAACTATGTTATCAAAATTAATCATTCATTATATTCTGTTATTTTCAATATTATCCATCATTACCCCAGTAAACTTAATCTGCGGCCGAAGTCATCTTCACTTAATTATTGCAATAAATGAATTTTGTATGGTTGAAGTTTATTCTTATACACGTAAAACTGAGGATGTATGTGGATCTTCAACGAAACTCTGAATTATATCTAAAGTTTTGTTGTCATTCAAAACGGTTTTTGGTCTACCCATTCGGCGCTTTACAGTTTTTTGTACCGTCGCCTTATGGATAGGAGATTTATTTTTGGGAAAGTATCGTTGAACAAATTGGCTACTTCACTATAAGATCTTTTTCTGTCGCCGTACCCTCTCATCTTTAGAATAGTAATTCGTTATTTTTCATTAACAACCATTTTAGAGAAGCAATTTACCTTGCAGAACTTTTCAAAACACATCAAACTACTGTCAGTTTTATTTAATAATGTAAATGGTGAACAACAGATTTAAACATTTAAATTTCTTCAAATCTAAATATTTTATTATTTTATTTATTTAAGACCTTCTAGACTACCTAAAATCATAAGTGTTACATATGATTGAACTCGTATTGAAGAGAAGATTCCAAAAATGACTGAATATATAGTGTGATATATTTAAAAAACCAAAGTGACTAATAATATCAGAGAAACGACAAATCTAACAACGTTGCAAATGTCAAATCTGGAATATGCATATCCCAAATTTTGTAGAATTCGGACTAGCATTTTACGAGATAATTGGCCGTTTCCAGACTTTTGGTCCACTCTGTATATCAACGTGCTGCATTTTCTTTAGAATCTATTTAAACTCTCAAATATTTGGAAAACGTGTTAAAAAAACGAATTCAGGTGAACAACAACACTAATAATATCCTTTCTCAACATATTTTTTTTTCAACATAATCTTTGGCATATCCTGTATATTTTCATGTATTTCATTGTTATCAACATTCTCAAGCCGATTCAAAGTTTAGAGATAAGCTGTATTCGCATTTGGATATACGCCCGACATAATTGGCTTAAGCTTCTTTCATGGCTTCATAGACTTTTCCAGCTCCACTAACAACAAAATAATTGAATTGTTTTCGTGCCAATTATTTTCAGTCTATTCAGTATTTCTTTGTTGGATATGCACGTCAGACTCATCATCAGTGTAATTTAACAGAAACAATGAATTCCGAGGTTTACATTTCACAAAGGAAATGTGATATATGAATCGAAAATGTATGAATCTAACAGAGATGTTATGTTTCTGGTTATTAAAATAGCTTTAATAATTTTGTCCGTTTGTAACGTAAATATTTCAATTATTATTGATAATTTGGATTCGATTTCAATTGAGAAAAATCAAGCTGCATTGATTCATAAGAAAATACCATATTTTTTCTTGATTTTTACATACAATATATTCTAAAGAATACACAATATTTAAATCGCATAAAATGTAAAAACGGGCTTGTAGAGACAGATACATTGTCCCATATTTTTAATACAGATACAATCCTTTAGTACAGTCACTGTTGAATTACTGGTTAACGACTACAAATTTATTTGATTGTCTTCAATACACTTCGTAATTTGTTAATTCTTTTTAACAATTTATTGATTTCTTCATTGATCGAAGGTCTTGTTCTCACACGTAATTTGGTGCTTTCAAAGTAATTCTTATTTTAAAATTTTTGAATAATAATCTTTGAATATAAAGTACTAAGGAAGGAGCATATGCGGTATTAATCAATAGAAAGATAAGTAGACAAAGTCGGCCATATTGGATAACCCTTTATGACTGAAGGGTTTTGTTTGTTGCAACGTCAAATGGCCGATGCCATGGGCGTAACGACTTTTTCGCCAGAAACCTATAAATAGCTTTATAGATTTATACTAACGAATTTATAATTTTCATATTATTTCACAATTTATTTATTTATCAACCAGGGCTGATCACCGACGCCGGGAGCACGCTACCCCTAACCGGAAATTTTGCTGAATCCTCAGATATTCCAACCCGAGGAGGGATCTTTAACGAGCCCAACATCCATGGACTCGGGACGGACAGTTTAACGTCTCCTCCAAAAAACGGCATATCTCCACTATACCTCGTGCTCATTGGTATAGTGCCTGCCAGCTATGATGTTTCCATTTGGAAGAGCCTGTGTAGTAGGTTTTCGCATCTTGAATCAAAAGTGGCCGAGTCGTAATTGAAGCGGTGAAAGCTGGAAGTTTATCTTCTAAATTAAGCCGCCTTCCTTGGGTTTCAATGGAGACAGAACCCTTCTTGAAATGTTGAGGCTACCAATCTTAAAATCCAGGATTAAATTTTTGGTGCTTATTGGAGTTTGGGATGATGAATTTTGTCAAATATTGGATTGAGTACAGGCGATGAAATCATTTATCCATTTTTTACCATTTACTTTATGGGGAGAGTCCAACAGCATTGTGTGCAGTTCGTGCAAGAAGAAGAAGTCCAAGTCCGGTACTTTTTTTACATATTCTCATCACGGGAATAATATTGGAAAAACCAATACTAAAAAATATAAATAAATAAAAATAAATTTAAGAACGCAATTTTTTAAACAAGTGAAAGTGGATTTAAGTTCTTTTGCATGATTGTATTCACCTATAGTTTCACACAATCCTTTATTAAAAGTTTTGTCACGATTAGTTTCTATCAAGTTAAAACGTGGAAAAAGAAGGTTAGTATTCATGATGAAAATCTTCTAAATTATATTACTATTTAAAAAATATAAATTATTTGATCCCACAGAATAATCTTGTAGATTGTTTCAATATTAGACATTCTAAAATGCACAAACAATAATCCTTATAACTTGTTTAGTAAATATGTAGTTTCATATTTTTTAAGATTTTCCTGATGAACACCAACCTTTTTTTACATTTTTACAATATCTGAAAAGGGTGTAAATTTGACTCCAAAACTAGCAGTAACGGAGCTTTAAATAAAGGAAAAAATATTTTTCCTTTTTGAAATTTTGGAAAAATATATATAGAATAAAAATAAATTAACCTTAACAAACCTCAAGAGCTGTAATTTTTATTTGTTACAAAACAAATTTGGAATATTTAATAAATTCAGAGAATTGGTATGCTGATCGAACATTCGAGTACTGTACTAAATTATTTTTTTTGCTGCCAAATAAACTTCAAAAAAGGATGTTGCTTCATAAAAAAAGAACCCGAATATGTACTACTTTTCAAGGGATTTTTACTGATTTTCACAGACATCTACATTCAAAAAAATGTCATTTTCAGTGGCGGTAGATCCTTTATTAAACATAATAGACATGAAAGGTGATACATCGTTGAAATCAGCTCCTCAAGAGGTTAATTAAATATGTGGGGTGTTTCTTTTAAAAAAACATAACTTTGGTTTGGTACTATATTCCTGAACACCCTGTATATTTGAGATTAATTTAAAACTGTGAATCTCAAGACTGCCTACACTTTTTGTGAATGTTTTTTTTTCGTAACTTCAATAATAGCGGACTACTCGAGGTTTGCCACACTAATGTGTCACCCTGTATATAAAAAATATTTTCAAAGGACTTGTCCTTATTTTAACGGAAACTTTCCATCTCACCTGTCTAGTGTGTCTTGAATTTTTCAGCAAATTATTTAATCACTAGTAGGTTATTGAAAACAATACATGTGATAGACGACCTTGTTAGTGGTTTTTCATGACTTTTATTTTTAAAAATTCATATGAGAGGCGTACATCGAAGGTTTAAAGAGTTTATTATTATAGTGTTTTGATCGAAAATACCGGTTCTTATTCAATATTTCATATAGACTTCTTCGTTTGGGACAACTTAATTGTATAGCTGTCTATTAAAATTTCAATAAGGTTAATTTCGCTTCATCGATTAATAATGTATGTTTTGAATTTTGAATTACCTGATACGTATGGCGCAAAACCTATAAATCTTTAAAGAAATGTCTCATATGCATACACTAAAAAAAACTGTGTCGTTGTTATGATTGGTGACACTTCGATACACCTACACTTTTATGTTTAGTAACACTTTTTTCGAACATTATTGCTAAGATTCTTCTGATTTTCTTTCTTGCTTTCATTAATTCCTGTTTACTCCCCTATGACTATAACAAAATACTGTCAAATAATACATTGAAAACCTCTCGTCATCATAAATTATACTATTTTTTAAAACTATTCAAGGTAATCCCTCCAATATAGATGCTCAGTATATATTATCAATTTTATGATGTACAGCTATATTGAGTTAATTCCCTATTATCTTGTTTTACATATGTCTTTTTATAGTGTCGTATTCCTGCCTGAAATCTATAAAACACATTTTTAAATAATAATCATAAGAACGTCCTTGAAGGTGGAAAAAGCAATGATTCACATAAAGATGATCGGAGATACTGACCCAAATGCAACATTGTGAAAATAAAAATATCACGACGATGATATTGCTAGAATATCGCCTACACTCATTTTATTACTCTCTGAATATTTTCGTTTTATTTATCCTTTTTTTTTAATCATATTGCAAGTTCAAATATCAATACTTTTTAATAAAAACATGCACATTGATAAAGGAATCCATTCTAAATCGTTTGATAATATTTCAGATCCCTAAAATATAAAAAGAAACAAGCATAATCGACAGTGCCCGGGTTTTTGTGTTTCTATCAAAACTTATATTATGAATTAGTAATTAAAATTAGATACAATTTTCAAAAAAAGATTTTAATATTCGATAAAGAAAAGTTTCTTAATGTGATCGAAATAAAAATAAAGTTTCATTATAGTTTAGTCTTATATCATTAATTAATATTCTTACTATACATCGCTCGTACAATGTAATGACCCTGCTGTGATTGTTAATAATATTTTCATCTGTTGTCACTGACACTATTTCATTTATCATTGAATTTTCCATCTTAATATTATCCAATTGTCATAATCATATATAAATTATCAAATAATATAAGGCACTACTTTGTATAATAAACATTATAATTGAAAGAAAAATTATGCAGACATTTAATAAATAAGTCGATTACTTATGTGGTATAAAAGTAAATTTTAGTAGAATATTTGTTTAACTAATTTAAACAATGAGTAAAGAAAGACCATTCATCAGGTGACGACCTGCTTCAATAATAATTAATAAATATTTACCTTCAGGACAAACGAAAAATACTTAACATGTGATATTCTAGAAACTATTTAAGACCTTCTTTGATTCTATAAAAATTATATTTAAAAAAAGTTACCTCACAGCAAAACGACAACAAAATATTTTTTATATTTTCATCTAACATTTGAAATTTAAGCTCAAATATCAAATATTTCAGAATTCTAGTTTTTTTAATTGAATATGAACATAGTGATTTAGAAATTTAGACGTCCAATAACATTCATTTATATTTCCACAAAACAAACCGAGTAATATTCATAATTCTTGTAATTAATAATAGTTAATTATATTATTTTTTTAAATTCATGCTTGCCTACCGATGGGAATATTATTAACATTTTTATAGTTTTCGTCATAATGCTAGGCTAATATAACTTCCCAGAATTTAATATTTTTTCCAATAAAATTTAGATCAAAAGGGTCTGTGTAACATTTGAACAAAAAAAAACACTCAAACATAGAGATATAGATATAAATTTCAAAAAATTCAATTAAATAGATTTGTAAAAGTTAACTAGAAATATTATTAATACCGTAACAACAAATGGCGCATGCTAGGAGAGTCAATAAAGAAGTTTTGAGAATACAGAATATGATTAAAAAAAGAAGTGAAGGAAAGGATACAGAAGGAGTGGAAGAAACATTTTATAAGAGATGGAGAAGTAATAAAAAAGTTAAGGAAGATACAGATAAAACAAGTAAAATTGACGAAAAAATTAAAAAGCAAGAAGAAAACAAAAAGTAGCGGACAAAGAGGCACAAAACAAAATGGAGAAATGTTTAATAGGATGATGAAGAAAAGTGGATCAAAATAAAGAAGATATATATATATATATATATATATATATATATAGGAAATTCGAGGATACATTTGATGAAAATAAAATAGAATAGAATCAGAAATTAGATTATGTTAACAAAAAAATAGAAGAAGAACAAAGAATGGAAAAGGTACAGATGGATGGGAAAAATGGAGGTAATGGATTGTAGAATTATGGATAAAATTGATGGTTCTACTGAAAAGATAAATGAAGACCAACGAAGAAAATTAAAAAGATGGAAGAAAAATCAGAGGAATTTGAAAGTCGAGTGAAGAAAGCAATGAAAGAAATTAAGGAGATAAGAGAAATAGAAAAATGTGAAAAGGATATACAAAGATTAGAAAAGAAAATGGAAAATAATCTGACTAATATACAAGTTAAATTAATAGAAACGGAAGGACTGAAGGAATGTAAGAAAAACAAAGAAATTGCAATAACCAGACAGACAAAATGGGATGATAGAGTCAGATTTGATGAACAGGTTAGAAGGTTATATCCCAAATATTTTTGGAACAACTAATAATGAAATTACAAGGATCAGAAAATATCAAAGAAATTGAAATCGTATAGATAATTCGCTAAGTGGCCATGATTCATTATAGTGACAGTATAAAAGAACAAAATTTAAAAAAAAATTGTGATAATGAAATCATCAAGAGAGAATATAAAAAAGAAGAATAAAACATTGGAAAAATTAGCATTTGAGCATTTGAATTATTGTAAATTGAAATTTTGTGATATTGTGGTGGTTTCTCTGGAAATAAAATTTTTATATATTCGTGATGGTAACATATTTAGATTGAATAGAAGATGTCAATGTTAATTTTAATGTGCAAATGATTATAGAGAACACGTCAAATTCAAAAAAATCAATTAAATAGATTTGTAAAAATTAAATGGAAATAATATTAATGCCACAATATATATATATATATATATATACTGAAGAAACTGATGTCATTTTATTAAGGTGAAGAAAGTTCTCCATTGGATTCAAATGTGATATAGTGTATTAACCGAAAGAAACTCAAAATCTTTATCTCACAGTATTTATTATCAAGTAATATTAAGACGACTAATTTCGACTTTCAAGAGTCATCTTCAGGCCTAAAAGGATACAATATATAAAATAATACATTTAAAATTTTAACATGAGCAAAGTACAAAGGTACCTAAAGTTAAATGAGTGAAAACAGAAAATATAAATGATTGGAAAGTTAAATTAATATGTGGTATTAAAAAATGAATAATTATAATAAGAAAATTTTAGACGATACTAAGTAATAAATGAAAACTTAACATCAAAATAAAATTTAGTTAATTTTATATAATTAAAACAAAAAACGAAGTGAAACAAAGACCCATGTGCGAGTCTGACACACAAAAACATCACAATGATGGTGAACTGTAAAAATAATGAAGTGATATAAGGTTGCTTGTTTATTTAAATATATTAGAATAATGTAAAAATAAAGTGTTTTAAGATTAAGGAATAATAGTTTAAAAAATAGATTAGCCCATTTAAATTCTGTATCTTAGTAAAAAAACATTGTGAAAATCTAAAATATTTATTGCAAAATGCATATAAAAATTTGTACCTATAGAATAGACATAAAATAACAAGTAGAAGAACAGAAAATAACATATCAAATTTTTGTGAAGTACCACGAAGAAACTCAATGTGTAGATATTTAAAAGACCTTTTAATTGATGTATTGCAAGACTCACTTTTCTATTTAAAATGTTTATTGATGACGTCATCACGCTCACAGAGATGACGTCAAAAATAAAAAGGTGATCAGAAGAAGTGCCAATTTAAAAATTAAAATCGACGGGGTTCCAGGATTTTTTCCTAAAATCGCCGATTTAAGAAATAATCGATTTATTCCTTTCATTTGGACCATACTGTATATCCATCATGTATCAATATCTGGAATTATAAAATTTCCAATAAAAAGGCTATTTAGTTTTGAGATATTTTATTGGAGCTATTTTATTTGAGCTAATTTATCGGGGCTATTTTGTCGGGGCTATTTTGTTGGAGCTATTTTGTCGGGGCTATTTTGTCCGAGCTGTTTTTTCGGGGCTATTTTATGTAAGCTATTTTGTCTTGGGCTATTTTCGCTGGGTACCTTACTTAAAGTTTACAGATCGAAATTATACAATATATATCTCAACTGCATTGGGGACGGGAATCTTTAGTTTGACTGCTCAAGTCTTGAATATTTAAACGTTAGGAGACGATTAAAATAATAATCTTTTGATGATATTAATTCAGTTAGCAAAACGCGTGTTGAGTACAATATTTTCATTTGGTGAAGTGGTTCGTAACGCAGGCACTAACTTACATTTCGTAATTATGACTTATATCTAGTAATTATAACTTATGTTTCGTAATTACGACTTATACATCGTAATTGTGATATAACTTGTAATTATGACTATTATCTAATAATTATGACCTCTATTTCCTATTTATGATCTAAATGTCATAATTACGACTTATATCTGCTAATTATGACATTTTTCTCGTAATAACAACATGTAACTCGTAACTTTCGATAGAATTTAAACAAATATTATTAATTATTATCCATTTGCGCTTCAACGATCCGGCACTGTCTCATCCTTTAACGTTCTGTATACCGCAGACAGCTCTTCAGTCATTATTGACGGTGACAGCGTTGTCATATAAATCAATGGATGCAATCACCGAGAAAGAGTTTAAAAACACTTGTTTACACGCTTGATATGCATATGAGAAATGAAACGAACAAGAACGCGTCCTTGCTCCTCACGCGAGTACGTAATCCGCAATTCGAAGCGTAACCAAACCGTAAGCCGTAAGTCAAGTGCGATTGCCGTTGATCTTGACCACTTTCTTCGAGGCACGCAACTCATTTAAAGGAAACAATAAGGTTTTTGTTTTTCCTATTAAAAAAATCAGGTCTCTAGAACAAAGCATTTAAATTATTGATTGATATACATAAAGTAATAATCCTGCATACGTCTGGATGGATCTACATGGTGACTTCTTTAAGCAGCTCTTCAGTTTTTCCTTTCGTAATTGGTGAAACCGCAATCTTATTAGACTTTTGCATTCGGAACGTCCTTAATGTTAATATATTTCTATGGCTTATAATGACCTGATAACACTCCTTCTTCATTATTCACTTTAGTTTTTGCTTGGATATTGGAGTAGATGATAACACTTTGGTTACTTACGTTCCATCATATCAAATTTCTTTGCAACATTAAATTGCTAGAATAAGGTGTATTTCAAACCTCTCCTTGACCTTATAAATTATATAATACTGTTTGAAGCCGTTTAGCCACTACATAAGATTGGCTATTAATGAGGTCCTGGGTCCCAGTTCATTGGTTGAGGTACTTTTTTTGTCTCATTCTTGGCTTTTACATAGATTTTCTTGGCATCCTTCTTATTTTTTCCAGCATTTCCATTCTGAATTAGTTGCGTTTTTCATCAGAAGATATATTCAGGGAAAAAGTAGTCTGTGGCTATCCTAAGAATGAGGTTCGGCGTCACATAACATATTGTAGGCACTACTATGCCTTTAAACTATTGTTAAGTATCCTTGGAACTTCAAAAAGTTTATATTTTATCAAGAAATTGAACAGCTCAATTAAATTTTTCTACTTGGTGAATTGATTAGATGCTGTTTTGATAAATAGAGGCATAGGGTCCCGCTAGGATAAGCCCAATGCTCTTTGTGATTCCCCTCTCTGGAACACTGAATAACAAGAAAACATTTCGGTTTAATGTAATATTCATTTTAATAAAATAATGAAACTAAGTAATAATAAAATAAATTTATTTGTTGCTTGTTCTATAGCAGTGGACCAAAATTGTAGATTTTTATGTAGAGAAAATTCAGAGAATAGTAAAAAAATGTAAGATTATGTTTCAATGTTTAATTAATTTATTTAACTGTTTATTTAAATTTCGAATATCTACACTTTTCATACCGCTTGGACTGAGCATAAACATTATAATATATACGGTGTGTCAATAGTATAAATTACATAAAAAAATTTGGCCTCTTTTGAGTGACTCCTGTGCAAATTCGTATCTATAATCTTTAGTACCTAAAAAAGTTATTAAAAAAATCTAACTAAAAACACTTTTTTAGCATGAAAATTTTTTTTTCAATCGATGTTCTAACCTAACTAAATTAATGGAAATATAAATTCTGATGTAGCAGAGGCATCATAATTAGTTTCACCAACAGTTCAACTTTGCTCTAATACGGGTTTCTAGGGCGTACAAATTTCCAGAAATTCAAAGTTTACAATATTTTCTACATAAAGTTTATAAAAGATGTGTATAACCCAGTATTACTGAAAATTTAAATATTTTATTGTTTGTAATTTTTATATGTTCCTTGGCTAATAAACACATTATTATTATTATTATTATACAAATAAGCAGATTTATATTTTTTCGTATTTGCAAATTGTGCACGCGCATGATTGCTCGTGAGCAATCGTGTAGGTTTCGGCTAGATTCGATTCGTTAGTTTATTTCAAAACAAGTTACTTGTATCAGTTTTGTAGCAAAATGATCCTGTGGATTTTCCTAAGAAATCGAAATTTGATTTAAAAAAATAGCCTGTAAAATATCAATGAACTATAACTAACATATTTTGAAGTTTAGTAAAATTTTGTAAGATTATCTTGAACCTCCTAAATTTATAAATACATTCTCTGTTGGTACACAACATAATTACAACAGAAATTAGTTAATAAATTTAGTTTTTAGTTAGTAACGATTCTAATAAATATTTCCTTTTTTTAATTTGCTATTTAAATAAATATATTTATTTTGGGTACAATTTAATTAAAGATTAAATAAAATTACAGATCGGTCTTCTATTAACAAACTAAATGATGTAGGATCTATTAAAGTTTTTAGGAATGTTGTCAAGTAACGTTGTTTGTATGTCTCCAATTGATAAATAAATTGATAAAATATTTTCTTAAGTAATTTGTTACGATTTTTGGAATGTTTTGAAATTTTTCCATGAAATGAACATGAATAAGAGAATGTATATTCAGAAAACAAACTTGTTTATGTTATGATTTATATTCTTAAATTGCAAATACTTAATATTTGTCCGAAAAATTAGCAAATTTTGCTTTCATCGTTTAATATAGGCCAGACTTAACAAGGTCAGATATGTTTATAAATTCATTGAAAGCTTTTATTAAACCAATAAATTTGTTGGCGACAAAATTTCAATAAATTTTTTATAGTTCAGAAAGAAGATTTTTGCTAGAAAATATAGGTATGCAAATAAATTTTACAGTTTAGAAGATGCATCAATTTGCTTTTTAAATTATTTTTTTTATTCGTATTCGTAAAATATTAATAAAATTTGACCACAACCCCCTTATTTTTATAAGTAACATATTTTTAAAAGTATTTTTGCTACCTACACAATTCTGTAAACTTTTGAAAACATATTAAACTTTTTATTTGAAAATATGAATAATAAGAAAAACTTAAAATTATTTAAAATTAATGAATGTATTGCTCGAAATCCTACGAAAAATATGAGACCCTGTATATCTGTAAACAGCTTTTTATTAAGAATTTAATTGAAAACACGTGATTTATTGATGAAATAAGAATTTTGCAAAATTTCGATTTTCATGTCAAGGTAAATTAATGCTTTGAATTTTCGCAATGCTGGCGTATTTTCAGACTACTAATTTTTTATAGAAATATGTACAGAGAGGTTATTTTGATACTTCTAAAGTCGTTATAGAGTCAATGTGCTACTTATGGAACGAATAATTTAGTTATTTACTGATCTTGACAGTTATTTAGGTCAGGGCTGTGGGCATTTCCAGATAGAAATAGAAATGTTATTCTTACATATATCATTTATAACAATTAGCTTAGAAACGTTTAGACTTAAATACAATTACCGATTTTAATATTGTTCATCGTTTACACAACAAAAATGATAAAAGCTTTTCATTTATATCCAATCAAATTTCCTGTCAGCCGATTTTCATTGAGTAAACAGTGGACAACATTAGGAAAATCTCAACACGCACCAACTTATTCTATCGCTTTGAGAGTAGGCCCCAATGAGAATAATATTAAGTCTTATATCATTGCGTCTAAAGTCTTCAATTCGGCCTAGCACAACAAAATGTTCGTTCGAGTTTATGAGCAATTAAATAATTACTTTCTCTGAACAGGGTTGGACTCAATATTATAAAAGTATCTATTTATAAGTATTGTTGACTATTACATTAGTATTTATTACTAAATAATATTTTACAAAAACAAGTTATCAATCCTGGCATCAAACAATCTGCAATTTTCTTTATATCTCTCGGTTAGTAACGTAAAACTCTGCCAACAAAACAACTTAGAATTACGAGGAATGTATAGAGAATGTTGGCCTATTATTTACTAGGGTCATAGTGAATTGTTATTTATCAAATTACCTATAAGTTATTTGAATGTTTTTTCCTAAAGATGTACTAATTATTTTGTAAATTATCTCTTTCTCTCTAAACAAACAATGCAGTGCGAGTTTTAAAAGAAAATGTATGGAGTTTAAGTCAAAAATAATATTTCTAACTAATGATAATGAAGTCATTACAGTACTTAATAAAATTTGGGATATTGGCTTTTTTATTATAAAATGTAAGGCAAAATTGCTCCTTTAATCTATTTTTCAAATTGAGATAAACAGATGCATTGAACTAACTCTAAGCAGGTACTTAGCAAAGGATCACAATCCAATGTAACTTTTATTAGAGACTCCCAATGTCGTCTCAAATATTTAATTGACTTTAGTAACACATGCAATAAATATTATTGTAACTTTTATTAGAAACTCCCAATGTTGTCTCAAATATTTAAATGACTTTAGTAACACATGCACTAAAAATGATTGTAACTTTTATTAGAAACTCCCAATGTTGTCTCAAATATTTAATTGACTTTAGTAACACATGCAATAAATATTATTGTAACTTTTATTAAAAACTCCC
Source organism: Hermaeophaga mercurialis (assembly GCA_951812935.1). NCBI lineage: Eukaryota > Metazoa > Arthropoda > Insecta > Coleoptera > Chrysomelidae > Hermaeophaga > Hermaeophaga mercurialis. The sequence continues at coordinate 19,583,513 of OX638360.1, forward strand.
AATGTTGTATCAAATGTTTTGCCCGACTTTAGTCACGTAGGCAATAAATATTATTGCCGGAATATAATATAATGTTACAGTGCTTCAGGAATCGATTTAGTTTTATTTTCTTTAAAATAATGTTTGGAAATTCCCCATAACTTTTTTTATTACTGTTTGTAAAATCGACCAATTTAGTTTAAAATGTATTTCCTTTGATATTTTCATATTGGCTCTTACATTCTTAACCAATTTCCGTGGTTTATTGAATCATACACATCACTAGTTTTCAGTGGTGTGGTCATAATTTTTGAGAGGGTGCAGAATCGGTCTTGGGTTAACAAGTAATAGGGCTCACATTTTGCATTATTTGTCATAAAATCAATTGGTTGGATTCCAATCTGACTATCTTTTTAAGATAATTAGAAATTTCCCATAATTACATTTGTATTTTTGTATAACCATCAGCGTAAAATACCAATTACTAAGATGTGTATAGAATATTATTATAGAACAAAAATTTTTTACATAACATACATATTTTCAAGTTTCTTATACTATACCTTAGTATTTCTTTTATTTCTGTAGTTTTACTCCCTTATATAAGCAATTATTATTGAACATGATTTTGAATCTAGCAATATATAGAAATGTGTAATTTCTTACCTTAATGGTGATATTTTACTTTCCAATTTTCTGTATATTGTCATTTTTGGTTTATTTTCGAGCCTATTATTGTTCTATATTTTTTTTATTGTGCCACTTTATGAAATAATAAAACTAAGTATACACTGTATGCTTCGTTTTAATATTATCAAAAGGCGGTTCTCTATAGGAAATATTTTTTTAATAAGACGTTAATAAATATTTGAATCAGTACTAGTTGTCTTTATTAAAGTAATCAAAATCTCTACCAGTAGATTTTTAATATATTACATACCCAATCTTATACTGACGTCAATATTTGTAAGAAATTAATTAATTAGGTATTCAATCAGGAGATGTAAAACGTTTTTAACTAGAGTTGATCAATTATTTGCGAATATTTGTAAAGGCTGTTGGATTACTAGTAGTTACTAGTAATCAAAACAAATATCAAATTTCATACACAATTATTTTAAATAGAAAATACCTGGTACTAAAAGTAAATTATTATGAAAATATTATTGTATTCCATTATAATAAAATGATAAAATGCCTACGATTCTATTGAAAACTCGTCACTATTGTACAAGCTTTAATTTCACATATTTGTTTCACAATAAGGTACACTCATTAAACTTGGTATCATGTAAAAAAAATTTAAGAAATAATTTGTGTTTAAGGCTACCTAGGCATAGGTAGGGCCTGTTGATAATATGCCCAGGTAAAAGTTGGTGAAGAAGTTACCAAATTTTGCGAAGCCAGCAGATCTCTTCAAATAGGAACAAATAGGAAAAAAGATACAATAGCTTGGCAGTGTCAAAACCTCAAAAACCATCCTGTCCTACTTGTCTTCGATCCGACTAACCAACTAAGTTCAAAATATTGGTTGTGGTTTTTCTACCCTCTTCTTAATCACCATATTGAATTAACTACTTTTTATTAATTTAGAAAATATTGGCTATATGAATCTTTATGAACCATCCCAACCATACAATGTGAACGTCAAGTGTTATGTACCCCCTCATTAAATGACATTTGATAAAATGCTCAGAGAGATCGATTTTCATTTTGATTATAAAAATAACATTTCAAATGTCAACCCTTTCATAAGGTAGCTGTCCCCGTAAAATTTTTAAATGACAATAGAGGTCGAGTGCTACTTCGTTTAAACAGGTCTATTCAACCGAATAATTGAGTAAGATAATATAATTCAATATTTTTGGTAGATAACATATACATTATCATATTATCAGACTAGTCGGGAGGTATGATTTATAAAGCTGATATATATCCTCAATTTACTTATTATGTGACTTTTTGTAGTAGAGATGATATTAACAAAATTCAAGTATTACAAAATAAAACAATGAGAATATTGCTAAAGTGTGGCAAAAACAAAGGTAGAAGAATCTAATTTAATCTTTATATAAAATTAAAAATAATTTGGTACCACAGTTCATGTCAGGTAAAAAGGGTGGATATGATGAGTTATAATTTACGTACAGGGGCAAATTATTTTATTGAAAGATAACATACCGACACATTTCAAAAATAATTATTTGTGCAACGATTAAGAATATATAATTATCTTCTCTCAATCATGAAACTTTATGAAGTATAAAATTGTTTTAAAGTAGCTTCAGAAAAATATATTTTTAATTATAATATTGTACACACACTATTTCATTTTAATATTGATACTTTGATTTAAAATTAAACATGTCTTTATTTATTAAGTTTGCCGAAATGAATAATGTACCAAATATTTTAATTGCATTCTCATATTCCATTAAGTAGTAGTATTAAGTATTACGATTTTGGAATTTTTTTTTGTTTATTCTAGTCCGGTTCTGACAATTAGACAATTATTTTCCCAATCGATATTTCTAAAAATATAGCTATTCCTACACAAATCTATCAATTTTATACAACTTGCTTACACACACTGGAGTCTGGTAATTGTAATTGTCGGACAAGGGCCAAAATTTCTAAAAGAAAGAACTAACATAAAAAATGATTGCGTCAGTCACCTAAGAGTGGCCACTCGGAGGATAAAATATCTGATAATGGCCATACGTATTTTTGTTATTGACCAATAAAAAATTCGTTTTGAAGGCAAGATACCTATGATAATGGAAGGTACAGCAGGTGAAGCGATTATACCGAGTGTGAGCGTTGACAAGTGCTAACCTAAGAAACAGTTAATTGTGATTTGCTTAATGGGATTACTTTCGATATTTATTGTTTTCACGAGATTTTGTTGACGAAGAAAACATGGGTAGTGATTTCAGTTTATCTTTAAAATAATTCGATAATGTTTTTGATGATTTTGAATATAAAATAAAACTTTTTTGATTTCTAGGTTTGGACTTTATTGAAGGACAAGGAGAGGATTTTGAAAGGGCTTTAGAAAGTACCGGTAAGTTTTATAAATTTTAGTAATCTTATTCAATCAGTATTAGTAATTCATTTTTATTCATCTCACTAAAAAGTATACTTAAATACTTTCCGTTAAATTTAAAACGTATTCAGCTTTATCGTTTATTTTATTCTTGATTTAATTTTGTTCATTAAATTTAAAACCTCGAAACAACATTGGGTCTTTGTCAAACAATAGGTATTAAAAAAGATTAATAATGCTATGAGTAGTTGTTAATGTAATGCGGTTAACATTTAAATAGTGCAACGGAATCTCGTTTACAGAATGAATTATTACGACGTGCATGTTTTATTATTTTCTTTATTATATTTACATTAAAAATAAATACAAGTAAAATATAGATCACACAATATTTATAGATCGTTTGGTATTAATTACTTATTAATTTTTATCTTTATTAAAGTTATTTGCAACAACAAAAAAATTTGACTATCTATCACATTATAACTAAAATGTCGTGCCTAAGAAAATGCTAAAAATTAAACAAGGCTTAACTTAAGTAACTTACCTTACGTTGGGTTACGTTTTAATAAATAAAGAAAACGTAATTCTTTTAAACAAAAAAAGGACGCTCCGATGTATTATAGACAAACAAATCTAAAGAATGCAACGAGATTTTTGTAATATAATATTTTTAATATGCAATATATTTTAAAAATGTTTATAAACTTTACAGAAAGTGATTCTAACATTAAAATTTAATGATATTGAAAACCCACTGATTTGTTAAAATTGTGTTAAACAGTATGTAAAGAATTAATACTTTATTAATTTAATGCAAAAGACTTATGATCTTTTGTAATAGGGCAGTGAATTAGATCTTTTTCACTTTTCTTATTCTATCTTCTTCATTTCTTCCTTATTTAGAATGTCTCTACACTCTCTTTAATTCTTCCCTTCAGGATTTTATAACTCTATTTCTTTATTTTTTGTATACATATATGTACATACATATTTTGCTACTCTGTTAGAAACTCTAACTCAGTCTGTCTCAACCATCCACTCATATTTGTATTGTTTTGATGTACAGGATTGCTCGATATTTGGTGTTTGTCTTGCCATTGGTTTTTTCATTCATTCTATTTTTTTAAGCCACGATTCAGGTAAAATTTGTATTAGTATTTGGCGTATGGGAAATATATACACAGATCAAAACATACCTGTACTACATATACTCAACACAAAAAACCTCTGACAATTTTCTGTACACGTTAATTTCCAATTTGGGGATTATTCAGAATCGCACACAAAATAAATTTCACACTGACGGCTTTTGAATTTGAATATACCTTATTTCATTTTATACGCTCTTCAAAATATCGATTTGTAGTTCATTAAAATCAGTTCATGGGGGAATTTTTGAATTGTAATATCATATAAAAACCATAAATTTGAATTGTCAATACAGTCATCAATACTAAATAATGTTTCATACCCTTAGAGTATAATTACTTTTATAATTTTAGGTTTCGGCAAATTTCATTTTGCACTACTAACAGTATGTGGATTGATATATTTGAATACTGCAATAGGGATTACCATAATATCTTTCGTACTGCCGTCAGCAACATGCGACTTCCAGATGTCATCATCAGACAAAGGGTGGCTTACTGCTGCCCCTATGCTTGGTGAGTAACAATTATTTAATAAGTTGAAGGAGATTATCCATATTCTCAAATGTGGTATTAAGGAATTATAGAACTTCTAATAAAAAGCTATTTAAAATAGCTGTGGTAAAGATTTTACATTTTTATTAGAAGTTCCAATTTTTTAATAGACTTACACTTTTTTTATTCAGCAATATGTATTTTAAATCTCAATTTGGAATATTCAAGAATCATTCCTACAAATAACCCTGTAGCTGATCAATCGGCTCTGAATTGGAACAGAAGATTATAAATATGAGACATTATATTTTTTAGCAGGATTCTTCATCAATGTCAAAAATAGTAATTTACAGTGTTGCTCTTAATTGTTTGGCGAGAAATAATCGTAGAATAAATGGTACTTACCTTGATTGTTTCGCGGTATTCTCTCCACTTTCGATCTGGTATGCCTTGTTCGGACAAGGATAAATTATTAGAAAACAAAAGTTACAAGAAAACAAGGTTTCCGATACTAACGCAGAAAATTATGTCACGTGTTAATTGGTCATCCGGTACATGTAAAAATCCCAGAAAAAGTTTATATTCTGTAAATTTCTTATTTAAGAATTCATGCGTGTTTCAACAAAAGTTATTAGATACTTATTGTAAATTGGAAAGATTGGAAAAATGTGGCTTTGGAACGTCCTACACTTTCGGTATTTCATGCAAATTATACTCATTAAGTTTTCTATTTTTCCTAGCTGCGGCCCTTTTAAGTTTTGCAAAACGATAACTCTTAAAGAACTCAAATCAATAAAAAATGTATTATCAAATATTCACATTCAAGCTGCTATAATTACGGAAAGTCTATATTTGCTCCTTACTTAATTAATACTAACTACAAAATAAAATAATTAAAAAAAATAAAATGCACATTAATTTTATAAACAATATCAAAATTTACTGTTTAGTTAACGTTTTATTGTTTTAACCAGATTAAGATATCCTTTTTGAAACCAATATTTATTTTAACGTGATGGTAAATCATTTTCTTGCCAAAAAAAACTTCGGGACACTCGGTGTTAAGTATTATTATTTCTGCTTATGGTTCTAGTTAGAATTAATTCGTAACGTTTCACTATTTTGGTTAGATCAAAGATCGCGTGCCAGATCGAGGATTGGCTAGCTCAGAGTAGGACTTGAAATAGATACGATATATCTATTTTATTTTTTTTAAATTATGATTATAAAAAATACTATAAACATGGGATGTACAGGTCTAGTTTTAGGAAATCTTCGGATCAAATATCAATAAATCCAAGCACACAAGCCTTCTTACCACTTCTTGGATACATCCCTTGAGAAGATGAAGAGGAACAATATGTGCTCCTACCAAAAGTAACGTTTTAAAATACGTTTAGCAAATTTAAAAAGTAAAATTCCAAATAAAAATTAAAAATCTTCGTCACCGCTCTCATCTTTACTAGAGTGTCTGCCAGATTTATAATGCATGGATGAATCTGAAATATTCTGTAGCTATTATCAATAGATTTCACATAACGAACGTAATTACACTCTGGAGTTATTTCTGCACAGACTTCTGTAATGACGTCTAAAATACTTTCTAACAATGTAAAGTGATATTTTTCTTCCTTACTTCCTCTTTGATGTTTCTCCAAATTATTTCAATGAAGTTGAACGTACTATAACACGGTGGCAAATGTATAACGATATGACCAAATGTTTTAGCCAAGTCATCCTGTTATGTTTAATAATCTTTATTTCAAAATTACTCAAACTTGAAAGTGACAAACTATCAAAGTAACGTCAAAAAACTAAAAACTAGTGAATATCTTCCCCTCAATTTAAGATATAATCTTTAAGTCTACTGGGAAGTCTAATTTATCTTTTTGGTCTCTCGTTTCTTCTTGGTACCATTTGAGCGGTTACGGCCGGTAGCTTTAGTTCAGCAGATCTGGGCATTACTGTTCCTGCACTCGCATTTTCTATTTCTTCATTATATTGTTTTTTGCTCGCTTCTCCACAAACTCTTGGTTCTTCTCTATTAGTCATACTATAATATTTTCTATCAATATTTACTCTCTGGCAGCATCTCTGATGTTTTCCGGTACATTATTAGTCATTTTTGGTATTAAGTTCTTCAACGAGCAGGGTATTCTGATTCTTATGTTTCTGGAAAACAATCTTTGCACTGGGCTTGAATCAACTTTGTTGGGTGTATGTAGTAAACTATTCCATAAATCTTCTTTATTTTCTCTACCCTTAATGATAAGTCTTTTTGCAATTTTTACACTAGACTCTGTTTCCGTTGCCTCTTTGATGATGGGGAGACGGAAATAATTGTTCTATGTCCCACTATTGACAAAAGTCCGAACAACTGAAGTTGGTTCCGTTATCTGAGCATATTTTTGAAGTTATTCCTTATCTACTAAAGTTGGTTTTACAAATCTTAATAATTATTTTGGCTGTAGAATATTTTAAATGGTCCACTGTTATGAGAAATGTTCTATGTTTTCCTTCATATTTTATCTCAAATATATCCATAGGCTTATATTGAAATGGATATGACGGAATATCGTGGGACGTCATGGATGTTGAGTATCCATGTACTTGGCACAAATTGAACAATTCTGTACTTTATTTTTTATTTCATTAGGCATTCCAGGCCAATATAAATTATTTAGGGCCAATTATAGTGTACCTTCAATTCCGTTATGCACTTTTTCTGTCAATAATTTTCTCAAAATAAAAGGTACTAATATTCTATCATTTCTATATATTATTCCATCTAGTAAGGAATATTCATGTTTATATTAAAAATAAACATCCAAAAGTTATATATTTAGCAATTTTCTGCATAGTAGAATCTTTAACTGTTTCTTCTTTTTTTTAATTAAATGTTGTAGTTTCAATAAATATCCTTCAAAAGTTTTATTTTCAGATTGATTACAACCGTTAAACATTACACCATCATAAATAATATTTTTCTGAGATCCTATTTTTTTCCTTATAGCAAAATGTACATTATTTACACTGTCTTGATCATTTTCATCTGAAATATATTATACTTTAACAGAGCTTTACTTCCTAAAGCTGCCATAAACAATTTAACTTTTCTAGCTTCTTCGGTTTGTGTCCATTTATCCATGACTGTTGAAACCTTTTTCCAGTTTAAGACAAAATCTTCAAAGTTTTGTGCAATATCACCCTTTTCTGTTTCCAAAGGTGCAGGCCAGGGCATATTCTTATGATTGTAGGAAGTACTAGGCCTGTTACCTACTTTAAGTTGTTGATTCAGTAATCTTATCGTTGTAGATTGTTGGCTTATTAATTCTGCCATTTGTTCAATTGATATTTCGTTTTTTTTTTGAGAATTAATATATAATAATTCAAACTAATGAAATCTCATGTTGTCATATTTTATAATGTTGGTGGTATATCTATAACAATGTAATTGAGTTTAAGATTTAAACGCTTCAATCTAGCAGGTCTTTTTCAAAGCTGTTAGGAGGATAGGTTGCAACTGTTATTATCTAAAAACAGATTATACCTCTTTTTAAGCTTTGACTTGGAATATCATTTGTTTATCGGGAGTGGTAATAGACATTATCCATTACTATAACCGCATTTGGTGGAAAATTCGGTATTAGTTGTTTGCCAAACTATTTTTCAAATAAGCTGGAAATCATATCTTAATGACAATGAGCAGTGCAATTCGAAATATTCTTTATCGATAAAAGTAAATAATTCGCCACAAATACATTTTCATTCTTCTTTTCATGCCGTCTTCTCATAGAAGGTTGGCGACCACTTTTCTAAATTCTTCTCTGTCTTTTGCAACATGGAACAGTTCTCCAACGCTGAGATTTGTCCACTCTCTAATGTTTCGGAGCCAGGATTTTTTCTTTCTGCCGATACCCTTCTTCCCCTCAATTCTGCCCTGCATAATATTTTGTAACAGTAGATATTTGTCATTGCGTAATATGTGTCCTATGTAAGATATTTTTCTTATCTTAATGATTGTGAGCAGCTTTCGTTTTCGGCCGATGCGTCTCAACACTTCGTCGTTGGTTATTCTGTCGGTCCAAGGTATCTTCAGAATGCGCCTATAGAGCCACATCTCAAATGCTTCAAGCTTTTTAATCATTTGAGTCTTTAGCGTCCAAGTTTCTACTCCGTACATTAACACTGACCACACATAACACTCCACGAATCTCAATCTGATGCCAAGGTTTAGATTTCTGTTTGTAAGCATTGTGGAATATTTCATAAATGCCTTTCGAGCCATTTCAATTCTGATCTTAATTTCCTGGTCAGGGTCCATTTCAGAATTTATGACAGAGCCGAGATATTTGTATTTTTGGACCTGCTCTATTCGGTTTCCATTTACTGTGAGAATAGGGTTAATATTTGGGTTTTTGCTTATGACCATCATTTTAGTTTTCTGCGTGTTTATAGTGAGTCCCACTTCTTCACACTCTCGACTGACTCTTTCCACAAGGGTTTGAAGATCTTCTGCCCTCTCCGCCATTATGGCAGTATCATCGGCGAATCTTAGGTTGTTAATCAATGTCCCTCCAATGTTTACTCCCATTTTCATTACCAGCATAAAAATAAGTATGCGCTTTCCTCTATTTAGAGGAGCATTTTGGGAACAGCTGGCTGACTTATCACTAATAATAATAATAATAATAATAATAATAATAATAATAATAATGTGTTTATTAGCCATAGAACATATAAAAATTAACAAACATAGACAGGCCACTCTGTCCTTTCTTCATAAGATCAGCCTTATATGGAACATGTTTAAATAAAAATATTTATTCAATAAGAAAATACTAGGAGTACCAATTCCACATTGCTCTCAGGAGTATGTGGAAAATCCCACGAATAAATACTTATCAAAAATTTGCAAATGACTAATTAATTTGATTCAACAATAAAATCCAAGATTGTGATCCTAATACACATCTCCATTAGTCTCCACAAATTAATTGTACAAAACGTAAAAAGTAAAATAAACGAAAAACTTGAGAAATTGGGAAATAAACAATGTGTATTTACTATAACTCTGGAATTCTCTAAATATGGAAACTAGTCAATATGGGTTCATACAGTACAATTATCACCAATAGTATATAACTAACAGCTAATCAAAAATAACAAATAATCTGGAAGGTGTTGTTTTCTCTCTCTCTCTCTCTCTCTCTCTCTCTCATTGTAAATGCAGGTGTTGCCTAGCATTCACACTCCCCATTAAATATTTATATAAACAAAAAATTATTACAGGAAATTATATGCGTGCAAAATGGCAACTACTTTGCTTCGCCGGATTTTCGGAATTTGTTTTATATGAAATATAATTTTGACACATTACAAATTAATTCGAACTTATTCTGTACCTGATACAAGCAACAGAATAACAAATAAAAACATAGAAATACCCAATAATTGTATCTTAATAAGAGTAAGATATACCTTTATAAGACCAATATTTATATTAACTCAATATTTCAAATCAACCTCTTGCCAAAAAATACCTGTGAAAACGGAAACAACTTTGGGACACTCGGTATTAAATATTATTATTTCTGAACACAATCACTATATCTCATACCTAATTTTATATTAAACAAAGCATCTGTCAGCAAAGTAAATTGTTGCTATCCAAAAATATCGTGTATATAGTTAATGTAATGACCCATATTCAATTGACAAGAAGATAAGTGAATAAGATGGCTTCCTACGTAAATGCTTAAAATAAGAATTGTGGACACAATCTTTGCCAATTTCTTTTTTATCTTCTACAATCAAAGTCTACTTTTCAGTACAAAAATATTCACGTAAATGCTTTAACTGTGTAGCCACAATAATAGTATATCATATAGGGTATCCCACGAAGTTTTGACAGTCCAATACCTCTAAAACTGTTCACATCACAAGTTTGAAATTTGGCAGCTATAAACAGTCGAAACTTATGCTTGTATTTATTATAAAAGACTTTCTCCTCTCATTTCCGGTAACGCGACCGCAACAAAATATTTTAAAATAAGACAACCGATATAATATTACATTTTTGGTTATATCTTTCAAAAACAACTTCAACGATACCATACTTGTTATGATTCTATTGAGCAGTAATGATAATATGACGATATATTTTTATTAAATTTGAACAGTTTTCGATATTGGACTGTAAAAACGTCGTGGTTCACCCTTTGTATGTACATATATATATAATCAAATAGTTTATTTAAGGGATAAACCGATTCAAAAAGGCTTTAAAAGGGGTGAATACTGCATTAATTCTAGAACTACGATCAATTCTGATTAATATCTTTTTCAGGACAATTCTTCTTAATGAAAATTGGACATAAAACATGAAAATCGCAATAAGTATTGACAAAATTTAAATTGTATATATCATTACAAGAGAACAAATAAAGAAAAACAACGATTACCCAGAACCATTGCAAAAAATTTTAATATTCAATTCATCTAAAAATAAACGAACTTCCAGATGCTGCACAATGTTCACAAATGATTGAGGGAGTTGTGAGTCAAGTGGGAGCCACTCAACAACCCCTAAATCCAATTTCTCTAAGATGAAATGAAAGGCATCTGCGTCTCACTTCCCTTGATCCTTGGTCTCACTAATAAATTTATAAATTTGCTAAAGGGTGATGATATTAAGATCGCAATTAAAAATAATTTCAAATTAAATAGAATTTTTAGTAAAACCAAAAATAAAATTGCAATAGAAAATCAAAGCAATATAAGTCAAACATCACAACAACCAAACAAGACTGTGTGAACATAAAAGTGCTAATAAAAATCTCAGCAAAATGTGTGCTCTAGCACCAGTGATTATATTAAAAATGAAATTATTTTGATGCCACTGTACTTAAATTTAAAAAAACTTGAACAAAAGGAAGTTTTTAGAAACAAAATAATAATATATATTTATTTAACAATCCAATGAAGCTCAAAATCGTACCACAAAAAATTTAATTGAAAATCCAAAGTTTTGTAAACGACTACTAGTTTCGACTTCTCACAAAAGTCATCATCAGGTCTAATAATAAGGAAGCAGGAACAGTAAAAGTGAGATAAAAATTGATTAACTAAATTAACTGTCAATAAATAACAATCAAAATCTTGCCATTTCCAATGGTTAATAAAATAAGTACAGAAAACTTGTCGTTTTGATAACGAAGATCAAGATTCGCTGGAAAATTTATAGAGCATTGGTCTTTTTTCCCAACTTGAAGACAAATTTGGCCGCAAGATGCACCACCAAAGCACCAGATAGATAACCAAATCGATTCTGTGATTATTTCTATTAAATTAATAACCTAAAAATGTCCATCCAACTGTCCAGCTCTGGTTCTGTTGCCATGGTATATAAAATTTTTGTCAATAATCATCGTAATTTTCATACTTCATGTCCAATTTGCATTCTAAATTGGTGCTCAACTTAATTTATTGTTTTTAATGGTTCAATTTCGTTTATGAAGGATTAATATTAAGTGAATTAATATTGCTAGTTAAAGTTAATCTCAAGTATTCAGTAAGTGGATCTTTTATTTACAATTAATATTATACAACTTATATTAGCCGTTGCAGTGTCTTGATGAAGGTTCTAATGAGAAACGAAACGTAGACATAAAATAAATACAATACACTTTTTAAGTACATCTTAGTCTACTAAATAAACTATTTGTCTATCACAATACGGATTTATATATATATACATGTTGGTTGCGAGATTTCCGCAGATGTTAAAGATGAAGAATTCCGGGAGTTCATGTGCGTTATCAATGTTTGGCCGTGCGAAAAATCGTTTGATTTCTGATGACGTTTCGGCAGTCATATTTGCTACCTTCGGGTCTTGTCCGCTAACTTTCTGCTTACGCACTTTGTTTTAAAAATACTGTCATGGGTTCAGTCGTTGACTGTTGCTTTATTTATTTCGTTGCACGTGCTAGTTTAGACGATCTTGGTAGCCTTTGTGAACAGTCTTAAGAATTTAAATTGTCTGAACGTTTTTCTATTACTATAGCCTCCCTGATAATCCTTAATTTCAATGTTCGATAGTTGTCAATATTCTGGTGATTTTCAAAACTAGTATGCTGATATTCTCTTTTCTTACAGTGACGTCTACCGTTTTTCCTATGTATGGCTGGCTACATTTTGAGAGACAAAACAATGACTCAAAACGAGCTGCATTTGACTATAATTAAAAAAATTATATTCAGGCAAATTTTAAGAAATATATATACTAAATAATATCATTCAACGGGAATTCGTTTTGAAGTTATTTGTGGTATTAGGGATATTAGAACGCCATTTTTAAAGAGCTCTAGCTCTCTTAGGAAGCATTTTTGGATAAAGTAATTGGCGTCAAATCGACATAAAATGAGCTCTAGATTCAGCAAGTTTTTTCTGTGAAGCGAATTTCTGGACACTCCTTATATATATATATATATATATATATTGAATGTAGTATCGATTTTTGTTTCGCAAAATCTTGGAAATTTTGTCATTGGTACCTTTGATGTAACATAAATAAGCTTTGGCTATCGATTTTTCTATTTCGCCTCCTGGTTTTTCTCAATTTGGTTTGAGTTCTATTTGAATTCTCGAGAAGATACTCAATGGCTACCAGCAGATTGAAAACGAGTACTAGCAGTAAACCTAATAAAGAAAAAGTCAACAAAACACCCATGCCGCGGAACCACAAGCACCAACCAAGTACAGTTGCGCAGAATCGAAATAAGGATCGCCATAATTGGTACAATAAGAACCGTAAACAAAAAGTTAGCGGAAAAACATGAAGATGGCAAATGTGACTTTACAGAAACGTCGTCAAAAACCAACCGATCATTCAAATGTCCAAACGTTAACAACGCTCAACTTCATATAATTATATACATACATAGAATATAACTCCAACAATATTAGATTAGTTATTTAGGTATATGTTGCAAATTTTAAAAATCATAGACACATTATACTAAAAATTATGACTGATTTTTATTGCCGTTATCTCTTATTTGTACTATTTTAGTGATCATAAAGTTTTTATTTTATGTCTTTTGAATGCCAAAGTGTTAAATAATTAGATATCTGTTTTTGTTACAAATGTGCCTTTACTCCTTAGTGTGGAAAATGTATTTTTCAAAAAATCCACGTGAAAATATTAAATCGTACTACGGGTTGAGGCAGACCTTGACTAATACGTATTTTTGTTCTCTATTCACCATTATAAAATAGAGGAAACATTTTTTACAACAAAACGATAAATATAAGTTGGCGTCAGAAAGGATTTTTGTACATATTATACACCGGTTGTAACATATTTTTAATAGCTTCATTCTCTAGGGATGGTCATTGGCTCATATTTTTGGGGATGCCTGGCTGACACCAAAGGAAGAAAAATAGTATTGATTGGAGCTCTTCTAATGGATGGAATATGCGGACTCTTGTCCAGTATTTCACAAGTCTATTGGCTATTTATGTTTATGAGATTTCTTAATGGATTCGCGTAAGAATAATTCATTAATAATCTGTATCAAATGAAATTTACCAGGTATATGTGTTGACACATTTTTCTGGACTATTGCGCAATGAATATTATTTTTCAATATCTATTATATTTTTGTAAATATGTCACAGTATTTTTTTATATGGATCACGTTGCATTTTGAGACATTTTTTTAAATCTACTCAGTGAGTTGATTTCAACGATATTCTATAACTAGTATAACTTGTGGCTTGGCAGTTTAAAATGAGTATTCTCAGCGATGGCAATAAGGAATTTAAACGCCTTGTATATGAATCTTATTGAAGATTAGAGAAGAGCAAACTCATTTGCTTGTCTGTCACCAATTTTTAAGAAATTTTCTTTGGCACTGAAGAAATTGTTTTAAAGGGAGGTCCAAAATTTGGTTTTTATTTCACAAGTATAATAAAAAACAGGATAATCAAAAAAATTAACGCAATTACACAACATAGTCCAGAGCAATACAAAAAACTTTTACCAGAAGTAACCGATTGATTGAGAAATAGAAATTTAAAATTAATAAACAGTATCCAATACCAGTGAGCTTTCATTTATAAATAATTATTTAATTAGTACAAATCTTATTGATTACATCTCTTTTATTTATCTAAAATATGTTATTTTCAGCATAACTGGTGCAATGGGAATATGTTTTCCCTACTTAGGAGAATTTCAGCCCAACAAATACAGAGAGACGATATTGTGTTGGATGGAATTATTTTGGACGTTAGGAGTCATTGCTTTACCAGGTCAGGCAATTAATTTTATTTATTTTTTCACTCTTTATTAAATCACCCTTTTCAATTTACTTAGTAAATATTTCAAATCTATTTATAACACTAATAGCAATTCCAATAATATCGGAAAAATAGAAATTCGTTTTTTTTGCTATTTAGGTATTGCATGGTTGATAATTCCTCTGGACTTCGAGTACGTCACCGAAAGTTTCAAATTTAAAAGTTGGAACTTATTCGTAGCCACATGTGCCATTCCAAGTATTTTGATTGGTCTATGGCTAATTCTTTTTCCAGAGAGTCCTAAATTCCTTCTCGAATGTGGAGAAGCAGATGAGGCACTAGATGTATTAAGAGACATGTACGCCAGTAACACTGGGGATGATGGTGCCAATTATCCAGTAAGTAATCGTTCATAAAAATTATCTTGTAAAAGCAACCAAGAAGTGTTTAGAAAACATTATATACTTAGCAGTAATCTATAGGTACATAAAGCGGTTGATTGAAAAACAAGTTGGTTTTGAATGACACCGGCGTTCATCCTTGATCATTGTAAATTGCATAGGACCAAATGTTAATTACTTTCTTATTCCAGATTTTAAGTTTACGAGAAAAAGTACGAACGATGAGCGTCATTTCTCAACAAAGTACCAGAAGTATTCGTAGTCTAAGGATTAGAAAACCTAAAGAATTAAAGCTCTTATTAAGAGAAATATGGGAACAAACTAAAGCACTATGTAGCCCTCCACATTTGCGATACACAGTGCTCACTTGTATTATTCAATTTGGATTAACTACAAGGTACTAACTTTTTTTTTTACTAAGTCACCACAAATTTTATGTGTAGCACTATGTATTGTACTATTTCAGATTGAGCAACTCTAAATTACTTTTGTTTTCAGTTATTACACTTTGATGATATGGTTTCCTGAATTATTCTACCGTTTTGAGGAGTTCGAAAAAATTCATCCTGACGAGAGAGCTACGGTGTGTGAAGTATCATCTGTGGTAGTGCCTACCAATGCTTCTTTTGGTGCTACAGAGTTTTGTGGAGAACCAATTGCAGACTCAGTATTCTTGCATACTTTGATAATTGGCATAGCTTGTATACCTACCAGTTTTTGGTTGCCACTTTGTGTTCACAGACTTGGTGCTAAGTTTTTCTTAGGTAAGTAAACAGGTACCCGAATCAGGTTTTCTTTGCCGAGATTTAGTTTTGGTTCATTTATTGACTACTACTTATTTAAATTCAAACAAATATTAAGTACCGAATCAATAAGTAATTATTTTATGTTCAGTTTTCAGTTTAATTGTAGCTGGTGGGGTAACAATAGGTTTGTATTTCGTTAGTTCCACAATGTCCAATTTGGTGTTGTCATGTATATTCGAAGCTTTAACTAGTTTAGGAATCAGTACTGTGTACTGTGTGATGGTTGACCTGTTCCCAACGAATTTAAGGTAAGTTTGTTTATAATTTCACGAAGAAACCTTTCTCTTTAAAAAAAACCCTCTTTTTTCTATCATGCACATTCACGTAAACAATCCAAACTTAAGAAATTGAAATTAATTAGGTAGTCCAAATACTAGTAGTAGCGCCATTAAATTGTTTGAATAAAATACATTTTTATAACTTTTGGTACCCTGGTGATTTAAATACCTTCAAAGGTTAGTAAAGATACCTATTTCAAAACCAATATATTTTTGTTGTGAAATATTATACACCCACCACAACTCAATTTCTATAGAGTACGCATTGGCAATTGTAAAGCGATACTAAAATGATCCTCACTTCAAACAAATTAAATATTTTTAATATAATTTATTTATTATAATAGTCTATATTGTAGCATTTTTCCATTTCAGGGTAATGGCAGCTGCACTATCACTAACATTTGGTAGAGGTGGTGCACTATTAGGCAACCTTATTTTCGGTTTCCTTATAGACTTAAATTGTGTAATCCCTATCGTGCTATTTGCATCAATGTTGCTAAGTAAGTAAACGAATACATATTTAGCAAAAAAAACAAAATGCTTTTTCAAAACAACGTAGTTATTGTTACTAAATCTTAAAATAATTCATATTCAAATTTTTTCCAGTAAGTGGTCTCCTCTGCTTATTACTGCCCAGCACAGGAAAAGGATCCTTAGACTAGATTAGTGAAAATACTAGATTATATTTTTACAGGCACAATTTTAGATAAAGACCACATCGGATTTAAACAATAAATATTTTATTTAAATAGTTTTGTAACTGTTTTTTTAATGATCTCGCCACAAATAAATTTGTGATTTACTCGTCTTTCAGTTTATCAAATAGAATTTTGAGAAATTTCACAAAAATGCGGAGCTCAAAATCTTGATACACGGTATACTATTGTGATAAATTGTACATTTCTAGTATTTATGATAAATATAAGAAATTGCAATGCAACTCAATATTTTTGCATACAATTTATATTTTTGTGTTTAGATAAATAAATATTAGTCAATTAGTCAATTAGAAATATATCCTTAATTATTTTTTAATACTTTTTCGTTGATATTACCTATAATTTTCAAAGAAATATATTCATAGCTCAAAAATAGAAATATTTACTTTTTTAATTGAAAAATACATTTTCATAAATATATTGCTAATTGAAAACTAATATATTTTT
Organism: Hermaeophaga mercurialis; assembly: GCA_951812935.1. Classification (NCBI taxonomy): domain Eukaryota; kingdom Metazoa; phylum Arthropoda; class Insecta; order Coleoptera; family Chrysomelidae; genus Hermaeophaga; species Hermaeophaga mercurialis. The sequence continues at coordinate 19,601,143 of OX638360.1, forward strand.
GGTTTAATTTAAAATATATATTACATAATCATACATAAACAAAGTATTACATGATTTTTAAAAATTAGAAAAAAATATATTTAAAAAGCAGTATATTCATTGATTTTTTTTATTATTTTAATTAAAATCTATTAAAAAATCAATATTAGTTGTATTTTTCTACTTTTGTTTTATACCGTGTAGTATTACATTTTATTTTAATATTCCATATACATATTTCATATTTCTCTGTTATTTATTTTATATTAGAATTATTTAGCAAGCAAATTATAATCTTAAATTGTAGACCAAAACACAAATAAAAATTACATTGAATATTATTTTTTATTATTCATACGTTAATTCAATTTTAACTAACCTAACCGTATAAATGCCAAGAGATTAAGAGTGAAATAAAAAATAATCACCTTCTTGGGATGATATTAGCGAGCAGTTCCACAATTCTAAAACCGTCAGTAAGAAATTTAAGCCATCATCCTCTTTCTAACAAACACGTTAAAATTGTAATTAGATAGTCAAGTAACTCTTGCACTGGGTACGACTCTTTTTTACCGGAAATCAAATGAAAATGTCAAATTACGTGACGTCTCCCTTAATGGTAACCATTTATAAGTATCAGACATTGGCAATTTATTTTGATACAACCTATTTGTCCAACAGCGCCTTTTCTTTCTCTTTTTTTTTTTTATCAAACTACATATAATTATAAATGCAATACCAGCCACTATCAAATCGTCGTCGCTCCCCATGTTTGTACTTTTTCTAGCATATACCTTATAATTCGACGTACGATCGAATCTTTGCCTCATTCGTTACATCGACCAACTTCGGTCCCAGCTAGAAGGAGATTAAAGGAGGCATTCGTTCTGTCTCGCCTTACCTCATACGCATTTCGTGCTCAGATGTATACCCACCTTAATATTTTATCAACCATCGGGGCGATGCGCACATTTTCAGAAGTTGAAAATTAAAACGCGCCCACGAAATGTGACGTACGTTTTGATAAGATCATTTCCTCATCAAGATACAAATGTTACTTGACACCTGTCAACATAAGACATTTATAGAAATATAAAATGTACATTTTTGATAAAAATATTTCCCCCAGATGTCACCTATAAACAAACAACAAAAAACGTTGCAATGAATAAATATTGTCTATATTTTAAAGTATTCTGTTAAAGGTAAATAAGTACATTTTAAGATATATTTTTTTTTATTTTCACATTGTGAATATTTGTAAAATAAATAATATTTTTGTGGAAAAATTTAAAATGAAGTAGAACAGTTGTTCTAAAAAAATTACTGTGATCAAATAAATCTATGTGGTTCATAAGCTACACAATTTTTAATTCGTTTTCCTCTTAATTTAACAGCCTTAGGTAAAATACAATCTCTTACATGTATACCTCTTTTTAAAGGTGTCCAAGCTTGAAATATATATTCCTTATTAACTGAACAGTTCACAGCTATCCACCCTAAAATAAAAACACATTGTATATAATATTTTCAATGTACTGCATTGATTTGTTTAAAAATCACTACGAAATGTTTATGTCCTCACCTGCATTCGATAATACAATGTCTTTAGAAGAAATCTTTTTATCAGATGAGGTAATAACAAATTGTTTACCAGATTGCAACCCAGGCCATTTTTTCAGTCTATCGCTTCCAGCCATAGGCACTTTAAACAGAACTGAACCAAGGCAATCATTGTAAACTTTTTCTGCAACTTCAATATTACAAATTGTAACTGGTAGATCATTGGACCTAAATACCGTTAACCTGAAATAAATAAAAGGTAGAAAAATAAAAAGTTTCATAATTAATATAAATATTCTAAGAGAAGTTACTTTACAACCTAAAATGTTTAATAGTATTTTGAAACACATTTGATAATATAGCCTCTTTCTTACCTCTAATTTTCTAGGTTTCTCCTTGTATATCTGTTTTTAAGTAACCCCATTGAATAGTACACCAACGTCCTCTATAACACTCGAAAATTAGCATCTAAGTATTGTCGAATATAAATTATATATATTATGGCAGCACCCCCGTTCTGTTTAAATCCTATGTCACGATTTGGCATAACTCATTGATTACCAATAGCAGACAGATTTAAGGAGGTATGGTACGTACAGTCCAGTCAGACAGTTCCGTCTCATTGTACATGTCAACAGTATGTACGTACCTATAGGGAGAATGAACTTTTGACTGTACTTCCAAAATTTCAGCTAGCAATAACCGTCTTTTAGCATGTTAAAATTATTATTTTATGAATTTTAAGATTAAATTATAACATTAATTTTCGTTAGTCAACAGGATTTATAAGTAAAATAATTAAATAAAATAATTTAATATCTTTGTAAAATTAATAAGAATTCCGGCAACGTCGCAAATCCAACCGCGTTTGTGATGTGTAAGTGTGTGTATGTTTACAAGTAATGCCATTCAGACAGTGTGATATTTAATTAACAAATCTTCAAAGGAGAAACCAAAATTAAGAATATTAGCATTTGACATTTCTTTTAACCTATTCTATTAAAACTTTAAATTTCCCGCGCGACCCACCATTTGCGACGTTGCCGTCAACATAACCCACATTTAAATTTAGATTTTTTTAACTTAGTTATTTTTATAACTAAGTTAAAAAAATATTTTTATAACTAAGTACCCTCAACATGATTTTATTTTCTCAATAATTTTTGGAATTTTTTTTTATAGACCTTTAGTTTTTCAAAGCTTTGTCATTATTTTTTCATCATGAAATTTATTGTAACATGAGTATGTCTGATACCTGGTATGCCATTACAACGTTAAATGACCTCATTTTAATTTCGTTTTATAAAAAAACTGTGAACCCTAGGTCTCTAAAATTTTAACACAACACGTATTAAATATAGTTTTATCGATCCTAAAAATTTTAAATTGATCTCATTATTTCGACTTAGCTACCATACCTCCTTAAGTTTGCCAATATCATCATTGTCGCTTGGTAAAAGTCAGTAGAAAGAACACTTTATAATTGATATAGGATACTTTTTATTACATTTTAATATACTTAAAAACAGAGGTATACATGGTCAAATCCCAAAACTTAGAAATTTTATGAATGAAAGTTACAAACGAGATACAGCTACATCACTAAATGTGCTTCAAAATAATTTTGTTTATTTTTGAAAAGGATTAAGATGTTGTCAGGTTAAACGTTTTTTAATTATTTGATTTTTGTATTTTTATTATATTTTTTTCTTAATATTTTTGTTATCTAGCTCTATAAAAAATAAATGTTCATATCCAAACATTTAAAGTAGACCAAGTCTGTTAAAAAATTCTACATTTACTATTTAAAAAAATATATTTTTTGGGCTACCATAAAAATGCATTAGAAAATTAATTCATAAATACTGGAAAATTATTGAAAATAACTGGTCAGAGAATTTATCTAAAAAAATATCTTTACCTTATAGAATCAGGACCATAAATATAGTCCAACCGAGCTAAACCTGCTATAAACAAACTTGTTCCTGGCTTGATACAAAATGTTTCTGGCCTAATCAGTTCTTTAGGAAGTGTTGATATCAATTCATCTAAAGTAAGTAAATCAAGAATTTGATCAGGATGAACTACTCCTGGTGTATCATAGCACCATCGGCTAGATTTAAAATCAGGATGATTTTCTTTAAGACCCATTTTAATACTAGTAGCATTTAAATTTGTTTGTGTTGAGAAATTATCATCTTTTGTTGGTGTATCATAACCTCTTGGAAAACTGCGTTCAATTCTACCTATAAAGCACAAATATTAACAAAGCTGAAGATGATGAGAACTAAAAAATAAATAAGACTATTTTCAAAATGATATGTTACCAATTAGAGTTGCATTTGCAGGTATATTTTGAGATATCAACAGTTCTTGTCTTCTTTCTTCTTCAGCAGCCAACCTTTTATTTGTTTCAATGAGTCTGTGGGTACGGACATAAATTTTATGATGAGAGGCTCTCATAATAGGAAATTTTAAAAGATTTAAAGTGGTTCCTGGCCACTGACTTGTTGTTGCCCTGAGCATCAAGTCTGATACTTGAAATTTGCAATAATCTGATTGGAGCAATGCATTGAATAAACTCGATTTGCCAACATTAGTACATCCTACTATATACACATCTAAAAATTTTAAATCAATGGTAAAACTTCACAATTTCCTCATACTTTCATTCAAAAGTTTCACCATGTTTTGTTTAGTATTGAATAACTCCACCAACCCGTTAAAGATTCAACACTAATCAAAACGTCAATTAAATCAATAAGGGTCCAAAGAAATTATAAAAATGCAGCATTTTTCACATTATACATAACTAATAAATTTGTTATAAATGTAAAAGATAAAATATAATTATCTGATAATCCATGATTTTAAATTTGTTTAATTTTGAAATAAGTATATTTTATCTTTTACATTTATAATGGATAGATTCCACAAAGTAAAGATAGAAACAATCAGTATAATAAATTAATTTTTACCATTAACTTGCCACAGTTTCTGAAGTGATGTTATTAAATTTTCTACCCCATAGCCAGTTTTAGCTGAAATAAGAGCCATATTTATTATATTTGCAGTTCCAAAACCAGAGATTTTTACATGGTCATACAATTTCTTTTTAACATTTGTTAAAAAATTAACAGAATCTTTTGGAAGTAAATCAACTTTATTGCCAATTACAAATATGGGGGTTTTAGGACCCAGAATATCTGCGATTCCTGGCCATATTGAACAAGGAAAATCTGTTAGATCAACCATAAGCAACACTAAGGCTTTCCTGTTTTGTATAATTTTTAATATTTTAGGATAGTCGTCAGCAGACACTTGAACCTGGAGTGCAATGTTATATTCCTTAAGAAAAAAACATCTCTGACATATTATTGCTTCTAACTCTTCTGCTCCAAGTTTTTTAGAATTCTTAAAAATTTCTGACGGAATATATCCTGGAACAGCTGTATCCTAAAAATATAAGATAATAAATTATTTTAAAAAATAACTTTCTTTTAACATGTTTGTATTCTAACCTTACAATGAAGAAAAGCTCCACATCCACCACATGGAATATTACTTATTTTACTTTTAGGATCTGGTGTCCCATAATTTATTTCATTAATTTCTCCATCTTCAATGATATCAGTTTTTAAATTAACGTAATTGTTCATCCATTGTCGTAAATTCTCATTTCTCGCACGTATTTCATTATTTACTCTGTCAGGTATGTCCTCATATTTTACTTCATCAGTTTCATTATATATGTTTACTTCACCTGTAACTTCACTATTATTGATGTAAGGAAATTGTACACCTTTAGAACCATCATTGATGTCAATTTTGTCTTCATTTAGTCCCAATTGCTCATTTTCATCAAAATTAATATTGTCGGATATAAATTTTAGTGATAAGGGCAAAGGTTGGGCATTTTCTATTAATTTCTTCTTTTGAAATTCTATTCTACGCTCCTTTAAATAGCCTATTTTTCCTTGTTTACTAACAATTGTACTATTAAATAATATTTTATCTTTTATCCTGGACTCTGGTTCATCATTTTCAACATTATTTAAATCTGAAGAAACATTCGAAACTACAACAGTCGAAAAGGTTTTTTGTGTGCCTTTGCTGAACTTACAGAATAATGAATTTTGGAGTTTTATAAACTTATAATATTTTAAAAGAAACATTCTACATATTTTTAAGCTCTAATCTAGGTTAGGTTCTAAAAGTTGGGTTATATTCTATGGTTCTATTACTATTACCACTATTAGTCTCTACTTGATCTTCTTATTTTTAATCCAAAACGGCCTGATCTCCTGATAAACTTTGCACACATAAGACATTTTGATATTTTTGAATTTAAAAAAATAGCAATATTAAGAGAAATTATACAGATCAGTCTTTAAATGTATCTATGATTATAATTGCGTAGTGTTGTAACACATGAAATATTTATATTCAACAATAAGTGAGGTTTGAAGAGATTGTAAGAGAAGAGTTTGACACATAATTGACAGTTATCAGCTTTCAGCCTTGACTTTTGAAATGTTGAGAGAGACTAATAACCCTTAACCTCATAGATCAGAGAAAGAAATTTATTTTATTAATAAAATGTTTATTAAATGAGTTATAGAGATAACATTTTATGATGTGATTGGTCAATAACTAAAAAGACATAATAGACCATTAATTCATATTTTAAACTATCTGTAGTGTTTTAAATATGTATGTAAACAGTTAAAATTGTTATATTATTTAGTGAAGTTGGCAAAAAATGAAGTCATTTAAATTGAAGGCTCACCAAAAAACTTTTAGTGGTATGTATGCCTTTTTAACCTAAATGTACCAAAAATGTCTAAAATATTGTGTAATTTGTAGAGGAAGATTTAATAATAAATCAAAAGGATTATCCAGAAGCAAAAAAGAAGGATATTATTGAAATATATCACCCTGCACCAGATGATGACAATCATAAAAATAAGAAAAATGAATCTGAAGAAGACTTTCCTAGACTCTTATTACAAATAAAAAATTTTTCAGATGACTTATTACAAGCTCGTGAAACTATAAGCATTGAACAAAGTATTGTCTCTGCATTTGGTTTGCAGACATATAAAAATGTAACAATTAGAATTGTAAATCCAGTTGATGTGGCTTTGGATTCAATAGAACTGACTTTTAAAGATCAGTATATGGGAAGATCAGAAATGTGGAGACTCAAAAATAGTTTGGTATGCATGTTTTTATTAGTAAAATACGGTATTTGTACTTTAAAATTTCAGGTTAACGCTTGTGTTTACATGAATAAAAAATTGGAGTTCTGTGGTGGTGCAGTAAGATGTCAAGTCTATGAGATGTGGTCTCAAGGAGACAGAGTTGCTTGTGGAGTTATTACTGATGACACAAAGATAGTATTCAGGTCATCAACCTCCATGGTTTATTTGTTCTTACAAATGTCTTCAGAAATGTGGGATTTTGATATACACGGAGATTTATACTTTGAAAAAGCTGTGAATGGATTTCTTTCCGATTTATTTACAAAATGGAAAAAAAATGGCAGCAATCATGAAGTAACCATTGTCCTTTTCTCAAGAACATTTTATATAGCTAATAATCTTGAAGAATTTCCTCAACATATGCGAGAATGCTTGCAGAAGGACTATAAAGGAAGATATTATGAAGACTTTTATAGGTATTTTTTTTGCGCTAATATATCTTACAAATGAAACTTAAACATAAAACTAAGAAAAATAAAAGAATGTAATAAATTATCACTATAATTACTCTTTTAGAGTCGCTGTACAAAATGAAAAATATGATGACTGGAGTTCTGTACTTGTTCAACTGAGAAGAATATTTCAAAACTATTTAAAAATTGTGTTAGACTATCACTCTAGACCAGGCGTAACTATACCTGCTGCTACTAATAGTTCTGCAGCACAAGGAAATTTTTTAGAAGTTTTAAATATGTCATTAAATGGTAAGATTAAATTATATAAATAAAATATATAAAGCCTAGTTTTCCAATAATCGCAAAAGTTTTTAAAAATGTTTTAAGAAAACTTATGATAGATTAATGGTTTGTAGTGTTTGAAAAACATTACCTGGATCGCAGTTTTGATAGAACTGGTCAACTTAGTGTAGTAATAACACCTGGTGTGGGTGTATTTGAAGTAGATAGGGAATTAACAAATATCACAAAACAAAGAATAATTGACAATGGTGTAGGAAGTGACTTGGTTTGCGTTGGTGAACAACCTTTACATGCTGTACCACTTTTGAAAGTAAGTTAGAAAAATTCTGCTCTGAACTAGTTAATGTAGTTAAATATTTTTAATTATTTTAGTTTCATAATAAAGACACGAATCTCAAAATACCAGATGACTATTCAATGCCTCATTGGATAAATTTATCATTTTATTCTACAAATAAAAAAATTTCATATTCAAACTTTGTTCCAAGAATTAAATTACCACCAATTCTTACTGATTCTGATTCAAAGAATATTTGTACAAAACCCAAATTGTTACCAGAGGACGAATATATTCACAACACTTTTTTTGACTATGATGCTTATGATGCAAAAATATTTCAACTACCATCTCGGCATCATGCACCAGAAAACAGGTTTGTACATAAAATTGTGAATTATTTAGAAACAGGTTTTTAATAGAATTATGAATAAAACGAATTAAATTTATAATATTGACATTTCAACTAAATATTATGTATATATACTTGAAACTACATAGAGTAATTAAATGCACAGCATTCATAAAGAGACACTTTTTGCTCAGCAAGTATAGGTCCTTACTTCTATACATAAAAGAGGGCCCTCTCGGCGAAATTATCAACTACTTTCAAACAGTATGGTTGCTAACAATATGAAAGAGTCTGACTAATCAAAAAAAGAACCTACTGTTACCTAGTTGCTATGGTAAGACTCGCCTCCCTATCTTTCCCATTTCTGAACTACAGAGACCATATTTTCTAAAAACAATAAAATGAAAAACAAATGAATGTAAGAAACTTTATGTAATTAGAAACCTACTTGCATAACATATTATTGGTGTAATTTTCATTTTTAATTAAGGTAAAAGTAAAACAAAATTTAATTCTGGTATCAAAAAATATGCTTTTATTTACAATTATATTCATAGCAGAATACCTACCCGCTATAAAAGAAGTTCTGGAAGTATATTAGATACTCCTGAATTATCAAAAGGGCAGAGACGCAAATTGTCAGACCCAGATATATTACAAAGATCCCATTCAAATGCCCGTTCAGAACCAATAGCTATTCCACCTGGAGCCTGCAGTCCAACATTATCAGGTCATCCGGATGGTAAGTTCTGTTTTATTTTTTCGTATAAACCATTTTAAGTAATTGTCGTTGTTCATTTTAATTTTAAATGAATGATCAGTTATATCCAATACTTTTAGAAAAAGAATTATCACCGCCTGTTAGAATGGTGGTGGGATCTGAAGGTTCTCCCCCCTTTGAATCCAGAGCATTAATTAATCCTTTTGATCCTTCTCATGTCACTATTAAACTTACATCTAACAGAAGAAGATGGACACATATATTTCCAAAGGGGCCAACAGGAGTTTTGATCCAGCAACATCATTACCAGGCAATACCTACTCAAGATACTCAAGGCAAAGAAAATGATTGTAAAGTTGCGTCATCATTCAGTGCCTTAGCAGCTTTACAAGAGTGTAAGTTGTTGTTACTTTAATTTTAAGTAAACTAGCAAATTTTGTTTTTTTTAACGTTTAAAAAATCTGAAAACTATATACTTAGACTAGTTCATGATAAGAAAAATCCAAATATTTGAAAGCAGACATCCTATCTGCAAAATGTGTTAATTTCCACCACTTAGAAGTAACCTCAAGGTAGCCTCTAAGTTTTTCTCCAAGATACTTTCAACATTTCAACAGTTTATGTTAAAGATATATTTAGTTATGTACACCTCTACTGAATTACGCAGGAAATAAATTCATTTATGTAAAAATTTGTATGCAATTAGATTGTAAGAAACGTCCAAATTCTCATAATATTGGTCAAACTGGATCTCACAAATATTCTTCAAAAAGTTCAGCACTTCTTTGGGGAGCTACAGGTGAACAAGAATGGACGCCGGCTTTAACTACAGGTATTTAAATTTTTTACTGAACTTATTTGTATATATTCCATTTTTTAAATATTTATTTTCTTGTCTATTATTTTCCATATTATTATAATAAATTTAGGTTTAATTATTGCCAAAAGGAACGAAACTACTGTTATTTAGGTCCAAAATTATTTTATGGACTATTTGTTATGTAAAAAAAACAATATTCCAAAAATAAATTCGTATGTTTATCACATTTATCAGAATTTACAAAATTCTTATCCATTAGATAGAGATTGGCCCCTTTTATTCAATGAATAAATATTAAATAAACATTGATTACCAAATGTTCTGTATGGCTTTGCTTTTCCTGTTTTCATACATTTTTAATAAATCAAAATTGGTTTATCTCTTTATTTTTAGAAAATATAAGGTAAAAAACTCTTATATAGATGTTATGACAATATGTCGAGCTTTCTCAATTTCCGTAACCAATTGCTTGTTTAGGTGACATTAAATTATACAAATAGTTTGTTTAAGGGATAAACGGATTCATCAAGCACTGCAATATGTAAAACAAGTTTGTAATATATTGTTATAAATTAAATATTTACTCACTGAATTATTGAGGTTAACTAGCAATATTAATTCACATTACTTCTTAAATGAAAGTGTACAATTAAAAACAATAAATTAAATTTGAAGACTAAATTTGGATGCAAATTGGATATAAACCATGAAAATGACAGTAATTATTGACAAATTGAAATGTCATGACAATAGAATAAAAAGCTAAAAAGTTGGATTGATATTCTTGGGTAATCTATTTTATTTTGAATCCGTTTATCACTTAAACGAACTATTTGTGCATCACAGTACAGATTTATTATTGCCAGTATTAAATTGTGCTCTATTCGATTGTTTAATTTATAAAAAATAGTCTTTTAGTACATTTTATTCCACATGCGAACTAAACATGGGATTGGTTTTTTACTGTTCGTTGTGATTATGTTCCCTACTTATTGATTGATTGATTGATTGATTGATTGATTGATTGATCGAAGTAGATGGCAAAGTAAACTCTGGTATATTGTGGTTTTTAGAATAATTTCAGCTTACGCTTTAAATGCTCTATAAAATGTCAAAAATTAAATTGAATTAATTTTTAAAATATTAAAATTTATTGATTCAAAAATAGAATTTACTTTGTTTATGTTACATTATTATTTTGAGAAAAGCCTCAATGAAATTTTAATAAAAATATTATTTTTAAAATTTCAGCAGATTCTAACGACATTTAAAACCCATAAATCATATGTGGGGAGGTACATATTCTCTAGTTAAAAGACAAATTTTAACATGTGTACCACTCAGATTTGTCAAACTATTTCGTTTGTTTCATATTTTCATTTTGCATGCCAAAATATATTCTCTTCAGTTTTAAACTGTTTTATTAAACATAGAAAAAAATATTCTTGAAAAGTATATAATTAGAACAAATTCTTTGAGAAATTTTAATATTATGGAATATAACAATTCCTAACAACACTTAAAACGAACATTTAAACTATGATCTACTAAAATTTTTCAGAATGTAGTTGCTAATGTGCGTTATTAAAATAATTTGAAATTAATTTAAAAACTGAAGGGTTTAACACATACTCCAATGCATTACTTCCTTTTTAAGCCTAATTTAATATATACTTTTATGAAACCAACTCTATATATCAATTTTTAGTAAGACTTGCGATTTAATTTGAAATATTAATTGGTATGTATTTATGATTGTTTTTATGTAATCAACTTAAATATACGATTTACAAGCAAACTTTAAAAGATGCTATTTTATTAAAAACAAAATCTAAAAAGAAAAATAATTTGATTTCATCTAATTAAAATTAATTGTTGCTTTTAAATAATAAATGATAATTTGAGTTTACCACCTATCTAGATAAATATTTTCTTTATAAATTATTTATTATGTTAAACTCATTTTTGTTTTAACTCCGGGCAAATATGGCTTGACAAAGAAAATAAATTATTAAGTATGCATTGGAATATCAAAAAATGTAACAAATATCATGTGGCAGATTGTTCCAGCATAGTTTTTTGAAAATTAATACTTATATACATCACGTGCTGGGGCCTTTTTTATTACCTAACTGCAACCCGACCTTGGCGCTCAAATTATCCCTTTCTGTTTCATGGTCTCCACGGGAAATCCTGGATTGGCAGTCAATGATGTCTTGATAGGTTTGAATAATTATTATTAGTAGCATTTTTTATAGAGTTACGAAAAATATTAAATTTCGTAATAAGTCCTAGAGTGTATTCTACAGCCGAGCCCATCGAGTGATCTCCAAGTAGCCGCCTTTTTGGAAATATTAATTAAGAGACGATCCTGTTACTCATATATTCTACATTTGAATAATCTCTAGATTTTTGTTGTATTTTTATTACATCTTTATTTAAAATTATTTACAAACTAATTGCGAAACTCTATATTTATAGGTAGGTTTATTACAGATGTGTTATAATTTACTCAAACTAAATTTAAAAATCTAATAAACTACGTCTTGCCTAAATTCTATAACAAGTCTTCCTTACATAATACTTTTTATACATAACATATGTATTTTGTGTAAATATTTTTTTTATACAATTATTTAAGTCCATACAATATGTATTACAAGCTGTAAAATACACTCTTACGCCTAATTCACGGAATTTCTTATGTAGCGCGCTACTGTTCATACAATTTCTTAAAATTGTTTTTTTTTTTCTATATCCTTTGACATTTGGTAATAATTAGGAATTTATTTATTTATTTGTAGTGAGCAACATACAGAGATCAGTGTATGAAGCGTTAGTTCTGGGTAAAATTTCCGCAATATTTTCTAGCGCACCTGCAAAATTGTCCTCTATATATATTATTTGTATCCCACCCAGCTACGTAAAATGTACATTGTCTATGTCTGAATGTATGTAAAAAATATATCAATAGCTGAATAACACTTTAAAAAAATATGCATATACTCTCACAATCACAAACATACACTGGAGAACTAAATTATAACTTCATATTTATTCAGTAGATCCTAACTTTTTTCGGACTTAACTATTTTAATTAAAAAACTGTTTAGCACTCATTAAAATTTTTGATATTGATTTAAAAAGTATATTTCTTAAGCCCAGAGTTTTATAAAAACAAAAATCCACTTTTATTTTGTTAATCTCACAATTTAGTTCTTCGGTGTTCTTTAATATTATTTTTTTAATTACGATATATAGTGTGCTTCATTTTCTTTTATGATTTTCATAAATACTTGGTAATAACTAACTGAGTGATGTACAAATAGTAGCTAGCTATACTAACATTTTGCTATATTTATTATAATTTCCAGTTTGATCTGCAAAAATAAACCGTATAAATGAACTATTGTAATAATGTGAATTTTGTTTGAATTTAAGTTTCTACTTTTATTGACTGATAAATCTGGTTTGAATCACCTGGAAATTTTAAATTTAAAAACGAACTTTGAAAGTATTTTTAAACCAAAAATGTCAAGTTTGTACCATATAAAAATAACCCAAAAAACCTTGCACGAATATAGTTCGTTTTTTGTATTTTTAAGTAAAACTTGATATTATGGACAATTCTAAATTGTATTAAAATCATAGATATACATTTTTTAACAATGTTTAGAGGTACCAATGAAAATATTTTTATTTATTATCGATTTATAAAAAGGGGTGGACTGGAAATCTCTGACCATCTCTGCATGTCTTCCTATAACGACTGATTACTTTCCGGATAGACGAGCTCTCAACATAGATTATGTCGTATCACTCTACAGCCTTCTCCCTGATAGCGTCAATGCTGATTTTGTCCAACAGCGTTCTTCTTACAAACGAACATTAACTACAGTTGAGGTAATAAGATTTACTAATTAGAAGACTAAGACTACTTTTAATACTCTCAGTATAATGCAATTTGATTATAAACTCGGTGATGGTTGGTTGAAGTATGGATAGGGGTATTACTTGCAGCCTTTTTTTCTACTTTTGATTCAATTATCCTCGGTACCTAACTAAGAAGCACGCCACCACCTAAATCGCAGAATATCGTATCAAAAGTTTGGCTGCAGGTAGAACTGTTTTCTTCGCCTGTTAACCATAAACTATTTATTTGAATGCTGCTATCAAAGAAACTTGGTGGAATAATCTTTAAATAGTGTGCAAAGTTTAGAAACGTGGTAATTAGCTTGCTTTTTTGATGTATTTTTAAAAATGTGTCACCTATCTGTCGCACTCATTAAGGAGTAACCTTCAATTTCTCTCCCTTTTTCAGAAAATGTAACTAATTTACTTTACTAGGTCATAAAACTTAAGATGAACTATGTTTACCCGTCTGAAACTTCACAACCACCATTTAAAGTATTATATCTAATATACATCATGATTATTGATTATGTTTGCTCCATCTCTGTCAGACTGGGATTATTTTCCTAAGGATTCTCTAAATTAAATATAGTTTTATTGTGGATTTCTGCTTTTGGAGGACCGAATCATTTCATGCGATATTTCTCGACGTTTCGCCTCTAGCGACGTTAAGTAATTAAATTGCCGTGCACACCTCCCCTCCTGAAGAATCTGTTTATAACAGATGACGAAACGTTGAGAAATATCTCATAAAATGACGCGGTTCTCCGGACGCAGTATTTCTCAAACTTACAAAATCTTTATAATTTTATGTTAGTTATTTCATATTATATTTTTTATTTGAATGCATAAAATTCTATTTTGTGTTTAGGTGTTCAAAGAGCTTATTTCGCAACGATTAGCCCAAGGGTTTCAGTTAATTTTGAAGTCAGATAACACAAATTTAAATAAAATGTCTGGACCCAATCCTAAAATGAAAACCAGTATGATTCGAAAGAGTCCTACTGAAAATGATGAAAGCTATTTCTTATCAATAGGAAGACTGTTCCATAAAATTTCACTATCTGGAAACACCATATCCGTTACTAGATATAGACCCAGGTATATATTATATTATTTAACATAAAATTTATTATGCATGTGCACAAAATTTAATTTCATTTATAGATGTTCTTTTTCTAAAAATGAACTTGAAATCTCTTATACTTTCTCAAGTTTTTCAAAAAAAATTCAGAGGCGCGCTACCAATGCTACAACTGTATGCGGCACACAAGCGCTAAACATATATCAATACTCGTATTTGCTATAAACGTTTACAGAGCTCTCATTCCAAACGAATGTCTTATCTCTGACTTCGTTTTAATCAAATTTTTTACTCATTCTCAAATAAATTTCTAAACTTTTTTGCCCGGCTAATTCCTGTTCTCGTCTTAAGCCAATTTTTTAACCTCGAATCTAATATCTAAAAATCATGTAAATTTTTGAGCAACATTACATAACCTTCTCCTAGAATGGATTTCTAAGAAGTATCTCAACTCTCAAACAACTTTCTGAACATATTCTTTAGTAAATTTCTCATCTTCTCTCAGCAAAAGTTATAACTTCTCATCTCAAGCAAAATCTTGCTTTTCTCTTCTGTCATTAAATTTCAAAGCGGTCCTTTGGTAATTTCCTGAGCAGTTAATAATTTTATAAAACTGCTTCTCATAACTAGAAACAATTTTGTGGCTTTTATTTCCATGCTCTTTCATAATGTCTGGGTTCTTTTCGACTGATTATTGTATTTTTGTATTACATTTGTTCTGAACTTACTGACATGTTTTTAAAAGGAGAGGCTATATATGTCTCTCTATAGATAATAAAAATGCAAAACCTGTTTGTACTGGAAATTATGGAAAATTCGATTCCTATTACTACTTTTTTCCCTGGATTTTAGGCATCCATATCCGGGTTTTAAGTATCAGTATCGCTATAGATTTCATGCCCCTTGGCATGATAATTATGAAGAATCTTACGCTACATTTACCACTGAAAAATTGGAACACTATAATTGGAATTATTTAGATCATTATGTGTGTACAGGTGGCGATACAGAATTTGCTTTGGTAGATGCTCTCAAATACTGGAGGTAAGTATTGTCATCTACAGTGTAAAACGATACTCTTTCTAATTAATCAAGTTTTTCAGATTTAGAATTTATCTTATACCATTGAATAATGCTTTTACGAGAAAAATAGTCGAGGGGTCTGAACTCTGTGATATATACCAAACACAAACTAGTTCTGAACAACAACAAATGGTTGATGGAATCATTAAATTCATAGATACAGCTGTAAATAAAATTAGAAGATCAACATTGTCAAAAAAACCCAGGGTTTGTTTGCCTCACAACATTAATTTATTTAAGAAATTTCTGCTCTTATTTAAGGCGTTTCGAAGTTTATTTTTAATTACACATTTTATAATTATCTACATCTTTTTTTTTTAATTCTAAGTAGAACGTTATTGCGTTTTTTCAAGACTGGTATTAAAAGTAATTGCTCATATGACGAGAGATCAAGAAAAAAACGCCGTTATTGTAGATTTTATTTAATTTAAATTGTTTAAAATGTCTTAAACTGCCCATAGTGTTTTTATTGCTATTTTTTTTTTGTTCTAAAATAGTTCCTATTTTTGAAAGAAAACATTGATTACATTGGGTACTGGTGTCTTTCGTGGATGCCGTACCTGCCTGAGAGTCTTAAACCACATCGTTAAACTAGAATACCGGACTCTACGGACGTTTATCTAACTATGTTAACATCATCAGGACAATTATATTTCTGGTTATCTATTTTTCTGCTATGTACAGTTCATCCAGTCAGTCGTTACCCTTCTATCATTAACATCTATAAAACACGTATTCTATATATAGTCTTATAATTAACAAATCTTGAAAGTAAAGAGCAAATTATATACTATCTTTTAAGCAGATAATTAATTTATTCTAATCACCGACACACGTTGCACATTGAAACATTGTTTAATTGATGGATTCTCTCAATTTTTGTATTACTGAATTTCATGTATGTCCTGTGTATTTTGAAGTCGCATATATTATACATACGGTATTTTAAACTAATATTTTTTTTTTAATTTTACGCTAGTTTGATAATTTATTAATATATAAAATGCTTATTATATTTGACAATAAAGTGAAACGTTTTAAATAAGTAGCCTTTTCTTACTTGCATGTTTTAGCTGCTTCTACTATTATTTATGCATGTTGTAGATGTCACTGAATATATCTAGCATTCCTCCATTGGCCCAACCTAGACGTAACAGTATGAGCAATTTTCAGGTATAAATATATCTTGATTCTTTATAGGTGAATTCTGGCAAGAATAAGCACTAGTAATGAGGTTTATCATCTCTTTCTATTATGTTTAATGAAAATCCAAATTATATTCTAAATAAAAAATTGTGATCACTAGCATTTTTATATGGTAAAATGTTTAGTCATCCATAATCATGAAAATAAATACTTATATTCACTTTCTTGTTATAATATTCTAAAAATATATATTTTCATAAATTTAATTACGTCTATATGTAAATTTAAATTTTATCATAATTATTTAACAAATTTAATTAACGTTACAAAAGAAGATGATTTGGGAGTTTAATTGGTTTTTGTAAAGGGGAGAAAAGAGGAATAGTGTACACCCTTGTACTTAAAATTAATATACTCAAAATACCAAACTAACTCTTTGGTATACACATACTCATGGAATTGTTTTCTCTATCACTCAAGACAATTAATATACCCAAAGTAGGTACTCAACAGTTCCTAAATGTACTCAAAATACTTAAAGTGCATCTCATAGGATGTTCATATTCTGTTCCCTTTTACTATCCTCATTAAAATAATTCGAAATTGCTTCATATTTTCTTAAATACCTAAATATTTGTGGAAACTAGATATATGAAATAAATAACTTTCTCTATAATTATTACAATTGAAAAGTACTTACTTAAACTTACTTAAACTTAAAAATATGAAAGAGTATCTTAACATATTAAAATAAATAGTAACTAACATTAGAATGCACTTACTGTTTTTGATAATGCTTAATTCTTAGTTTTCATTGAACATCTACTTATAAAAAAATGCTTTATTTACTTATCTCAACTTTTTTGCTGTACTTGCCATTTTTTACTTCACCTACCTTTGTTATAGTATATTTATCCTATACTAGTTGTCTTCATACGTATTATAATATTGTGTATCGACAGATGTGGATATTGCAAATAAAGTAAAACACAATGCAACTTAAATCAAAACACTAATTATTTATTTTCATATTTTATTTTTTGCATTCACATCTGAACGATTGTGACTGAAATAGCTTTTAGTCTGCAGTTTTATTTATGTCGCAGTATAGAATGAGCTTGTGAGCGACATTTACTAATGTTGATTTGAGACATTTGATTAAGTTTCCTATTGTTTTCAAAACAATATACCCAAAAAAATTTACATCCGTTTTGAAATCGACTAATTGGACATTCCAAATCTTTTAATATATTATATTATACATGAATTATAAATATCCATAGAATTGCAATATTACATCAATGAAAAAATTATCGGAAAACTTTATATTTTACATGAACATATTTGTCAGTTTTGTGTAGCGCTAGCCAAATTTTTGTAATAAATATTTACCATTATTTAAGATCTTATATATTCTAGAAAAAATCTACCAAAAATATTATTTTCTTTTTCTATTTTTTTTGTTGTATTTAATGTGTTTATATTTTTTTTCTGTTTTTATGTACTCTCCGCCTATCGTATAACTTTCTTGTTTTTCCCCTTCATCCAATGTGATTTATAATTATTATAAGTTTTACTTGACATTCATCTTCTTCATTTTATAATAAATTAATTTTGGTTTGTCTCTCCCGATTCATTCTTGTTATGTTGCTTATTTTCTTTATGATTGGATCCTGGTGTAAGGATTTCCGATTTTATCATGCTTAGTGACGCCCTACTATTTTTCTTATATATTTTATTTTGTTTGGAGTGTAATTTTTTCCATCTTTGCATTTTTTTGATATTCTTGTCTGCCTAGTCTGTAGTGGGCGGGAGGCCGACGCTTGGCAGTTAGATCTGTTCAGGCACTTCTTCTCTTACGCACACTCTTTTTATCTATCTTCGAAACGCCCTATCTCCTGATGAAGGCCAAGATGTCGTTCCATAAAAAGCAAGCAGCTCTTCAAATTCCATTTGCTCGAAAAAAACTTAAATTAGACAGTTCTATACTACTTGATACATGGGCACTAGTTATCAAGTAAAAAAAAATATCTTTGCTAATGTATGTAACATTTAAAGTTAAAGTAGTTCAGTCTCGGGATTTTAGCAAATTTAACGTAGTCTCAAGTTATATCTGATTTGAAATGTCTAATTTAAACATAAATTTTGAGTTCTGGCTTCTGCCAATTTGATTTTATTAAATTAAACCATATTTACAAATCATGATTTAATTGTAAACACCATGTAAAAATATTCTTACTTACAGACCATTGGATCAAGTTCACCATTTAGAGAGCGACTGGGAAGCAACAGATTATCAGATAGACCTAGACCAAGGTTTGATTAAATTTGTATTTTTTCACAGCTTGGAGTGGCAGTATGCAGGGGCATGATTATAGCTATTAACTGAATCTTAAGATGATGTCAAGTTAAGAGAGAAACCTCAAATTACTTTATTTTATTATTACACAAAAAACAATTTTTTAATTGGTATAAAGTCTCACATAACTTGAGATTACATTTCAATTTTTCGGTTTTTTGCAAGCGTTGATTAATTTTAATAAAAGTTGTGCTTGCTTTCAGAGTACTGCAACACGTTCTAGTGAGCGGTATGTTGCACCTTCTCTTAGGTAATTTAATGATTCTTTACGTTATACTAATGACCTAATGACATGGCACTATGATTTTTAAATTTATTTTAGTTATTAAACACGTGCACCTAAAAGTAAATTAATTTTATTATATGTTTGTAATTAACTATTAGAAACTTTAAAATAAATTCATGACATAAAAATACAGAACAGTTGTAAAATTCCATATAGCATTTATATTAATTTTTAATTTAAAAGCGTGTCTAAATGAAAAAAAATGTATGTTAAGCGGTTAATGTTGTATCTGATGAAATATTCAAATCATTTTCAGATAATATTTCTATGGTTTCTCCCTATTACAATAACCATCTCATTGGCCTAACCCTAGGTTTAGTAATCTAGATTGTTTTATGTGATAAGTTCATATTATACAAGATTCTGCAGGGTGTTTTTAATACGCCTTCTTGTCGACAACCTTTACTGTTGAATGTCTCATTACGTTTTACCGGTAGTTCCTCTGTTTAAGGTACTTCCTTTAATATTAGAAAGTATCGCTTATGAGAATACCACATTTAACATACATTTTTACTCATGTTGACAAACAATTAAAAAATAAACTAAGAATGCGCAGTTAGTTTGAGTAGTAAAAAATGTGTTCAACATCGAATGAAATATAAATAATTTTCTATATCTTAGTCTGACAATTTTATTAGAAACTCAAAACATTATCTTAATATTTTAAATAGAAGTTGTGAATTTGTATGAATTATATCGTGCATTTAATATTAAGCACCTTTATTTTCATTCTTCATTCTTATGTTGAACTCAGAAGTGAACCTGTTAAATTGCTTTTTGCGATCTGGTGTTGGTATTAAATCCTAAATACAGTAAAAAATAGTTCGAAATGTTTTTCTTCAAAATTTGGATTTATTTGATAGTAACCTATTGAATCACATAATTTCTTTTTACAATATATTTTATAGGTCGGGATCAAAAGTGGATAGGAGTAGAATTAATCAAGGACCTCAGGAACCTCCTGATATTAGAGAAGGTTTTGAACTCTTATCAGATGAAGGGCGAGTATAATTTTAAAAATTAATATTTCAGTATTATAGTCAATTAATTACCTTTATTTCATTAGGAGCAATTTACCTATAACAATGTTGAAACAGTCTGCAACCTCTACAGAGATTCTCGAAAGTATGAAGCATCCAATTAATGGGTTGTTATTCATTAATATGCAACAGAACTTGCCAAACTTTACTTTTGTAACGGCTGATGCAGTTAATTGGCTTATGAATCATATGGAGGAAATAACAACTGTAGAGAAAGGAATTCAGGTAAGTCAATAAAATTATAAAATTGACACCTAGTGCTACAAGAACTCAAGAAGTAACAAAAATATTTTTAACCAGTAAATAATATTTTATATGACTTCCATTTTTCACAAAATAAAACGAAGGACACCTCTTTAAAATTTGGTCGACAATAATGTATTTAAATATGATACAGAGTGATGGTAGTAGTATTCACTGGAGAGGCTGTTGCCATTCATTCTGCTCTTCCTTGAAACGTCTTTAACTGCTTCTGAAAGTCTTTATTTTATTTCTCAGGATATGTAGTTATCCTTTTCCGTCTTCACAACACTCAAGATTTTTTTGATATCATTAAGGCTTTTAGCTGCGTATTCATAAAAGATTTGTTCCCCTCGCCCACATCTTTAACAGACTGCTTCGAGAGCCGCTTGATGCCCGTGATGCCTTGAG
The DNA here is from genome assembly GCA_951812935.1 of Hermaeophaga mercurialis. NCBI lineage: Eukaryota > Metazoa > Arthropoda > Insecta > Coleoptera > Chrysomelidae > Hermaeophaga > Hermaeophaga mercurialis. The sequence goes on from OX638360.1 coordinate 19,622,378, forward strand.
TATGTATGACAAATACTTCGGATTCAAATACCACTGAATTAGAGCAAAGCTTGTTATATTTCTAGTCTGTCCTAAAACCGTCCCATATTAAATCTCAAGCGTCCAGAGGGAATCTGAATTTGGCCGCTCTCCTATTCCTTCAATGATAAAATGATAAGTTTGTGTCTGCGATCCGTCTTTGAGTGTTTAAAGGATCTCTCTCTAAGTTACTGAGCAGTTCGTCCTTCTCTGCTTACACTCTAACAGCTTTTGTTCCTTATTAACGCCGATATTGCGTTCTTAATCCAAATGAGCAAGAGCGTCTATTTAATCAAATCAGAAGATGGTGTCCTCTAAAGCCTTTTTCGCCCTTGTCTCTCTAGTTGGAGGGACGTTTCTCTCGACTTGTCTTTAACTACATGCTTGTTGATATTGAATGAAGAGATGTAGCTTTCGGCTAGTTATATACTTATCTACCATCATCTTCATTTCATTTCAACAGAAAAGAGATGAGATAAATGGATAACAAACTATAGGAACTCTTAGGGGCCAAAATGGCAGCAAAAGGATTCCTAAGTGAAAAAAAAAAATTGTGCATGGGTCATTTTTTTTTGTTTTGAACTGAAGCTTCTACTATTTTTATTTTCAGGTAATGCAAATGTTATATAAAGATCAATTAATACGACATGCGTCTGGAGATCCAAATAGATCATTTGTTTATGGATTTTATTTATTTTATATTGTCTCAAATGATAAAGGTATGTATTTATGATTATTATGATTATATAAGTAACTAAAATTTATAAAGTAATATTAGGTATGTTTGACCATTTATTACAATTATATCATTGAAATATTTTGCAGATGATAAAGATGCCTTCCAACCTTGTGGGGACATCCAAATATTCGAAAATGAATATATGGAAGTAGAAGTAAAGCCACCTTTGAACTCTGATCCAGATATGTTTCCTACAAATACTCTACAAGTACCGAACAGGTTTTCAGATCGAGAACTTGGAGTGCCTCACTTTTTATGTGATATTATTGATGCTGAATATTCTGAATGCGATGCAGATGGTAACAAAAATGTTAACTTATATTGAGTTTAATAATTAATTTAATCAGTGCAGACATTTTTTTAAAAACATCAACATTAAAAAAAATTAGCTTTAATTGTAAGTTAATTCTGAGACGTTATAGCTACTAAGACATTTAAAATGTGTAGGTTTATATTTAAATGTACTTTACACTGTTCTTCTTTCCATATGTATAAATGTAAAAGTAAAACTAAGTTTAATTTATAAAGCTGGTTTAAGATCTCGGTGAAAATGACCATAAAACAAATAATCAAGATCTGAGTTAAAATACTATTTATATTTAAATTTGCCAGGATATTCTAATTTGTTATTATATAATTAGCAAAAATTCTAGCTATAATATAACTATCTAATAATTTCAGTTTATTGTAAATAATAATTTTTTTAAATGTAGGACCAATGTACAAAAGAATGAGATTGGAGACTGATGTAGCTGGTAAGAGTGATCGCGTAGAATGGGGCCATGTTCGTTATCAAACCAGTTTTAGACCAGATCAAGCTTATGAGTTAGTTGTTGAATGGTTAACATCGTCTGGATCCATTATTTGTGAACTAGTAAGTGAATTCAAGGCCAATAGTTTTACATATTTCTGCTCGACACAAACATTTTACAAATAAATTTTAATGTATTTTAGTTGTGGGGTTGGCATAGAAAGGCTCAGTCTTGTGGAATGCAGATGATTCCAATACCTCATGACCCTCTAGCATTACCTTATTCCAATAAATCTGATCCGTTACGCGGACCAATTTTTGTACCACTTGATATTGTATGTCTAGAAGAGAGGGGCCCCATTTTTAAAGGTTAGATCCTATCCACACAGTTATATCAAAATAAATTATATCAATTAAAAATGCTTACTATTAAAATCCATTTATTACAACCAACATAAGAGGTTAGTTAGGCAAAAAAAGTCTGCTTGGAAACATAAAATAAGGGTTTTTTTGTGTATCAAGACCATAAAGTTAATCTTTGTTTGCATCGGCTCTACCGCGAATTTCTATTGAAGTCTAAATCGATCAATTAGCTGAAGTGCATAAAACATTTTTATGCCACTGTTTTAGATAGTTTTGTATGTAGGTAAAAGCGACTGTAATATGTCTACTTTACACACTTATTTGTGATACTGCACTCCTTACAAAAAATTACAATTTAGGAAATCTATTGAGCAAGACTTCAATATTTGTGAGTTATCTAAAATAGTAAAGTTGTTCTATACAATAAATCGAAATAATTTATTTTAATTAAGAGCCAATAAAAAACATGTTAAATGTTTGTCCAGAAATAATTTGTAAAATAATAAAGTGACCATTTTCTTTTCATCTTTTATTTTTTTAGAGTTTCCTGAAGAGACTTATGCAGATAGAATGTTTCTTTTTCAAGAATCGATCATTGAACGATTTGGTTTCATACACTGCCAAGTGGAGCCTCCTGATAAAGCTAGTATTTCAAGAGAACATCAGTATATACACGCAACAGGAACAATTTTTATTTTAATATCTAGACCTCTTTCTAAGGTTAGAAGTCGTATCAACTCTTCCGCGGGTCATATGGGAAAATATTCAGTCCATGCTGATGTTGTCCCCAGTCCTCACGAGGCATACATAACAAGGCATGTCTCAGGAAAAAATAAGGATGATTATGACAACTCGAGAAAAGTAAGTTCAAATGTACTGATTTACTTTATCACCAGATTGAACAGTTTCTAATTTACAAATTTTTATTTATTTACAATGTTTTTCAGATGGGTTTTCTGTGGTCTTGGAATCATATGGTGAGCAAACGTTGGAGAATTAATCAAGGAGTTGATAACAGTGTACAGTTGAAACTTCTAAAAGACTTTCGAGAATTTTGTAGTAATTTCAATAATAGGTTAAGAAATTTTTGGTATGAATGTTTGGATGTCAAAGAACTGAAATATCAATCAGTAGCCAATAAGTCAATTTCAATCAGTAAACATTCATAAATATTTAGTGTTTTATTTTTCAACCTAAAAACACAACGATTCTGACAACATAACTTTTAAAAAAGTATGTTTTTTATATAAAAATTGTTATATAGAATTACTTAATTTTATAATTATTTATATAATATAATGAAAAATATATAAAAAGTTTTTTAATTAGTAAATTAAAGTGTCTCATCTCACCTTACACTCACAAAATTGATTCTTAACTTAGTTTATAGTAACATTTGAAAATTAAATTGTAAACATCATTCTTTTCTTTCTTTTTTCTGTCCGAAGATTTTTCATACCACCAAATATCAAATCCTATATTTTACCGGCTCTAGCTTCTCGTTTCGCCAGCCCTTTAAATTCTGCATCTGATAATACTTTATTTTCTATCCACATCCATCTCAATCATTCCATTCTTATTATTCTCCATATAATAATCAACTATTTATATTTGTTACATAATTTTTATACAATCTTTTTCAACTGTGACATACACTAAAATTCTCTACCTATCAACAATTTCTATAGTTACAAAAACAATTTTATGAATTTTAATTACTTTTTTGATTTTTTATAATTATTTCAGTTAATTAGGGTGGTAACAATAAACTAAGTGTACTCTTTATATTTATTCCAACCTTTTGGAAAATATTCTTTCCATAATCAGGAAAAAAATATGTTTCCAAATTCGCGCTCCACAGAGCACATGCTTATTCTTTAAAAGAATTTATAACGACTTTCTATATACCACTTTTTGATTTAAGCCGGAATAAGTAAAAGACACTGTATTAAAAATAAGATTTAAATTTGGTATACATCCTTTTTTTAGTTAAGAGCAATAAATTGATCAAAACGTATTCTAAATAATTTTGCAGTGGTTCAGGTATGGGATAGTCCTTACATTCTTTCAGAAAATGGTACCCCACTGGTTTTTAAACCGGGTTTTCATAACAATAACTTTGCTATATAATTCACTAAAAAAAGCTACTCTCAATGTTTTTTATTATTCCATCCTCTTAATCAGAACTTCGCATTTTATGATTTGATATATTATTTTTTATGTAGCATTTAATTTCCAAAACAATTATTTTTTTGAAAAAAAATGTAGGAGGGTACAGTCCTGTATTCTGTTTGTACATGCGCCAGTATGCTGAAAACCCAACAGGAGACTACTGATCTAGGGGCGGCAAAGACTTTCAGATTATGATTTGACTTGCCAAACTACTACAGTTTATATTTAAAATACTTTAAATAAAGCTAAAATTAATTTTAGAGGATTTATTTAATAATTGTACGTTCTGTACCAACATCAAATTAATTAAATGTTTATTATATACAGCCATGTTTATATATTAAAATAGTTTTATATGATTAAACTCGTTGATGTTTCATTGACAATTTAGAGCATTTGCAAATTATTCATTTAACATCATGTAAGTTACTTTAATACTGATACAGATAAATTTTTAGTTTTGCTTTTTAAAATATTTTATTAAGAAAATTTTGTACAGTAACGATGTTGAAAAAATAATTTACAAAGATTAGTTTTCAGGTTGCCTTCAGTAGTTCAAATACAATATTCTCTCCACTGTAGATACCTTTTTAAAATAAATAATCGAAATTTATTAACATAACTTACACTGGTTGTAGTACGAAATTTACAAATCTATATAATATATAAATATATTTATTTACAAGTTAAAGATTCAACTATACACATAGAGACCTCAAAAAAACCATGTGATGTGTCAGCAGTCATTAGTTCTTAAATAGCGAAGACTGAACAAAAAATATTAAATTTTAAGAAAGGGTTGTGATCAGTTATATATTGAATATTTTTAAACCAGAACAAATTTTTAACCAGTTCAATTCTCCATAATTTTTTAAATTCCTTTGTTTTCTAAAGTACTTTAATTTTCAAAGAATTTCATATTTGTAGTGTCAATATCAGTTACTTAATAACCTCCATAACCAATCGTCGATTTAAGTTAATTTTTCAAAATATAACCCAGAAAAGTGACCATTATAAATTTAGGAATAAATAGCTTTTCTTCAACGTCTTTTATAATAAAATTTTTTGATAAACTTCATTAAACCAGGTACATCAGTAATTTGCTTTAGATTTAGATTAAACTTATTTTGGAAAATTTACATCAAATATACATAAGAAAATAATAACCCCTTAATATCTAAACTAATTTAGAATACCGATTTAAAAATCATCAAAATATAACATCTCAAGTACCTGCAACCTATCTATAATTATAAAGCAGATTCCAAACGCGTATCCTGATAAGAAAATAAAATATACATATGAAACGTTTCAATATCTGAAAACAATATAAGTTACAAGATATTAAGGCATATTTGCATAAATCGAAAATTTTCTTCTCAATAACTAGTATGCAGTAAAATATGAATTAAATTATTTTAAGTAGTTTTTGTAATAACTTATTTATCCATATATTATTCTATATTTTATTGCACAATTAAAATCGGCTGCGGGCACAAAAATGGAATGGTCAAATTCAGTATCAGGTCCTAAAAATAAATACAATGTTTTAAGTCGTGTCCCTTTCCATCATTGTGATGAGTCAGTTTACTAATCATTTGAAAATATTACAAAAATATTAAAGTTAACTTATAAAACGTCTAGAACTTATACAAAAATATAAAATATTTCTTTAATTATGTAATTAAATAAAACAGTCCTTTTTTACTTACATTTTCTATCAATAAATAATATTTTATTACAATTAACTAACAAATGAACATTTTATGAGATTAGTAAAATGGCGCATTTATAGCCAAATATTAAAAAAACTAAATAATTTATGTCCCAATTTGATTAAAAAAATTATAGAGGCCCCTTGGCTGTTTAAATGGTTTTTCTGCTTTATACTAATAGAATTATTTTCTAAACAGAAAGCGGCAACAATAATCATTAAATATAAAACTTTTTAAAGAGAAACTTACATATATTATGAACAGCTACATTAACATCACTAATTACCTAAGAATCCAATGGTTGTTTTAATTCTATAAAAATAATAAAAAAACTCTTAGTTTTAAAAAACGAGATCACCTCTTAAACAATTTTTGTACTTTTACAAATTCATATATGCATCATTGATTTACTTTTTATCAAGTGATTAGAGTATTAGTCGTGAACTTTTATATACAATGAGATTTCTATGAGCACATTTCGTAAATCAATGTAGCAGACAGTATGCAATCAAAAAATCAAAGATTTTCTAATTTCAACTATCAATTAAAATTAGTTATTTACATAGTGTACATATATTTCCTGCTATATCTACAAAATGTCACACAAAAAACTTTACAAAGTCAATAGTAAAAAAAATTAAATCAACAATAAGCTTTACAAATCAATCACCGGAAAAATAACTTAGAATCAACTTGTAGATATTATATGCAATATGCACGAAAAAAAAAAAAATAAATCTCCAAAAACAATAAACAACCTATGTACACTGTGTTTACTTAAACTCAAAACTTTGTACAGATAATTATTTTGAAAATTGCACACAACAATTTATATGATTAAAATTTCAAGATGGGGCAAATTCATCAAGGTTAGGCGGGGGCGAAGGGTTTCGTCCTTCATATCGCGCATCATCATCTACAAACAAAAAAAATGTCAGGAAATATTGCATGATTACTTTGTTTTTTATTTTACAAAAATATATTTGGCAAAATTAACCGATGGCAAACTAAAACTTTGCTACTGAAAAAATGTATATACTGAGTTTATCAAACAATATTTTTAGTAGGATATATTCTAAATGTTTTCTTACCTATTGTTGAAGAGAAGTTAGTAAAACTACTGTTTGGATACACTGGGTTATTGAAAGGAGGAACGTAACTAATACTTTCTGTCTCTTCAAAATTAACTCGAGTTTCTTCTTTTCTCACCGAATCTACCGCATCTTCCTCGTCAGGGGTGTAAAACAAATTCAAATTTGCATCAGTTTCTTTAGCCTCTTTCTCCTCCACGGATGAAATAATTTCATCTGTTACGGAAATTTCTCCAGATTCCATTTCATCAGTTGAAGCATTTATAAGCTGCGGCTTTTCAACAGACGGGCTTTCCACCTGTATAGAAGGTTCAGGGGATGTAGAAACTGTAGGAGATACAACAGGTTCCTTCGCCGCTATTTCAGTATTTCCTGGTATGGGAAATGTTGGACTGGGAATTGTAACTGGTTTCACTTTGGGTGATTCCATCTCCAAATTTAGTATGGCTTTAATGTTCAAAGCTGAATTAAAAATTAAATATCACTTAAATGTGAACACATTTAAAAACTAATCATTCTTTTCTATCAAGTCTAAAAAACATTAAATTCAAATAGAATACATTTATTAAAAATTGTTACAAAATGTAACAGAAAAATTATGTATATTTAGACTGACCTGCTGGTGGTTCCTTGTCAATAGACAGCCCAAAAGCTTTTTTCAATCTCATACTTGAAGTTTCACGTTGCCTTTCAAGTTCTGTTGGCTCCGAATTAAAAACTGGAGCTAAATAAAACAAATATTGAACGTAGTAAATAAACGTGTTAATTAATCTTTATTACTAACCTTTGACTACCATTTCTGGAGTACAAATATCATCATCACTTGAAGTTAAAGAAGTACTGCTACTCGCACTAGCAGATCTCAATCTTGGCGCAGTTTTAAATGATTCGGAAGAGTTGTTTTCCTCTGTACTAACGGTTTCTGATTCATGTTCCTCTGATTTTTCTTCAACGTTTAATTTTTTCCGTTGTCGGTACTCAGTTATTGAGAGCTAAAAAAAATAAAAAATAAAAAAGTCTTTTAATGTACCAAAAAACTTACTTTTACTTTTCGCTTTGGTGCAACTGGCTCAGGCTTACTATTTTCTGTATTTTCCAATCCAAGTATACTTAAAGTTTTTTCTACAGTACCCACCAAATCAGTATTGGGCAAAAAACGGTTCTCGCGTGATAATCTTGGATCTAAGCAAGACAAAGTTGGACCTAACTCAGGTCTCGAATTATCTACAGTAGAAGAAAATACTGGCTTACAAAATTCTTGCTTCATTTTGGCAGCCCTTTCTTTTAAAATAGCATCAGATTCTAAGGTGTGGTTTGGACTGTCTCCTTCACCTCCAGTATATACAATTTCTACAGATCCTTGATGTTTCAGGTTCTTGTCAAAGTTCTAAAAAACATTTTTAAAGGATTACTTATAATTAATTTATAAGAAATCCATTATTCAAAAAAATAATTTAAGTAACACTACATACATTTATTAGTTGAGGAACAGGCCCTGTGGGGGTGGTGGGTGGTGAATTATCTGTAGATATTGATTCTCTGGGTAGCTTTCTCTTTTTGGGAGGTGCTACCATGTCACTAATTGGAGGGGAATCTAAAAATAATTCATAAATATATTTTTTTATAAAATAATCAACACAAAAGGTTTCCAATATATACCTGGTCGACTTGAAGGACTATCACAAGAATGATCCTCACTAATAGCTTGTCTCAGCCATCGTTTTTTAGCGCTGCCTCGAGGTTGAACATTTGCATCGCAATAAGATATTACTTGAGCCAGGTTTACGTTCTTTGACCCAAACATTCCTGAAGAATCTAATTCACCACTATGAGAAGTTAGGGAAGTTGGGGAAATAGTACTGGCAGTCTGAACAGGTTCTGGTACTTTATTCAACCTGTAAAAATATATTTTGCGTTTTATAACTAACAGAAACACCTGAATTTGTTTTCATTTGAAGCTTTAGGAGACAAATTTAATAAAAGGTACTAGTATGGGCGGGGAGGTAGACTCCTGACAACTACTTTTGTTCATTGAACAGGTCCTTTTTGCTTACTTCCACTTATCCTAGTGGTACAGTTCCTCCTCCCCTCCACATCTTTGTCAAGCTGGTTACTTCGCTATCCCAGATAAGAGCAGATGCCTTTCGGGACTGCAGTGTCTTGATTCCAATGATTAACCAAAATTTGCCACAAGCAACAAAGTCTTTGTTAATTGTTTGAGACTTGTACGCAGCTGTTTTTTAAAACTGAAGTCCTAGCAGGTACTAACTGTTTGTGATTTTGAATTAATAAATCATAAAAAAACATTAAATTGGAAGTTGAAAATATTCTTACCATTCATTCATTAAGCCCTTCTTGGTTTTGGGAAACTTGAAACCTTGCTCTAGAGGCTCTACAGCTGCCTGAACCAGCAGACAAGCTGAAGACAATGGGGTTTCAGGAGAAGAATGTGCGGAATTTGAATTTGAGTCTACATCTCTCGCAGGTGATTTTTGTTCTTTACTATCATTTTCGCCATTCGAAAGGGCCAATAAAAGTCCCACAGCTCTATCATTTGATTCAATAACTTTAGATGAGGGCTTAACTGGTGTATGATTATCGTTTGGCGACAACAAATTTTCTTCACCAGAAGTTGTCATGTAAGAATCCGTTGAATTCAAGCGATTTCTCCTAGCTGCAGACTGACTCATGGTTCTGGCTCGACCTTTCCTTCTTCGCCTTTTTAATTTTGGTTCTTGTTTTTCTTCTTCCTTCTGTACAGGATTTGGTTCAGATTCTCGCCTATGGGCTTGCTTTGCTTGATGCTCTTGTTTCCTTGATTCTGCTTTTTCCATCTGTGTAAAAAATAGTAATTTTTTTTCTTGGTTTAAATTAAGAAAAAAAAATAAATGGTTTCAAAACAAACTGAAATTTACCTGTTCTATAGCCCTCAATATCGCCTCTAACTTCCTCTCTTCCCTACTCAGCTTTCTAGATTTTTCCTTTTTCTCCCCTTTTGAAGATTTTTCTTCTTCTTTGTCAGATTTATGCGAAGATCTTCTGGTCGTTACTGGAGTTGGAGACGGACTCTTTATTACTTCTTCTGGTGGACTGTTTTCAGATTTATTATCTTTATTTTCTTCTGATGATGAATCCCCTTCATGTTCAGTTTTGATAAACACCCGTTCCTCAACGTCTACTTCAAGTTTATCCTCTAGTTTTGGCTCTTCCGTTTTTATTTCTGGAATGGGCTCAGGAATAGGTTCTTTAATTTCTTCTTCTTCTTCATCTTCTTCTTCTTCTTCATCTTCTTCTTCTTTCATTTCTTGTTTTTCAACTTTAATTTTAATGGGAGAAGATGGCGCCAAAGGTGGAGAGGCAAGTGGAGGTGGTTCTTCTTTTGTAGGTTTAGGAGGATCTGATTCTGAAAGACCCGAGGAAACAATTCTTCGTCGTCTTCTCTTCCTTCCAGGTCTGCTTTCATAAATAAAAATACATAAAATTGAGGCCCAATTATATGTTGTAGTAAAATAAAGCGAATATTATTACAATATGTATAGGGATTTAGTTAAATATTGCCTGTACATAAAACTTATTTTTTATTGAATATTTTCCAAATTATAATATTTACTATTAATTTAACATTATGTGAGCGAGTTTAGGGATGAGGCCACGAACCAACGTTAAATGAATATTTTTAGTAGTAATCAAAATTAATAAACAATGGGGTCTTCTTGGTTAGAAAAATAAAAGGATATCCCAAGTCAAGTTTCGGTTCTTGGATGATCGGCAAGTTGATAGTGCCTACCCCTGTGATTGAATGTATTAGTTATTTATATGTTTAAGTTACCCTTATATTTATTTTAGATAAATAAATTGGTATTGTCTTTACTCAGCCTCTTTAATTTCCATTAATCAAGTTACGTAATGGGTTAAAACCCCTTAAGGGCCCAATTCACTTAAAAGGAATGGCAATGGCTTGAATGCGCATGGTAGCGTGTACAGTGAAAATTGTGTGTATGCCGAAAAATTTGGAATGCACAACTCAGACGCTCGATATCAGGATAGTCTTGATTTTTAGGATTTGCCTTGCCGCAAACATGCAGAGACTTAATTCTTCCTTCTTAGTGAGTGGGGCCCTTTAAGGTAATATTAAGAATGTTTCATATATTTATTCAAAAAATACAACCTAATGCGCAACCATATATATAAAAGATGATATTTGGAACATTTATTATAAATTATATCTTTGATGTATACGGTACATATTAATACTTACACTTCTAACGTCTCTCCATTTTTCTTTACAGATGACTTGTTAACTGCACACTCTTCTTGGCTACCACAAGCACATGCAATACTTGTAGTACCAATGGCTGCCAAGTCATGAGATTCATGTTTGATTGTCAACTCACAATTCTTGTCAACAGACGCAGTTGATACCACGTATATATGTAAAACACCCTTTTCAATACAATGTCTTAATTCGGCGTTTGGTTTACAAGATCTTCTTATAAATCGAGCGCTGTTACCATAAGTCCTTGTATCTACACATACCTCAGTATTGTCTTTGTGTAACCGATAGAAAAATAAAAAGGGTCCAGGTCTTTGTGAATGCTGTCGCGTGGTTAAAGAGCCTCCTGAATTTCGATGCTGCGTTGACAACATGTACTTGCCACGAAGTTCTACAACCGGCGTATTCGGAGCAAGGTTCACAGTCGCAACTAAATATTTAATTTCGGTAAGAGGTTGAGTGTGCACGCGACATTTGTGTACAGTTGAATCGAATTGAATGTTGGAATCAGAATGAGCACCATTTACTCTTATGCTAGATATTCTGGCTCTCAATTCTGGAGAATAATGATTTGTTACAGCTTCTTCATATTTTTCTATCCACTGTCGTAGCTGAGGCAAATGACATGACCAAGTGTCCTGATTTTCGTCATCACTTTGAGCTTTTACCGAAATCTTTGTCTGAAAATAGTTAAATTTGTTTTAGTTACAGACTAATCTCAAAAATTTAAATTTACCTTTTTCCTTATTACTTTACGTTCTTTTCGTTTCTGTCTTTTCTGTACAACTTCTTTAGAGTTTTCTCGCCTTTGTCTAGCAAGCGTCTGTTTAGGATGGTTTTCCGTTTTTCTTTTGTTAGCTAGGACCCTGGGTTTGGGAACAAAATTATTTGGCACTGAAAAAATACAATATATGTCAAGAATTAATTATATATATATATATATCATAAACACTAACTATGTTCAGCATCAGAAGAATCGGAATCACTTATAGACTCCTTTGGCTTGAATACTTCTTTAATCTTTGGATCCTTCCTTAATTTAGGATCCATTAGTTGCCTATCTCTTAACCATTGTTGTTGAATAACTCGAGCTTTCTGCCGTTCTATTGGTTTTGTTGGATCACACTCTTCACACAAATATTCATCAGGAACTTGTCTATTTTTAACAACACATTGGACATGTTGCCAAACTTTGCATTTGTCACATTCTACCATATAACCGTCGTCATGAAGGAATCCACTAAAAGTAAATAATTTAGTATTTTTATCAAAAAAATTACAATGTGAAATATGTCACAATAAATCCTATTTAAAAAATATAATGCTTACCAAATACACCTTGTAACGTAATCGCCATAACCATCGAAATTTTCATTATTAACTGCTTCTGCTTCTGGAGCAGTATCAGTTTCCTCTCCTTCAGTGTCATGTTTACGATCAGAGCTATCAGAAATGTCTGAGGCAGCATCGTCATCTCTAGGCGAGATTAAAGAATTACTTGATGGCCCTAGAGGCATATTGGAAACGATTGGAGGAGATGTAATTGAACTGGATGATGGTAACGTCCGTCCTAAAATAAATGGCGTTGCAGTTGAATTTTTATTGTAAAAAAACCGTTAAAATAAAATTGGAAACAAAACAAAGCTACATTTATTAAATTATTTTGAATCAATAAGGTTATAAAAACCATAATATATAAGTAAAAAATATTCCTACTAACTTTTTGATGAACCAGGCGAGTATATGGAAGGTGTTGAAAGGCCATTAATTTGTGGAGATACATTAAGGGGAGGTGAGGGTCTTGTTGGAGAATCTGGTGGTAACGTTGCATTATAATTATGATCCAATAATACTGCTTGACATATTAAAGACAATGCATCTAAACCAGATTTATTTGTATCTTCTATGGGTTTACATGGCTCACTAAAATTTAAAATCACATTGAAAAACAAAGAAGTAACAACTAAAAAGTTTACCTCCAAAAAGTAGAAATAAATTATTTAGTCAATAACTTGAACTTTATCAATGATTATTTAAAATTATGTAAGAACAAAGCTTACCTAGGTGTTTTCATTTCTGGACAGGTAAATGCACTATCATATCTTGAGGGCATTATGTCAAATCTATTATTTTGCATATTTGAGCTGCTATTACTTAGTGTTTCAATGATTTGTGCAGTTAATGCCTGATTAAAAGTCAATTCATTTAAATGTTTATCTGGCATTGGTGGCACATGAACATTGTAAGGAGCATTTGAAGTAAGTTTAAGTCCCTTAACTTTACCATGAGCCTGTCTAATTTTTTGGGCTTGTACTGCATGCTTACCAATATAATTTGGTTTGTTTGACACTTTTTGTGCTTTCTGTGGGGGAATGGTTCTTAAACCAGATCCAGTTCGGGTGATTTGGCCAGGAATACTCTTGTTCTGCGGGGGTAATGTCTTTAAACCATGTTGATGTTGTTTCTGTATGTAATTATTTACAGGGGGTATTGTTTTAATTTGACTCTTATGTGTAGGATAGACCATTCTAGTCGGAGATTTGTCTGTTACCATTTTAATAGATGGATTAATACCAGGTTTTATAAAATTGTTTGGATTAGGTTTATTTAAATATTTTGTAGTTGCGCCATTTGGTCCAATAACTTTTTGCCTAGGAATATAACGTTGATTTGATTTGTTCACCAGAATATTATTTGTTGTCTGAGATGTCCCTGGCACAACAACGTTACTACTAAGTATTTTTAACTTATTTCTTTGTCCATTCAATGTTTTGCTCTGTGAAGTTGACAAAATCTGAAAAAAAAGACAGGATCAATATTATATTAGGAAATCATAACATTATTATGTATCACTATTTGAAACTGTAATAATACCAACTACTAAGTTTTATTAATAGAAAAAGCTTACATTTGTTTGTGGGAAATTATTAGCTGTCAACAATTTGTGGCTTTGAGGCATGTCCACAATAGTAGAATCTGGGCAGGTATTTTTAACAAAAACATTATGAGCTCTATTTTCTATAATTGTGGAAACAGGTGTCGTATTACTTGAGACAGATGAATTGTTTGTAACTTCTGGTAGATGTTTTTCTACATTTACATTTTGTGAAGTAGTAATTGCCTTCACAACTGTCACTGGCGCATTTAGCAGAGTTATGGTCGGTGACTTTCCAACAGCATTCGTTACATTCAGAGGAGCAGAATTAACCAATGTAAATTGAGGAGCACTAGCTACCCCAGAAGTAACGCATAATGTTTTCACCACTGTTAATGGTCCAGAAGGATTCAAAACTGTTATAAGAGGAGGGTTAACAACCTTCTGTAAAACTGAACCAGTATTTGTTGCATTAGCTACAACAAGCTTTGCAATACTTTTTGTTGGAGCAATAATCTGTTCTGGTTTTTCACTATTAGCTTGAACATTGTTAGTCACAAGTGGCCGTACAACATTATTTGTAGTAACTGAAGATTGATTTACACTAGTTACTGGTTGGCTGACTACATTTTCTTGTAGTGAAGTCTCTGCAGAGCTTGTACTCACCACATTGGTGAGTACATTTGAAGATTCAAAACAAACACTCATCGTCCTATCAGCACTAATATTAGACTCATTTTTCTGCTCATCAATAACTAATTTCTCGAATATATGAGTGGCATCCCCACCTCCACCCTTTGATATATACTTGCAGGAATCCAGGACACTACAGTTTCCTAAAAATAGCAGAATTAAATAGGGACCAATTTTACAAATTTTACAAATTTTCTAGATATAGGTTTAATAAGGACATTTAAAATAATTTTTATATAAAAAAATATTAGTTCTTTTCGAATATATTATTATGTATCAATAATTAAAAAAAAACATTTTATTTTCATATTATCAAGTACATACTAAAATAATTCCAAAAAATAGGTGCGAATCTGGTCTGGTTATTTGAAGATAACTAGCTAACTATTTTAGCTCTAAAAAAATATTTTGTTAAAGTTAGCTGACCTTTTAAATTCATAATAATATAAACAAACAATACTCAAAGATAAGAAACTCTGTATTTATTTGGTTTTTGATAAAATTAAAAAAAGTTAATTATATACACTTCTATATATTACATAAGAGATTATATTATTTTTAAACAATATGATATAAACTATATTTTCAATTCAATGCAAAACATAGTATGTTTTTTTGGCATTTGTACCTGGCCTCTTCCTTGAATGCCTTATTAGCTACCATTCAAAAAAAAAAATGTATTATGTCAAAATCAAATTAAATTTATCTTATGTCATTAACATTGTGAATGACAAGTTTATTAGAATTTTGTTAGAAATTAAATAATTAATTAATTAATATGGTACAAATCTAATATAATTTAGATAGATTATAATTCAATAAATATTAAGCGCAATGCCAAATAAGGTATAACTTTTAAAATTCATGATTAAATTTTGTATGAGATGCAAAAAAATTTTAATTTGGTAAAGTTATAAAAATATTGAACTTTGATTATTAATTTTTGTAAATTATGTCGTGCTACACAAGTAATCTTTAAATACCTATCTGTTTTAGTTTCGTCATTTTTAAAATCAAATTAAGAAGAGGATATTGAAAATTTATATTTCTAAGAATAACATGACATTTCCAACAATTTCATGTGAGAAACCTGGTTATTATTAATTTTAATATTTAAATTGAATAAAGAAATAAGAAAAGGCGTCCCCATTTCAACCTCAGCATACTAAAAATGCAAGATTCAATCGGTGCAGTACATGCAGTACAAAATTATTATAAAATGAAAATGCAAGCTGAAGCACTGGAATCAGCGCAATGTTCAAATAGAGACGGCGTCAATTTCCGAGGTCGCACATGCGCAAGATACACGTCTACTGTGTGCTTGTGAGGCCCGAAAAAGGAGAACACAAAATATACAATTATTTAGAACTATCTCATAGAAATTTTTTAGTCAGCTTTTCGTAAACGTAAAACTTTACTATATTTATTCTTTTTGCGTAGGCGCCATGCAATAACTACTATGAAATTGTTGAAAGTCAAATTATAGAGTCAATAAATAGTTTAACTTAATTTTATGCAAATCAGTCAAGATACTGCGCATAGAAAACAAATTACATAACTTTAAATAATTGACAATTTCATATTTTACTAAAAGTCCTATTAGGTATGTACTAAAATTTTATTAAAAAATACATAATACATGTATTCACAATATAAACCTCAAAGAAGCAGGAATGCAAACCAATGGAGTCTGTTCAAGTAATTTGACGTTGCTGCAGTCAAATATTATTTTCATATTTATAAATCTTGCTTCTACAAATATTAAAAAATTGTACAACTGATGTTAAAACTTAATATGCACTTGTATGTCAAAATAATGAAAAAATAAGTAGCAAAATAAGGATGAGAACTCTACGGCAGTGTCCATATTTATACCGCGAATTTATGTCAACATAAAAATTAAAATAAACAATCTATAGTCCTAATTTTCTAATTATTATTTTAGTTTTTTAATAAAGATGTATTTAATGCACTTCATGTAACGCTTTAAAACGTAGATATTATATTCCCGTATTGACTAAAATTACATAAATAAAATTAATTCTAGTAAAAGTTATTAAAAACTCTATTACAGCGTTAAAAGTAATAATAAGAAATCTAAAACTTACCTGAAAATGCGTAAAAAGAATATTAACTCTTCAACAACCGATGTAAACAGAAACATTTTTATCCAAAACTAACACTGCAATGCTTTTACCGAACCGTCTAACAACTTTAATACATTTTACCGTTTATGTTCACTAAGCCAGCAACAGTTTGCTATAATATTACCGAATATTTAGAACAAATTTTACGACAGTTTTCAAAAGAGACATCTAAACTAAATATGGCAGCCATATTCTGTACAAAACAAAGGAAATCTAGCTAGGAAACCCTCTTCGATGTTCGGAATTCGTATCCGTTTTCCGGTGTGGAGCTTTCAGAGCAGCTTATAGAGGACGCTGCTTTGAAAAAAAAGTGACATTGGCGTCTACCTCTCATCTTTTTTCCTTCATATTAAAAAGAGAGAAAAGACTTCAACATGGATGAAAAGAGTTCGACAGTTTATTGACATTTATTTTTTAAATAACTATTTACAAATTAAACTAACTTTAATTTTAAGAATTTAAGAACGGGGCTGAGCTGGTGGCCAGGTCCACTGATTTGGAGGAGCTTCCTTCATTAATGGTTCCCAGGGTTTCCAATTAAGCATTTTTCGGGCAAGTAGCAATTCATTTTCAGCTTGTACAATTATCTCTTCAATTTGACCACATCCAATTTGTTTCTCAATAGATTGTACATCTGTGGTTGATTTTATAAGTCTCGATCTCTCGATGATAACGTCTTCTGTATGCTTTCGATAGGCAGCACTTTCTGGTATTTTTTGTAATGTTCTTAAGATTTTATTGTATAAAATTCCTAAAGTATGATGGGGATTTTTTGAAACAGCCAAACCTGTTAGTCCTGTGCTTACTTTTGTAACTCCTGCCATTTGGAAAAAGTATTTTCACGTAACTCCTGCACCTTGAATTAACAATAATAATTTCTCAAGTGTCAAATGAAAATGGTTTGTTTGATAATCATGTAAGGAATCATTCTAGATTGGCTATTTCTACTCTACTCGTTCATCGATAAGGCCATCAAAAATATTCGCATAGCACAAAACTCCTAAAAAATAGACTCTAACCAACCAAATAGCACATGACACCGTCCTATTTCATTTATTGATACTTTGATTGGTTGGAGTTCCACGCGTTGTGCTATGCGCCAGAAAAACCTAAACAAACGCATCTCTAAAATCAAAATGTTGTTTTCTTGGCACTTATTTTTATTATGTGACTTTCTAATGTCAAAGAGTAGAGCTAATCTACTTATTTTTTTTTGTAAATAATCGACAACTAGCTTTTCTAGAAATTATTAAAAAAATAAAAAGGGATGGATATACTTAGTATTACGTAACACTTTCCGTTCAAGCAAACACCAAAAGAAGATTTGACAAGTGACGGAAAAAATGTCATAAGAAATTTTCTTGAATTTTAAGACTTGAACAATTTCGGGACTAAATAAGTCACTTTTAAGACTTAATATTCTATTCAGGCACTAAGAATTTGGAAACTTTATTTTTTTGGAAGATGTTGATTTGTGTTAGAAATATTGAAAAAAATTGTTTGATGAATATTGAAAAAATATTTAGTCGATATGCAAGCACAGACACAAATCTAGAAAGAAAAGGTTAATTTATTTCAGTATAATTATTTATTTTCGTTGAATTCCAATTTTTGTAGATGAATTTCGTGTGTTAAATATAAGAAAACCGAAAGGAACTCTTCAAGAAAAAAAATCAACTAGACCGTTAAATATTTTACCACCCAGGTAAGTTACTGAACTTAATATTATTTCTTTTTAATCTAAATAAAATATTTTAAAGTTAAGTAGAGTTATACATTTTTTTTAGAACCAGTCAAATGGCTGTTGATCAGGATTGGGGTAGTGTTTGGCCTGGGCCAAAATCTTTTCACCCAGCCACAGTTCCATTGCCAGTAAGACAAGGTTACGTAAAAAAAGATGCACCTCTTGATAAATCTGCTAACACTGAATTAGTAAAAATACCCAATTTTCTTCATTTAACACCGCCCGTTATTGAAAGACAATGTAAAGCATTAAAAAAGTTTTGCACTTCTTGGCCAAAAGCTCTAGAAAATGAAGAGAAATTGGAAAAATGTTTTCCTTTTGAAGTTACCTCAAGTGATTACTGTTTTTCTTCACCATCAATTAGAAATCCTTTAGCGAGGATAGTAACTTTAAGATTTAAGTTAAAAACTTTAAATTTAAATGAGAGAGCAAAGGATAAATTTTTAAGGCTTGTTGGTGAAAGATATGATAAAAAAACAGATACAGTTACAATAGTAACAGACAGGTGTCCCCTAAAAAAGCAGAATTATGATTATGCCCTCTACCTTGTTACTGCACTTTATCATGAATCATGGGTAAGATTTCCTAAATATCTTATTTTAGTGTCTAGTACAGGTTCAGAGGAAATATTTGATACCTACACAAATCCATGAGAGTATAAAAGAATGCATTGTGGGGAAGCGAGAATGCGTTATAATTGCTCCTCTAACAGCTTGAACTGCGCATATCGAAGGTAGGAACATATTTCTGGTCAATTCAATAATAACCTACTGGCAGTCGTGATAATATCCCTAGCACATCAAGATTCTAAAGAGTAGGGTTAATAGAGGGGGCACATTATTGGATAATCTCTTGATTATCCAATTGTATATTGTGTATTCTTTTACTCCTTAAGATTTTTGTCTAAAGGAGTAAAGTTTATCTCTGAACCTGTATACAAAAAGACTTTTAGTAAGGTATTTATAAATGCACGTTCCTCTTTTTTTTAGAATGTTGAACCTTGGGAAGAATTAAAATCAGAGTCTGATATGGAACGTTTTGATTGGAAAAATAGTAGATCTAAAATAAATCTTGAAGAACTTTTTAATACATCCTATGAAAAAATACCAAATATTAACATTTATATGGACTCTATAAACAGACTAATGAATGAAGGTAATTCTCATACACAATAATAAATTTTTTTAAAAGTTTATTTTTACTAAGATATAAATTTCAATTAGTTATATAAATTATACAAGCAGAAAATACATATACTTATAATACAACCACTTTTTAGGTGAGAATGAATATACTCTACACAATTATGGCGAAGCTGTTAGAAAAATCATAAAATTACCATCTGTATCCAGTACAAAATAATTATTTGTTATTGTAGATGGTAAATAATACTTTAGAAATATTATAATTTGAATTATTTCTTAAAAATGGTTACATATTAATTTTCAATTATATTTTTGTGCGATCAAATGTAAATTATGTTTAATTATGGTCAAATATAAAATAAAACCATTTTAATTAAAATCATTGAACATTTCATGTAATATAAAATATAAAAGTATAAAACACATATGATTAGTATTGCAAATAAAAACTTTAGACTTGAACTGTACAGGTTGAGAACCAATACTTTCCAGATTTTTTTATCTGAAATTTAAAATAGATTTTATAACAGAAAGGTGTAAATTTAACACATTACCTTCTAAACCTGGGATTCTCTCGCAGTGGGACTGGCCTTGATTTCAAAAAGGCTGTAAAACATTTTATACATTAAATTATTTAAATAATTAATTTTATCAAAAGAACTTCTTTATTGTACACCATTTAAAATAGATAATTTTAAACTTCTCCTTGCATTGTTGCAAACTTATTTTATATAAAAAGGTTAAAAAAAGAAGCTCTATTGATTATTTTTATTAAATTTATTCAACCTTAATTGCTTCAGTACAAATAGTTTAAAGACGAACACAGAAACATTTTGCTAACATGGTAGAGTGTTACTTATTAGCGTAACATCTGCCAAGTAAAATTTGTTTTTAGAATTCACTTACCCAGGAATCTTTTAAAATTATTTATGACTACTTCTACTAGAGTTGATTATTTTTAGTACCTTTTGTTCCATACTGCTTCACAGGTTTTGTGCCTGCAAGTGGTTGTCGATTAAGATTTTCATTATTTTTTGGAGATTTTGTTGATACCTTAGGCGATTTTGACAATATTTTAAGGGGTTTTTTAACTAAAAAGGGTGATTTCTTCCCTATTTTATTAGATGACACCAGCACTTGAGAACCTGGAACAAAAAAATAGTTACTATAAATGTTCTTCATTAATTCTATAAAACCTGAATTTCTGCAACAAATATATGAAGGTACTTCAATTCTCTTGACTTTGTAGGTTGTCAATTCTTGATGTAAAAGAACCTTGAAAAATTCGTGACCAAAAAAATTCTCTAAAATCACCAAATCCACTAGTGCAAATATTTTATTGTATTCAAAAACTTTCTTCTACAAAAATTTTTTTGCCATAGCATAGAAATAAAAAAGCCGCGAGAATTTATTTGAAATTAAAATATTCATCCTATAATCTATTAAGTAATTTAATTACTAATTACAATTACAATTTGTTCAATGAATATTATTTTTCCCTAGATACAGCTTTATCTAATACACCGTACATTATTTCCATTGCAATAGCACCGAGAGAACTAAAACCAATCCCACCTGTAGGCATTAACGGTTCCTTAGAAGTCTTCGATTTAGGCTTATCGGTGTTAAGAACCAGTAAAGATGGGGTAGAAGTTGAAAACGTTTTATCCAAAGTAGTGGAACTTAAATTTGTGTTCTGGATGAACTTTCTTTCTTGGTCATCTTGTATACTTGACATTGAACTTATTCCTGAATCGGGTATTTCGTTCCATTTTATATTCTTTCGCCCTTGCAAGACTTGAACTATATCTTTGTACTGCTTTGAAATATTGGGTGTTGCATACCCATGACCTTGCAAGATTTTAAAACAAGAACGTAAAGTAGTTGCCATTTTTTCCATTAATTCTACTTTTTCTTCTTGATCTTCTACTAATAACTGACAATGCCTTTGTTCAAGAAGAATCTAAAATTAAAATGAATATTTTATAATACAGGATACTTTATATAACAAAAATGTCAAACTGTCATATAGTTGTAATGCAATTTGTTTATTAGTCAATAATAACTTATACCTTATAAGAATGACGTGCTGATTTATCATATTATTTAAATCTTCATTACTCTATATATTAAATACTAAATCATCATTATAAGTTTGTCTAATAGATTTCAATATTTGTGAATAATGCCTTTTAATTATTAATAATTTACTTGGTTGAAGGTGATAAAATTATAAATTTTTACTATGAATAACTTTTTTATTTTTAGAACAGTTAAGTCTCCTAAAAACGATGAATAACCAAGACTTATTGACTGAAATCAAAAAGTCAAGATGAATGCCTAAAATCATAGTCAAACAAAAAACTTACTCTTTGTTGAGCTCTGTGTAAATCCAACTTTAATCTTTCTGATATAATAAATTGTTTGCAATGTGGATGTTGCATTTCCAATTCCTCAAACCGTTTATCTATTTCATCGGTGTTATCTTCAGCCTTTTCAATGTCATCTCTGAGAGCTGTTTGCTGTTTTTTAAATCGTAAAATTGTGCTATTTATTTTATCTCTAACTACTTTCTTTTCTGGTGTATTGTTACATATGTCACTCAAACGATTGTCTATTTCCTCTTTTAATAATCTGAAAATAAAAGCAAGATTTGAATAATATGAAATTTTAAAAATATTGAAGTCTTACCTTCTTAATGTTGTAGAACTTTCATGTTTTTCTAATTGAAATCGTCTGTCTAAAAGATCAATCTTTTGTTGAGCTAATGCTTTAATTTCATTGACTAAGGTTTCGTTAACAATGCATCCTTTACCAGCAAAATCCTCCATTTGTTCTTTTAATCTGAAATTGTTGTAAATATAGAGCTATAATTTAAATGAATACTTAAAAAACACACCTTACACATTCTTTTTCTAAAGAATCGTTTTTTTCTTTTTGTTCTTGGAAATTCTTTTTCACAGTATGATTTTCCTTAGTCAACTCTTCTACCAATTTTATATATTGCATAACATTCAAATCAGCTTTCGCAACATTTCTGTGAATACTTGCTTTGATAGAGTTAGCCCTTGTGGCATACTTGAGAGTATTGTAAGTATCATCAAAGCTCAAAGAAGATGGTGATATATTGGCAATCATTACTGTTTGACAGTTTCCACCAAGACAATCTTTTAAGAGTCTAGTTAGTTTAGAATCCCGATAAGGCACATGTCGGTGACCATCAGCTATATGTAACAAATATTTTTTTAATGAATCCAGAGATGCATACTTATACAGTATTTAAAATAAATAGATAGAAGTTGGACATTTGAAGTGATAATATAAACTTTCTTTTAATGTACATGTAAAAGTATATTTTAATTTAGAAAGTACTAACAAAGTTCCAGATAAATAAAAGAAATAAAAAATAACTCTCATATTTACTATTTTTTATTTCAAATCCAATTTATATCAAAATGGAGTTAATCTTTCCATTAAGTAAATAAATTGCATTGCATCAAGATAAGATCATTATTACTCAAATATCAAATTTCAATTTTATATAATCTGCATTGAGAGTAATTTCTATAGAGAGCAGCGTAAAGTATTTAGCGAAAAGGCTAAAAAAATAGAATTATTAATTTTTTTTTAAATAAGAAACAATTAGTGTTATACTTAAAAACTTGTTACTAAGAAAATGTTTTCTAACAATAATTATGTCATCCCTAAAAACTTTTTAATAGCTGATATTATTTGATAATTATCTCAAATCTGGAAACTTCGTTTTGATGTATTACGAACCGAAAGTAATTGAAAACAAGGAATACACTTTAGGCCCCTAATTAATTAAATTCCTCCTAAATATAAGAAAATGTTTATACGTATTATATACAAACACTTTAAAAGTACAATCATACTTACCTAAACTGTTTATACAGTTTCCAAGTGCCAATAATGATTTATTTATATTAGCTCCTTCAGTAAAACGAGCTCCTACAAAACCAGTAGCAGAACCTCTCTCACTTCCAGCTAAATCTATCATGCTCAATTTGGCTGTTCGAACCTAGAAGGGTAAATAAACGATACAGAATATTGGAATTAAATATAAATGCAATTACCTACAAAGTCATTAGTTGCAGAAAATCATATAATTTTATTCAACAAAGCAAATTCAATATAAATATCAAAACATGCTTTTAAAGTAAGTATTTATATGTTTATTAATATATTCATTTATTTTAATACCTCTTTAGTCAATTTAATAGTCATCTTCAAATAAACTTGAAAAACTGCATGTGATCTTGAACTTTCTGCATTTGCATCAGTCGGATGTTGTGTTCTATTAATGTTACCTTGCTGAAGCAGTGCAAATAATTGATCTGCACTTGATATTTTAAATATTTTAATTCCTGCTACAATAACACCATAATTTGAATCTTCTCTTAAATTTAAAGGTGGTCCTGGATTTAATAAATCTTTGACTAACTCATTATACACTTCCAAGTAAGTGATACCTAAAAATGATTTAATTTGATGAAAAGTAACTAAAAAAAATCAGCAATACCAAATTACCCAATTCAAAGTCTCTCTCATTAGAAAGCTCCTCCTGCTTTTTAAATAATTGAGTCATGGTTAAAAAAGTGATTCCTGGATTTGTAGAAGTACCAGTCATTGTAAAAGTTTTGCCTGCTCCAGTTGCTCCATAAGCAAATACTGAACAGTTATAGCCATCCATAATATTATTAATAAGAGATAAAGTTGTTCCTTCAAAAACGTCATTATTGGCGGAATCAGGGGGATATATTCTATCAAAATAAAATTTCATATTTTTCTTAGCCTTTTTAAGAAGATCTCTTCCTTTTTGTTGAACACCGTGAAAAAAGAATCCTTCAGTTCTTTCGTCTGGATCAAATATGAGCATTCCATCTTCAACAACTTTGACTACTTGTCTAAAATAAATAAAATTATTACAATTTTTTTTTTCAATTTTGACTTAACATATATGTTTTCTTGACTACATTTATTATCAATCAAACAAAATAGAGTTCTATGTACTAATGGATTGGCTTGAGAGCAGCTGGATTCTTATTGGTGTGATGAGGTCTTCTCAAGCGATAAGGTCTCTTCAACCTCTCTTCAAGCATTTTATACTTTGGTCTGCTATTAAATCCTGTTTAATGGAGGGTTTTAGTTCGTCATGAAGGGTCTGGTACCTCTATGAAGATATTTTGATTGGCTTCTTTGAAAAAGGATTGTATTTGATTGGCTCGAACAACCTCTTAGTTGGATGCCATAATTCCAAATTGGTTTTATAAATTTAGTATATGAATAGTTCGTTTTTTAACGCCATTTTTGATTTATAGGTTTCTAACCACATCAAATTGTTCGACTGTTCGACATGAGGTTTTTTCTTTTATTGGCACTTATAATTGTGACCAACTAGCTAGTCAATGTTGTAACTAGAAACAATCAAAACTTCAATTATCTTTACCGAAGTTTTGATTGTTTCTAACCCCCAATACCACATTTGAGAAAATGGATAATCTTTATCAATGTTGTAATTATATTAAATCTAAAATATTCACATACATCAATGTCAGGATTTCGAACCAAAAACTTTGTAGGTTTGACGGTATCATCGGCAAATGTACTTGCAATGGTTCACCGATTGTTTTGGTATTTGTTCAATCATAGTGTCTTCTAAAACATCTTATTTAATTGGGAAATTGTTGAACATACTTTCATTGATTCTTTTTGAAATGTCATTGTAGCTCAGGTACGATTTTAACCATTTAATATAGGTGATGTAAAGAGATATTTGATTTTGTAAATTAATCCCATTAAGAATAGGTCTGGCAATCAGGTGTTCTTTTTGGATAGTATGTAGAAGTACCTGATGACAGAGGGTGATAATAATTTTCTGGAATAGGCCTTATTAATTATCTGCCTTTGATTATTGTAATTTGATCTTACAATGATTTCCAATAAATCCCTGCAATTTTTTTTTCGTCAAGTTATAACTGGGCGGATAATAATACTGCAGGAAATGTTTCATAAGACCTTATAAGTTTACAATAGGAATTAATTCTTTAAATAAATGTTGTAAGGATACAAATTTTGATTTATGATGTATATTAAACAACTTTTGTGATCTAAGTAGATTAACCAACCTTTAAGAATATTAATCATTATAAGTGACCTTACCTATTAATAATTTCTACTTTGTCAATACATGATTGAAACAAAGTGGAAAATAGTTTCTGATACAGATTTCAACAAGTTTTTAAAAATTATATGCCTCTAAAGAGTCGCAAATAAAGAAATAGTAAATATTTTCACAAGAAAAATTGAAGAATTATTCTCTAATAGATATTTTTGATGCTGTACACTGGATGAATGTAAATAAGTATTCAATATGAAATTTAATGACTATAAAAATTGTACAGAATTTTAAACTTGAAATATATAGCTGTCATTAACAAATGTCTCAATCTTATCTGAATGAAATGTCATATAAACTTTAATAAATATTCCAACTACAAAACTGGCAACTGATAATAAATTATGATAGAACGAACCAAGAAGCTTTTCAAAACAACGTGCCCCTTTTTTCCCATTGTTATATGATTCCTATATATTTATCAGGATATACATACTGACAAATGTCTTCATAATCCACCTCAACATTAGTTTCATAGAAAACAAATTTCACAAAATATGAAATGTTGATCAAATTTTAAAAAATGAACTGTTGGAATCATAGATACACTTTAGGATATAAACAGGCTTTGGGAAAAAAAATAAAATAGACTCAAAAGCAACATGTGTAAAATAAGCAGAATCAAATGCCACATTAATTTGCACCTTCTGTCATTAATTTAATATTTTGCAACATCTAGTCTAAAAATAGTCCGGGCGTTTCTTTTGGGCAGCATAATTATTTCATGAAGCTAAGGTTATTACGCTGGTGACAGACTCCAAAAGACTCCTGGTATACACATAATTTTTTGGTAAAAGTCCATGAAGATAGATCAAAACTAATTTTTTTCCAGATTAAGAACAATAAATTGTATTAGGCTTGGTTAGTAGGTTAGTATATTAAACCTAACGGTATTACGCATGGTAGAAAAAAAAATTACCTGAAATTTTCACCATCCTCATATTTGTTGGGAGGTCGAACTCTTATAACGACTTTAATATTGGCAGTAGTTTTCCCTTCCTTTTTTTGTGTTGTAGAATTGGGCCGTGAAAGTACCTTTGTAATAGTTCGATCTAAAACCCTCTGTTTTTGTGTTAAAGCAGCCCTTTTCCTTGGAGTAACAATATCACGTTTATTTTTAACCATTTTTAAAATTTTAATATTAATAATTTCCTTTAAAACTGCGACCAAATTATGGCCGCTTTTGAGTTAAAATGTATGGCAATTTTTTTAATAACAAAAACTGGAAGTTCACTCATCAACAAAAACGTCAAAACCTCACAAACATGAAATAAAATCCCAAACTTCTAATTCGAATTTTGTTTCAACCGTTAAAATTAGGTTTACACAAACAACCATGTAAATATCACGCGTTAGACAAAGATAGATAATCAAGGTCACGTGACATCGGTTGTGTTTTTGATTGGTATATCAATTTAGTCTTCTTCTGTACTTTTATAAAAACTTAATCCTTATGAACTAACTACCCAGTAAAGTAACTAAAAGTCTTTTTTATTTCAGAATATGTTCAAAAATGCTCTATATCTCAATTATACTCTAATATATTTTTACAAAAGGACAGACAAGAGTTTTCATATACGAAAAGATTTAATAGTAACCAAGAGCTGAGGTTCCCACACTTGCAGAGATCACATATAACGAAGAAATATTGTTGTAAGCAAAGGTGTATGATACCTTGTTCTAGGTCAATGAGTTTTAGATGATAAAAGTCTCTAATGTTGTTTACATCGATGGCTTTTTTCTAGTATTATGACAAATTTGACAGATGTCATTTGTATTTTGAGTTTTTCCAAAAAATGTACTCCTTATCTTTTACACGTATCCATAAAACATGATTTTTGGAAAGCCATATTTTCAAATAGGTTTTAATTTAAAAAATGCTCTCACTGATTTTCCTATACAAATTATGAGATCTATAACTGTGAAGATAGAATAAACTTCTTCATTCTGGAAATTCATCAGATTTGTGAAACCATTTGGTATAGTCATGATGGAATATGAATACGGTGTTTTTAGAAAAGAATCGGATTTCCATAATAAATGCTGCGGTGGAATGTTATGGTGTATTAGAGATATATGTGGAATTATTTGTGCAATTCTAACGTGGCTATTGATATTATATGCAGAATTTGTAGTTATGTCTGTTATACTCATTCCAAACCCTTACCCGATATATAGTGTTATAAATATGGTTATATTCCAAATATGTGCATTTTTAGCAATAACATCACATCTAAAAACTATGTTTACAGATCCTGTAAGTATTTAAGAATACCCACCAAAGATTGTAAAGAAAACAGCATTATTCTTAAATAATAAATCAACGTGCTTAAAAGGAAATTTATTTTTCAACAATTGCAAAATTATTTAGATCTTATTTTAGGGTGCAGTGCCAAAAGGGAATGCAACAAAAGAAATGATTAAGCAAATGGGTTTTAGAGAGGGACAAGTGATATTTAAATGTCCTAAATGTTGCAGTATTAAACCAGATAGGGCTCATCACTGTTCAGTTTGTCAAAGGTAAAACCACAATTGATTATAATATTAGGAACTTCATTCTAGCCAAATTTAATAAAATTTGTATTTAAACTATACAAAATTAAAATAAAGAATATATTTTAGCAATTTTCATTTATTTTGTTGATAGGTGTATTAGAAAAATGGATCATCATTGTCCATGGGTCAACAATTGTGTAGGAGAAAATAATCAAAAATATTTTGTCCTTTTTACAGTAAGTTCTAGATAGAAAGTACATTTGAGTTTATAAATAAGTGTTATGATTTCAATTTTTTATTAAAAATCAATTTCCTATTGTAAATTGAGATATGCATTCATAAATAGACTTTACGTTTCAGTTCTATATCGCTACCATATCACTGCATTCTCTATTTCTGGCAATTAACCAATTTCTAATGTGTATTCGACATGAGTGGAGGGAGTGTACAACATATTCGCCTCCTGCCACAGTTGTTTTACTGTTGTTCCTTATGTTTGAAGCATTATTATTTGCCATATTTACAGCCGTAATGTTAGGAACGCAAGTTCAGGCAATTTGGAATGATGAGACTGGTATAGAGCAGCTGAAAAAGGAAGAGGCTAGATGGGTCAAAAAATCAAGGTGGAAGAGTATTCAAGCAGTTTTTGGACGGTTTTCTTTACTATGGTTTTGGCCGTTTGCTAAACCAGCACCTAAATATAAGAATGAAAGTTACTTGTATTCTGTATAAGGCATGATTCTGGTAAAAACATGTTAAAATTTGGTGGTTACAAAATTTATATATGAAACGTTAAATAAAGAGCATAATAAAAGGATAGGTTGCAATTTTATCTTGTTAAAAAAATGAGTCTGTTTTCGGAAGGAATAAAAATACAGAAATCAGTAAATTTTAAAATGTATAATACAGAATCTGTACTACAAATTAATATAAAATTATTTATTTGATATTTAATTTTTTAAATAAAGCTTTTTTTCTTTTACAATATTTATTTTTACTGGCACCAGACCACATATCTGCTTTTTAATTTTAATAAATTATTTTAAGACACTTCTTTGGAATCAGAATACATTTTTTTATCTCTAAAATGCAACTGAATATAAATGACTAATTTTCGACAATTTTGTATTATGAAAATATAAAGCAAAAATTATATTTTTGGGGTAATGGTGGAAATAGAAGAAGGGCACTTAAATAACAAATATGAAGAACAAAAAGAAATACCTTTAAAAATAGCCAAAGCGATAGATCTTTAGGAGGAGCTGTATAATATTTATGCGAATTCTAAAAAATGCAACTTATTTAACACCAGAAGATTAGTAACGTTAAGCCATTTAGAAAGATTAGATGCAGAAAAAGCGATCAATAGGATGGCATATAAGTCATCTAAAGAAATAAGAGGACGCAAAAATTAAGAATTTAGAAAATTTGAGAGAGGGATATAATCAACTAGAGACAGCGTGGAGAAAAATTAACAACTCATGTCTTAAAATGCCTATTTTAAGCTTAAATAAAACAAATTTGTTTTGTTACATTTTATTCAATCATTACTTTTATTAGGCTTCACTGTCATTACTTATTAAGTTCCTGACTTAAACTATGCACTACTTTCTATTATGAAAATATTAAGCAGAAATTTATTAATCATTGTTATCATTTAAAATTGTGGTATTGACTCCCAAACCAGATAGTCAAAAAATTGCTTATCATATTTTATGTTGCTTTAGTTAGCTGATTCTAAATAAAACATATTATTACTTATAATAATTTTATTCAAAAATATCAAATTCGCTTATAAAAATTTGATTATCAGTGTCACAATTTTCTGATTAAATAAAAAAAGTCCAAAATCTAAACTAATATATGCTAAAAACTGTAATTTAATATCGATTTTATTTAAATGACGAAGTACTTGAGCTTAGATTTGTATAAAATTTTTAACAAAGTCTATACAATTCTTACAAAATATAAAGAAAAAACTATATTCACACAACCATTTGGAATGAAAATACTGCCACTAAAGTAAATAACAAAAATACAGATGAATTAACAGTGGACCATTATATGTGATTGCATCTTGAATAAATGACAATAAAGAATAACCTAATAATCAATATGTGATGTAATTCTAAATTAAACATTAAATTTTATACAGTACTGGTTAGTTCCTTAGAAAGTAACTGAATTCTATAGTATACACATTTTTCATATTAGTTTGGTCTAGTTAACAAAGCTAAGTCAATAGTGAAATTGAAAAAGAATCCTTTTAGATGATTGTTTATTGTGTTCAAAATGGGTTGAATAAAAAATGTTAAATATGTAATTAGTTTTTACTTAATAATTAATTAATTAATTAGTATTTTATCTATAGTAGCTGCAAATTTATTATTCATAACAGTTATCATAATAAAAAAATTACAGTATAATGTTACCATTAATTCATCTCCGACAATAATTTATATATCAATCTATTAATCTCTCCAATGTCCAATGACTTTTTCAGGCACTCCCTTACTGTTAACAACAAAACTGGTATATTAAACAACAAACTGCGAAATTTCATATTAACCAGTTATTAGTAAGGTATTTTCAAAACAAAAATAATTTAAAATCTGCAATTACATCACATGTCTCTTCTGTTTCTGCGCTTTTTTGATTTTGTATTTCCCCTACCAGGAGAAATTTGAACTTCAGAATCTGTACCAGAGTTATGATCACCTCCAGATTGACTAGCATCATCCACAAGATCATCTTTAATATCTGCATCATCCTAACAAAAAGGCAAGTGATTACTAAATTTTCATTTTTCACTTTATGATTTAATGTTTTCTATAACTTACCAGTTCATCATCGCTATCCTTGCTCTTCTTTTTGTTTGACATTGTTTTAATTACAGTGTGTTTCGGAGGAAAGATTAAATCAATTGCACAAACCAATACCTGCATTACAACTTTAAATTACAAATTATTCATAAATATATGTAAAATAATTACCAGTCCTAATAAAGCTCCTAGAATAATTGTTGCTAATGCAAAAATTAAATAAGATCCAACGCTCGGTAAACCATACTCTTCTGTTAATTTGTTATGAATTTGCTAAAACAATTACTCCTATTAATATCTAAATTATACTTTATTTTCTTACTTACCCTAAGTAACTGTGATAATTTAAAAAATGAAGATACAATGCCCATTTGTACAGAATTTGGTGATTTCCAACTAGGAACTGAATCTACTTGCTCCCATTTTTTATCCTCGATAAAAGAGGTAAATGAATTTATATCTCTTGATCCTTTATATTGACGGAATTGCCCATTTATTACACTAAAATCGTAGAATAAAAAATATATTTCTATTCAAAATAATAAATGAGTGGTTATTTAGATTTACTTACTGAAATATTGTAGGTAAGGCAGTTACCATAAACCTGCCACTTAGTCCTGGGGAGGTTGTTACATCTACAGCACCAATGCGAATGCCTAATCCAGGTCCCAATTGAGCAAATTCTCTCCATTTTTGTTCTAAAGCCTTGCAAGCTGGACACCAAGGAGCATAGCTGGGAAAATGATTATATTTTATATATATATATATATATATATCTAAAACTTCTGACTAAAATAACTTGGCATTGTGAAAAAGATAAATAAATGAATATTCTTTGATTGCCTATAAACTCTGATTTCCTTGATTATCATAATTTTAAAAGACAATTACTAAACCTGATGTCTGACTATAAAGGTCACTACCCTTAACCTCTAAAATTAGAATATGCAATGAATTATCAAAATAAGTGAATGTTTCAATTCAAGGTATTAAAATTGAAAATAATTTTTCTAAATGAACATTCAGTAAGAAATAATGTTTTATTGAAATTATAAAATATAATTTAATCTGTACAACTGAATTTTTAATGCTGTGCATTCAATATATAAATATAAAACAGTTTTTCATCTTAAACTACAAAAATGATGTGCTATTTTTAAGTAAAAAAAGGTGGACATCCCCTTGTCAAGTTGACACGAAGGCAATGTGCCGGAATTCTTACATTAAAAGAAACTTACAACTCTACGAGCCATTCTCCATTTAAAATATCAGACCAGTTATCTTCATCAAGCTGTATAACTGTTTTTTGGGCATTTGAAAATGTTAAGCAAATAAAAATTAAAAAATATGTACAAAATGTTACTTTAGTGCAAGCCATAGTTCATAGTCTTCAACTTCTATTGTCAATTATTTCAAGGTTGCTAAATGCCTAAAATATGGTATCGAACTGAAGTTTGAACCGTATCCAAGTTTTCAAGAAGTGAAATATTTAGCACCGAGCACCGAGTCAGCTACGTCTTTATGCCAATGATAATATTTAATATTATTTTAATCTTCATTTTCAATGTCCGCCGGATGCTAGACTATAAGGTATTTTTTCGTTGGTAACGAGAAATTAAATTGTTGTCAATCTCTGGCTAAATGGCCTCATGATATATACCTCAACAAACACATGGAAAGAGAAGATAACCTATTTCTCTACATTCTACATGTGTAATATTGGTCAATTATACGAAAATGAAGCAAAAATATCGCCCTAACAAACCAAATGAAATAGATGATGATATTGACAATTATGAAGAGCCGAAGAAATGGTATGAGGACGTAAGTAAATATTAATTGTTTTTTTTAGGGAGCTCAACAAATGATTTTAAAATGTAGGTTCAAGAAGACTCTAAAAATGTATCTAAATGTACAGAACAGGTTCTTATTGATTTAAAAGAAGAAGCAAAAAGATGCCATGATTCGGAAGTCCTAAATTATAACACAAGTAATTTTTATTTCTGTTAAAAGGTATCAATTTTAACAAATATATTTTTAGAGATATCCAAAACAAATTCAAACTTTCAGTGGATGAAGACGGTAATGTCGAAAGGTACCTTGTCTGATAAGATTGCTGCTCATATTGTAATGATTCAAGACAACCCAGTTGGCGGTCTAGAGACTATCAGAAATCTTGTAAATATGGTAAAAGTAGGCAAGAAAAAGGAATGCATAACTGTTATAGGTAAGTACTTATACAACGATATATTATTAAGAATTGAATCTATAAACTAATTTTGCTTTTAGAGACATTAACTGAGTTGTTTTTATCAAACCTTTTAATAAGTCACAGAAAGTTAAAATCGTTTCATCAAAGACCACTTATGGCGTTAAATGATCTTTCTTCTGGGAATGCAGTCAGTAGAAGGAAAATTTTATCTTTGTGGTATTTTGAAGATCAACTAAAGGAAATATATGCCGCATATGTGTTGGCCTTAAATGCAGTGGCCCACGACACAGTAGAAGCTAATAAAGATAAAGCTGTAACAGCTATGTACAAACTGTTAACCGATAATTCAGAGCAAGAAAAAGTAAGTGTTTGTAACACATAATTTATTTAGTTAACACTGTCATTAAGAAAATATTAAGCTAATTTAGTTGTTTTTAATTTAATTTTTTAAATCTCTGTTATAAATATTATTTACCTATTTATAATTAAGTGGATATATTTTGTATATTTATAATATAAGTTTGCTTTATTTTAGAATCTCTTAACATATGTGGTAAATAAACTGGGTGACCCATCTCAGAAAATAGCTTCAAAAGTAATCTACTGCTTAACACAGTTATTGTTTAAACATGTGAATATGCAATTAGTGGTTTTAAATGAAATCGAAAAACTGTTGTTTAGAACCAATATGTCAACACGTGCCCAATACTACTGTTTGTGCTTTTTGTCACAGTTTCACCTAAGTCATGAAACTAGTAATATAGCAAGAAAGCTTATAGAAGTTTATTTTTCATTCTTTAAGGCGTGCATTAAAACGGTAAGAAAACATTTTACCAAATGACAAATAGCTACAATGCCAAAAATAAAAAATGTTATAGTTTACACACTACAATTTTAGGGTGATATTGACAGTAGAATGATGTCAGCTCTTCTGATGGGATTAAATAGGGCCTATCCCTATGCTAAATTGGAATTTGAAAAGGTTCAAGAACATATTAATACCATGTATAGGCTAGTACATATGGCCAGTTTTAATATAAGTTTACATACTCTTACTCTTTTGTATCAAGTTTCTGACAGTGGAAATGGAATTATGGATAGGTAAATACACAATTTGCATTTGTTTTTTGAATACAATTATTTATTTATTATATAACTAGAAATAGAATGCTGTACAAAGTTAAAAATAATTATGTAAAATATATAAAGTAGAAAAATAGAACAATTAAAGAAAAAAGAAATAATATAGAAAAATTACATTACACAATGTGGCATTATGAATTTAAATAAACAATCATTAAGCTGCTTTAAGAAATTGCTTCTTGTATCAAAAAAATTAAAGACAGTGCCATCATTCGCTAATTTAGAAGCTCTTGATACAGAATTGTTAGCACCCTAATTTGTTCTATGATATGAGACACAGAATAAAGTTGAGAAAGGTGTATGTATGGACTGAACCTTCAGACCTATTTTATCTAGCAATGCTGGACAGGAAACATGAGAGTGAAGTAGATCATACAAAATATTTAGTTGTTTACTTACGCGCCTGTGGTGTAACGAACACAGTAGCCTATTTTCTAAAATTCATGAAATGTGTTAAATTCAATTAATTATTAATCCAGTTAAGTGTAACTCAAGAGTTGTTGTGACTATTGCCTGACAATTAGTTTTTGGAAATCCTGTCAAATTATTCAATATATTCACAACCTTTTACTACATACTTTTAATAAAAACAATAATTATTATTATTATAAGGATCATAACAACAGTCATATATACCATAACATGTACTCAGCTTGATGATCGTTTTATGATCTGAATTGCATAAAAAATCATGTGAAAAAATATTAAAATAGTTCTGTCTCAGTTCCACATACTTTACTTTTTTGGTAAACTTACAGTTATACGCTTCCCAACTAAAAGAATATTTGGCTGTTACAATTTTTTGACAATTCCCGAGCTTTATATTATAATGCACAGATCTTGTTCATGAACTCTAAAAAGTTGATTTGAATTACACGAAGCCTTCATCTTCTCTAATTCTCTGTATGATGCTTTTTTCCCTTAGAAATTCTAAGTAGTTGAATCTTTACGCCCATAACATAGTAGCAAGACACAGCATGATATTTTCTTTTCCAGAACATGCAGTGATTCTAGCAGTCGCCACTTTTTTACGCTCATTATCTTAGTTTATAATGGGTTGATACAAAACCTTATTTCATTCAAATTCCACATTAAATTTTTTGGTTTGTGGTTTAAATTTAGTTTTTAATTGTGTCTCCATGGAATCAAAAACAGGAAAAATAATATATGGATATATGACTTTTTTCCTGGAAAATTCCGGGCTTTGTAGCTTTTTATGGAAAGGGGAGGATTTCTTAAAATTAGTAAACCAATCTTCCCCAGTATAACCATGAATCTGGTTGGCATGTTCTTTACTAAATATTCCTAACTATATTCATCACCTCTTTTCTTGACTTTGATGGCTTTTACAATTTTCAATTCCTCTTCAAATAAAAGGTCTATAGTCTTCCAAAAGAGGAACTGTCATCACCTCTTACATGACAAATATTGCCGATTATGGTGCAACTTGAACTAGAATTATTTACAAATAGAAGGTATCAAGTTCCATTAAAATCTGTTCATTTTTATGTAGACAGAGTTGTGGTTATTAAAATACAATGTCAGTTAGTTTTGCAGTATTTTATTGAATTTTCACGGTTTTCACTTTACTACCTATAATGAATGTCCATTATGGTACTAATACCACAATGAACGCTTATTATGCTACTTAGATTATAATGAACTATCTTATGATACTAAAATAACGATCATAATGTTGCGATTATTGTATGCCGTCAGATAATTAATCATATATTTTTAAATTAAATTCTCATATTCTAGCACATATACTTCCTAGAGATAGCATACAACAGGTTTCTGGTGATACGGTGGGGTTTACAGGACAGGTGAAGTAGGGTACAAATAACCGTCTAAGGACAGTAACGTCACAGTTTGGAGGGTTATCTATTTTTAATATTTATAAATTTAATATAAATCAATTTAAAATTTCTGGAAAGATTTTACTCAACTCACGGCATTATTTAAATTCACTATGAGGTGACTATGTAATCAGATTAAATAGATTCTGGGGAGTATATAGTATATATGTTGAAAGTACTGAATTAATTGCAAACCTCTACAACAAAAAATACCAAAACGACTCAAATGACTTTATCACAACCTGTCAGTTTTAGAAATTAATAAATGACAAATGATAAAAAAAATATGTTGAATTACACATCGTAATCTATTTCTAGATTTTATGGAGCATTATATAGAAAATTATTTGATGCAAATCTACTAACTACTACCCATCGAGCTATGCTTTTAAGTTTAGTCTATAAATCATTATTAAAGGATAAAGAAACAAATCGGATCAAAGTTTTTATCAAACGACTTTTACAGGTAAATATAAAGAAATTAAATAATAGTTACCATGAAGAAATAATTGTTAACGTTTTTCTGTAATATGAATATCATTGTTGAACATAGTTAATTTTGAACAAAATCATTTTTCTACTCTTTAGATAGCTCAGTTTACTCAACCATGTTTTTCTTGTGGAATTTTATTCCTGATTTCTAAATTGATAAGTAAAAAAGAAGGAATTCATGCATTGATCTTAAAACAAAGTTCAATATCATGTTTTGATGATGATGATGACAGGGAGGAAAAGTACGAGGATATAATAGAAGAAAATTATGAACAATTTAGTGTTTCAGATGTTAAAGAAATTGATGTAGAGATTAAAGAAGAATTAGACGTAAATATTTTTTCTTTAAAGAATTTACATGTTGTCTCGCATTTTTAAAGTTTTAATATTAATTTTAGGAATATGATCCTCAAACACTACCTAATATGATGGTTCCTAAAGAAATTAAGGAAGAAGTCAGTGACAATGATAATGATGTAAAACCAGATATTCAAGATCTAGAAAATTCTCTAAAAAATTCTGCAAGTTGGTACCATTGTAAAAATTCGATAAAAAAAGAAAAAACTAATTTAAAGTACAATCCTTTATCAAGAAACCCATTATACGGTGGTGGAGAATTTTCTGCGTTTGTTGAACTTCATAATTTAAAAAACCACTTTCATCCAACTGTGTCTCTGTTTGCTACGAATATAATCGATGGTAAAGGAATTAGTTATAGTGGCGATCCATTAAATGATTTTACACTTATAAGATTTTTGGAAAGATTTGTTTTCAAGAATCCAAAAAAAGTTGCTGAACCGTTAGGTAGAGATCCAACTTTTGGAAAAAGAAAATTTTACAGACCAAGAGGAATTAAATCAGTATCCGTCAAATCTGAGAATTATGCTAAGGAAAATCCCAAAAATGTGCCCGTTGACGAACTCTTTGTTCATACGTAAGTGCTTGGTGGTGGAGGTGTTTCTATTATAAATAAATTTTAAATAAACTTAATTGCTAAGTGGCCTTTTAGAAATGACCTTTATGTAGTTAATAATAATTTTGGCTTAGAAAAAATATTTATAACTATCTTTATATTTTTTAATATTCTGGGTGAAATAAGAAATTGTTTTTATGCCTTTTAAGGTATCTAAAACAAAAATATCAGGAAAAAGGCGTATCTGATGGAGACAATAGTGATTTAGAATCTGTACAAAGTGATGAATTTGAAGAAATGTTAGATAAACTTGGGAGATCAGAGAATGAAAATCAAGATGAAGATTTAGATTATCTTAATGAAATTGGAAGCAGTTTAAAGACTATTGAGGATAAAAATAAAAGTAAAACATTAAACAAAAAAGGCTGATTATCTTTAACAATCTTTATTTTAGAAAAAAATAAGAAGCAAAGTGCTGACGGCGACGACAACGATAACAATGAAGAAAACAGTGATGATTCATTAGATGAAAATGATATGAATGATTCCTTTGACAATGATGATGATTTTAGTGAAGATGAAAAGGAGCTGAACATGCATGATGATGATAAAGGTAATACATATTTAAACCAGTAGCCACTGTAATTGATGTGATATTTTTTTAAGAACTTATTGAAGATTTAAGTGATGATGAAGACGAAGCTATAGATTTTTCCGAAGATGAAGAACTTAAGTATAAGAAAAAAAAAATTAAGGCTGGTGATATTATGTCTAATTTCGCTTCAGCCGAAGAATTTGCAACACTTTTAGAAGAGGAAGGAAGTTCAAAAGTTAAACCTGGAGGATCAAATGTGTTTGCTAATACAGATAATGCAGGTATGAAATAAAGATAAATATTATTTTAATGAGAAATATTCGTGGATTGGAACACAATTTTTTTTTAGATGTAAAACAATTGGGATGGGAAGAAAACAGGAACCGATGGTTAAATAATTTTAATAGAACAGTAGGAGGCCGCAAGGCTGGACATTTTAACCAAAAACATTTAAATTTTTCAAAAAAGAGATCAAAAAGTCATGGTGGAAATAAAAATAAAAAAATTAAAAGATGAATGTAAAAAAATGTTTAATATACAATGTTAAATTAATATACATTAAATTTTATATTTTTGTATTTTTTATTTAATCTCAATAGAAAATCAAGGTCATGATGAGTTCGTCTTTCAAAAAAAAATTTATTTTATCGGATCTTTAAATAAAACATCATAAAATGACGATAAAAATACAGATTTTATTAATAAAATATGTAACATTAAATGTATTATAAATCAAAGTTGCGACACTTCATACAAATAGGCTCCCAAAAGTTTTGCCTGGAAGAAAATAAATACTTTTATAAAATTACATGTACGTCTTTAAAATTCAAAGAATTCAATCACCATACATATTTCATCTACAGTGACCTGTAATACTAAACAAACCCAAAACTACTGTGCTTGGGAATCTTTATTACCTACCCCGTTAATGTAATTCCTGATGTCGATTTTCTCATTCTGTGAATGAGCTCCATCATCGCCTGCACCGACAGGAAGCAAAATGATATTCTTGCCGGTAACTTGTTGGAATGTTAGTGTTATTGGAATGGATCCTCCTTCCCGACACAAATCAGGTTCAACTCCGTAAACATGCTTCGTAGCTTTGCTTGCTGCGCTGTAATGAGGATGTGATGGATCCTCTGTCCAAGGATGTCCACCATCCGCCATGTAGACCTTTATTAATAAACATTAAAATTTTGTAAAAAGGAGAACTTCAATGTTTAATCTTTATTAACTTACTTCAAATAAGAGATAATACATCTATTTATAAAACAGTTCAATAAACTCTTACCAGCGAATTTTTCTACATAATTTATTTAGAAAATATTTTACTTCGTTTCTTATTTTTGAATATATATATATATACACACTACTCAAAACAATTATCGCATATTTTCTCAAATGTCTATATTTAATCATCAAATAAAAATAACATTGATTTATATATTTTTTATCTAATGTTTTAAGGGATTTTACGAAGTGTTGCAAAATTTACATAAAATGTAACGAAATAAGGCAACTTTTAATTTTTTAGTGTTTTATTTGCATTAAAACCAAAGAACAAAATTAACATTACTGTCCGACCATAATGAATTTTACACTACAAAACATTAATTAATATTCAGTATTACCCCCTCTAGCTCTTACAACTGCCCTGCAACGCCTCCCCATACTTAAAATTAAATTTTGAACATAAGC
Source organism: Hermaeophaga mercurialis (assembly GCA_951812935.1). Classification (NCBI taxonomy): domain Eukaryota; kingdom Metazoa; phylum Arthropoda; class Insecta; order Coleoptera; family Chrysomelidae; genus Hermaeophaga; species Hermaeophaga mercurialis. The sequence goes on from OX638360.1 coordinate 19,662,533, forward strand.
TTCGGGAATTCTATCCCATTCCTCTATAAGAGCTTCAGACAATTGTTCTAAAGTTTCAGGTGGATTTAATCTTCCTCTAACGGCTCTTCAAAGTGCATCCCACATATGTTCAATTGGATTTAAGTCAGGTGACCTTGCTGGCCAATCCATGATATTAATATCGGTGTCTTGCAAGAACCTCGTCACAATGCGTGCTGTGTGAGGACGGGTATTATCATGCATTAATATGAAATTATCGCCTATAAATGGGGCAAAAGGAATCACATACTCTTGAAGGATATCATTAATGTACCTTTCAGCATTCAAAGTACCGTTTTGTACAATATGGAGATCAGTGCGTCCACGAAAGTTTATTCCTCCCCAAACCATAATGCCTCCTCCACCGTATGCATCCAACTGACGAATGTTGCCCTGTACAAATCGGGTTCCAGGCCTTCTATACACCCTTACACGACGGTCATTTGTTGAGAGAGTAAATCTGGACTCGTCGGTGAACAAGATCGTGTGCCAATCAGCTGCTCTCCAGTTCAGGTGTTCTCTGGCGAAGGCTAATCTGCGTACGCGGTGTTGTCTCGTGAGTCGTGGTCCCGTTGCTGGTCGTCTTGGCCTTAAGTCAGATTCTCTCAATCTGTTTCTAACCGTTTGATCACTGATCCTAACCTGGTAAGTTCTTCTTAGGTCATTTTGTAAGTTCCTAGCTGTAGTTGAACGGTTTCTTAAAGTTTGCAAAAGCAAAAATCGATCCTGCGCTGCAGTTGTCACCCTATTACGGCCTTGGCCAGGACGTCTTGAAAATGCCTGAGTCTCCCTATACCGCCTTAACACTCTACTTACTGACGACTGGGTAACATTTAAAATTTGCGCTATTCGGACTTGATTGTAACCCTCAGCTGACAGAGTAACAGCCGTTTGTGCTTCAGCATCTGTTAAATGTCTAGTAAGACGTCTGTTGTTATCGTCCATAACTCTAATTTCATCCAATTAATAATTTCGTGCGAAAGTCTAAGTTCAACTAATCATACTCGTGCCATTGATAAGTAAAGGTTTTAGCATTTTGTAGTTATACAGAAAACATCAGAATAAATGATAAAGAACAATATAAAAACCCATATCTGCCGGAATTTGCATAAAAAAGATCTATGTTTTTAGTACTAAAAATCTTAGTTTACCAGTTTTATGAATAAAGTCTTTTGTACAGGGTTTTCAAAATATGCGATAATTGTTTTGAGTAGTGTATATATGTGTGTGTGTAGAGTTCAATTTTGAAAAAATTGGTTTTAAATCGTTTTTGAAGTTGAAATATTAATTTTCCTTAGTAGTCGCCGACGTATATGTACGAAATAGCAAAAATAAAAAACATTAAGGTACTGTATAATATGTATGGTCCAAATGAAAGAAATTAATTCATAAATCGGCGATTTCATGGGAAATTCCTGAAAATGTGACTTCAGCCTATATCTTTCTCGCATTAAAATTACCTTCATTTTATTAGGGCTGTTTCTGGTTTTCCAAATATTTTGAATATAATCAACCACATATTTCTCAATCTGTTTCGGTTCTTGATCAGGTACAATTCTAATCGAAAATTTTCCGACCACTTTTCCTGGTATAACCGTTTTTTGCCCTGGTGCACTAAATGCTCCTTCTATACCATGGAGTGAAAGACTAGGAAATCTCCATCGGTGCATTAAAATTTTTTCCTTTAATTCATTGTGCATAAGTTTCTTGCAGCCAATGTCGCTGCGATACAAATTGACATTAAAATCTATGTTTTCATATAAAGAGGTCTCAATCTCACTTAAAGGTGCCACTTCCTTATACAAACCATCAACTAATATTTTACCATCTTTATCAACAAGACTGTTCATAAGGAAAATTAAATCAGTCATTGCTTCATGTCTAAAATAAAAATAAACAGTTGTTTTATTTAAAGAAAATTGTACACAATTTTTGTATCTTAATGTTATATTAATTCTACTACATCTATGGTATTTGTTATTCAGTTGTTTGAGTTTTTCATCCATCAAGAACTTTTAATAAAAAATTCTACATGTATCATATTTTAAGTTGATAGAATTGTGAAATAAATATGAAAATTTGAATATGACAAAAGATTGTAATCTAAAATTGTAATTTGATGATACTTACACTGTTCCTCCAAAGACTCCACTATGTAAATCTTTACTTGCACATTCTAGTTCGATAAAAAAATAGCAAATACCTCTCAAACCATATGTAATGCAAGGCTTCTCAGTTCCCAACCAATAATTATCAGAAATGCAAATATAATCTACATTAGCCAAAAATTTATCTTTTTCTGATATCAGTAGTTCTTCCAATCCTAAACTGCCACTTTCTTCCATTCCCTCAAATATAAATTTAATATTTACAGGGACATCTTCACCTATTGCCTAAAATTTGAAGTAAAAGATTATAAAATCGTAAATGTAAGTAGAGTACAATAAAAAGTTACATCAAAAACAAATTCAACAGTTAACTAACCATATAACCTTCTATGGCATGAAACCAACATAAAACAGGACCTTTATCATCAGAAGAACCTCTTCCAAATAATTTACCGTCTCTTTCAGTTAAAACAAAAGGTTCAGAATTCCAACCATCTTGAATTTCAGCTGGCTGGACATCTAAATGCCCATACACTGCTACAGTTTTCTTTTTAGGATCATTACCTAAAGTTCCCAATAAAACTGGAGGCAATGGTATAGTTGATCCATCAGACAATGTTTCATTACCAATGTTACGTAGCTCTGCTGTAGCTCCAAGTTTTTCTAAGCGTTGAAGTGCCCATTCAAGCACCTTTTTAACTTCATTTCTTTTCTGAGGCAATGCCGATACAGATTGTATTGCAACTGCTTCTTTTAAATTTTCAATATATTCTTTTTTGTGTTGATCCACGTAACTAAAATATGTTTTATATTAATTTTTGGTCCTATTTATGAAGTGTTTACAATTTACTGATAAACAATTAAAGATAATCAAATATGTAATTATTCTAATATTACTAATACAAAATTATAATTAAAAGTATTTTAATTGTACTTTTCATACATGATAAAAAGTGTTTCAAAAGTCGGTAAGATAAAAATATTGAAACAAGCATTCTCTTAAAATAAAAAAATATCTAATCAAAAAACTGGGTAGAAGGATGACAAAAAAATAATAGATTGTACATGAATTAATTATATTCAAGTAAATAATCCTAAATGGAGCTGAAATTGTGTGCCAGTTATTAACAAACTTACTAAATATGCCTATTCCAACAAAAAATAGTTCCATTTTTTATTCACTCATAGTTTACAACTAGCAAGAAATATAAAATATCTATACTTACCTAAATAACTTAGGCAAAGGTCCTGGTACAGCCATGATAAAATCTTATTATTTAACAAAGCAGTTATTAATATGACAAGTTTTAATATCAGGAGCTACTAATTCTAATTATTGAAATCAAATTATTAAATAATTTCAGTCTCCAATCGAAGCTTCCCACCACTGTAACTGTATATTCCGATAAAATTTATCTTATCTAAAATTTAGTAAAGATGAAATTACTCTGCAGTATCTTCATACAAACAGATTTATTTAAAATATTCAATTTATAAAAATTCCGTCGTTTGTCAAATTACCAGTTGACTCATCAGTAAATAATTAAATGTGTGGCTGTTTACCATGAATTACTGAATCCGACTTTAATAAGAAGAAAGGAAAATAACCTAACTTTGCCAAAGGATTATTAGTGTATATCTTGTTAAAAAAATAATCGAATAGTTAATAAGATTAATATGAAAACATTTGAAGTTATAGCAGGAACCTACCAAGAGTTCCTAATAGGCTACAATTTTATTAATTCTGTAAGTTCTTTTTCTTGATACCAAAATACCATGTGGTGTATACCTCTGTTGCCACTTCTAAACGTTTTTTATTTAGTCTTTATTTGATTTTTAAAATAATACTTTAGTCTGTTCAAATGTAAATGTAGAAAATTTGGTTTAATTAAGATACTTTCAATTTTAGGAAGCACGACTTGTTCAAAGTTTTGCGTCTCATGACCATACTGCAAGTATCCGATCTTTAACAACTTCAAGTAAATATTTAGCCTCGGGTGGTGCCGATGATCGTATAATTATTTATGATTTTAATTTACGGAAGGAGCATTTCATGCTCTCGCATCATAATGCTACCATTAACTGTTTACATTTCACTCCAAATCATTCACACCTTCTCTCAGGAAGTCAGGATGGGGTATTATCAATCACACGAGTAGGAAACTGGCAAGTTGAAAAACTTTGGGACAAAGCTCACAAAGGTGCTCCTGTAATAGACATAGCAGTACACCCCTCAGGTAAATTGGCATTAACTTTGGGTCAAGACTGCGTTCTACGTACATGGAATTTAGTAAAAGGTAGACAAGCTTATGCGATTAACTTAAGAAGCAAAAGTAAAGATGCTAAAAGTCTATCCAGAATTTGTTGGGCAAAAGATGGTGTAAGGTTCATTTTATATGGTGGTAAATATACAGAAATTTGGAGTATAGAAACAGGAGGAATACTACAAGTAATTGAACACGAGGCAAAAATTAGTAGTTGTATTTGGTATTCAGATAAGAAAATATTAGTTGGGTATGAAGATGGAAATTTGTCTAGAATTAAATTATCTTCATTAAAGAAACTAACACATAAAGTTCATGAAGATAGAGTTAAAGTATTGGCTAGACACGATGAATGGCTAGTATCTGGCTCAAGTAGTGGAGAAATTAAAGTCTATGATAATAATTTAAATGAAATTTGTAAAACTAATTCAGGATGTAGACTTACCTCTTTAACTATTCTTCCACCCATTAAAATTAAAAAGGAAGATGATGACTTAACTAAAATCAGAAAACCAATCGAAATTGAAGATGAATCTACTATAAAAAGTAAGAAAACAAAATCTGAAAATGTAATTCTTGAAAACACAATTGAAAGAGATCAACAAATCAAAAAAAGGAAGAAAAACAACTCTGAAATTAGTAATGTTAGTATCTCCACTGAAATTTCTGAAAAACATAAATCGCGTAAAAAGAAAAAAAATTAAATTTCTAGAAATTAATTAATATTATTGTTCTATTTTGTTACTTTTAAATGTAAAATAAATGTTTCTATGTGGCAAATAAAATTATTTTCACTTATCACGATTGATATATAAATTTCCATTAATTACAAATCACCTAGTTAATTTATACAATAAAACATTTGTTTTATAAAAAATTAATTATGTCTAGTTAAGAGTCTAGTAAAATATACATAGAAATCGGAACAAGAACATTAAATTCCATAAGTCTCATTTACTGATTTCCGCTTTCTTTGCATGTATATCAAAAAATTGTATTCACTCAGTTGCTTAAAGATATATCTTTGTTTGCATAATAAGGCAAATCTTTTTCTGATATTTGCTCTAACTATATTATTTTTGGTTTGAAATAATCTGTTTTACACATTTCAATACACTCACTACTTTGAGGAATCCAATATTTCAAAAGTGGCATATCACATTTACGAACTTCTAAAGTTTTTAATAAATTTTCACATGGATCAGGAGTCCAACCGAGTACACAGGATATACTAAACCAATGCATAATGAGGCTCATAATGTGGTGTTCTAATGCAGAATTTGTTATTTTTGTGTCTTCCAGTGCTTCTTTTATTGATACTTGGAGAGTAGGCAGAACAACAGGTAACTTTTCATGAAACTTAATATCCCACGTTTCTTTATCTTGTGAAATTTTGCAAATTGTTTCCGTTTTAGGTAGTTGAAACCCTTTTGGTAATAGTTGCTGAAAATGCTTGAGAATATCTAAATTTTTTTCTTCGATTCTAATACCTGTTAATATACAATAAGAAATTATGTCATAAAAAGTGTTTGGTAATTTTAATTTAATATTTCTCAGCTTTTCAATTAAAGAACAGTTAACTGGACAATTTGGAATGTTGTGGGGAATATTTTGGAATATCTTTGCCCTTAAAATGAAGACAAACCACATATGAAGTTGCGCAAAAATGTTGCGTTCACCAACTAATTCTGGCAGAGATCTTAAAACTTTCTCAACATTAGTAGTGGAAGATCTTTCAGTAGTATTATATTTTTCTGCTTTTTGCTGCAACTCTTCACTAATCTTTTTAAAATTATTTTCCACAAAGTTGTAGTAACTTAATAATGATATCTGAAACATTAATGATTACAGAATTATATAAAACATATCCACTAGCTAAATTAATTCCATTTAAAGAGTACTAACTTGATTTTTGCCTAATACAATTATGCTATATTTTCGCTTGAATCCTCTCGCAAACGAATCTTTTATACTAAAAACGTGAGCTATAATATGACCTCTGTTATTATCTCCAAAATACATTGTGTCTGCATTTTTTCCATCTTGAAGTACTATCTAAAAATGTAATATTCGCTGTATACATATAAATGGAAATGAAAGTTATATTTATGCCAGAATTTTTAATAAGGAGTATTGGATTTATAGCAAAAAAATATTTCTAATATATAAGAAATTTTTTGAACTTACTTCAATACTAAGACTTCTGAGCACAGCATCTTTCAGTAAATTTGCTACTTTAGAGTTTAGTGAATTTCTGGAAGTAATAAATTGTTTCTTTTCATCTTCGCATGTAAATACTGTATCTAATCCAATGGATTCACAAGCAGAACAAATAGGAATATCTGAAAAGGTTTTTTCTTCTGGTATTTCATCTAATACAGAAGTACATAAAATTACACAAGGTCCGTGAGTATCACAAAAATGACCCATGGCGATTATTACTTCCATTACTTTAGACGCTATTGGTAAATATAAACATTTTCTCAAAATTAAATCAATGACTCAGTGTCACATGAAATTTGTTTAAAAATAGAAAAATCACGAGATTTGTATACGAAAGCTCCGAGACATGTGTTCTATTTTTATTAAACTGTTTTTGAGAAACCGGAGGCAAATACTAAACTAAAGTGATTTTTTAAAAGCTGTAAGTTTTAATGTAAAATAACATTAAAAGTTTAAAAAATCCTAATTTCCCGGGATACGGATTAGTAGTTATTACCATATTAATTATTTTGGTCTTGTACTACTTAAGCTATTCCTTTATTACAATTTCTTCTTGTTCGTTTAAATGGGTTAATTATTTCCTATGACAAGGACCACGAGTGTAAATATAACTAAATAGTAACAAATTTTTACTTTTTTATATTTAGAAGTACAATTAAGGAAGTAATAAAAAATAAGTAAATATCTTGATAATATGGAATTCAAATCTTCTAGTAATGAAGAGAGTAATTCTTCATCATTATCATCATCTGAAGGTTAACTTTTCTCTATTAAAACATTTTTCTACTATCAACCCATATTAAAATTTTAGATGAATCTGAAGCTATTCCTGAATTTCCGGTTGCAATGTGGGACTTTAAACAGTGCGATCCAAAAAAATGTTCCGGGAGAAAGTTAGCTAGAATGAACATGATAAATTGTCTGAAACTGAAACAAAGATTTCATGGACTTGTTTTAACACCCACAGGAGAAAAATGTGTTAGTCCGCTTGATGTAGAAATTGTCAAGAGTAAAGGTATTGCGGTAGTCGATTGTTCATGGGCTAGAATAGACGAAACTCCTATAGCAGCTTTAAAACCTAGTCATGGAAGGCTTCTTCCGTTTTTGGGTACCAAATTATATTTATTAATTATTTTAAATAATTGTGTGCTAATCATACAAGCATATAAGGAACGTTCTAAAAATGGCATTACAGTGCATTAAAATATTTAATTGAAAGAATACATATTTTTAGTCGCTACAAATCCCATTAATTATGGAAGACCAAGTCAATTAAGTTGTGTAGAAGCCGTAGCTGCTGCTATGTATATCACAGGCTTCAAAGAGGAAGCTAAATTTTATATGAATAAATTTTCATGGGGACATTCTTTTGTGAAATTAAACAAAGAACTTCTTGATATTTATGCCTCCTGTACTGATAGTAAATCTGTAGTTGATGCACAAAATAAATACATACTAGAAGAACAAAAAAGAAAAGAAGAAGATAGAAGTTAGTATTAACAAATATTTCTATTATTTTATAAAAGTATTCTGTTTTAGAAATGTCGGATTATCCCAGTTCTAGTGATTCTAGTGAGACTGAATAAGTATAAAATATATTTTTCGAATGACATCTTTCATATAGTTTTGTTTATTAAGTGATTTATAAGTATATACATATTGTAAATTATAGAATAATTTATTATAGAAATCTAAAAACAAAATTCAAAGCAACCAAACCCATCAACATTTTTGGATATTAATTTCAATAATAATAGTTTCAATTGTTTTTAAACATTTATATTTTATGTAATTAAATCAATCTTTTACTTAGGAAGGTTTCCCCATTTATACAGACTCATTGTATAAACTAGAAAGCTTTGTTTCAATCAATACATGTATATTTATAACTTAACTCTACTATTAATTGTTTCAGGAATATATCTGAAATTCTTAATTTTATTGTAAGAAGCTTTTTTAAAATAGGGGAATAATATCATTTACTTTTATACTCATTGCATAGAATGAGTAATATTTGTTTATTTTAAACACAGCGCAGTGTTACCCACAATTACAAAAACACATCCAAGTTCCTCTCAACTTCTATTTTTAGACATTATGCCTTCTATAAATTAAGACACTCCTGGTGGACTCTATGAGAATAAAATTAATGATATATTTACATCTATATTTGATATTTTAAAAACATTATAAAATGTTTAGGTACTAAGTTATAATCTACAAAAACATAAAAAGTAAATTCAGTACAAAAGGTATTGGACTTATAGTTCCAGTCAGTCTATTACCAAATCAAGTGTGTCGACAAACAAAAACCATTATAATAAGATCACTCTTACTTTGGTGAACGGTTTCTGGACCCGACTATAATATGCTGTTATTCAAGTATATACAAAAAATAATTAAGTACCATTTACTTCTTCTATAGTAAGATGTGCAATAAATCTTAGTCTAAGTTGCAGCTGAGGTCTCAATCTCCTCACTACAGCCTCAAGTTCTTTTTTCATACTGTCTCCAACAAACATATATTTAATATGATATAACAAATCACATATAGGATCCATGTATTTCATTTCAGTCTGTGCTTGATCAACCTGAGCAAGCAATTCATAGAGGGCATTGGTCAGATCCACTATTGCTACATTGAATCTTTGCAGGAATGGCCCTACCAGATGACATACAAAGAGAAACTGTTCTTCTGTTCTTACAGCAGCTGGTAAACACTCTCTTACCCATCGTGGAATACTAGCTATTTGTCCAGGGCCAGCATGGTGCCAGACTGAGTGTGCAAGTGCCAGCATATAACTAAAACGGTTGTGCAAAAGGCCAGCGTGAGTCTGCTTAAAATCAAATAACTGGAAAGGTGAACAATCGAATGGCCAGGAATCGAGTTCAGATAGGGTAGATATTAGTCTGTCATGTAACACACTCCAGTAACTTATAGGAAGAGCTGAAAGGGCGAGACCAATTGCGTTGATCCACTGATGGATATCAGCAGGAGGTATCATTACGTATCCTGCAAAGAATTGAAATTAACAAAATATTACTGAAACGCGTTATTAAAAAACATGTTCCCAAAGATATACCTTTGACAACAACATCTAGTAATCCATTAGCAACAGCAGCAGGCCCAGCAGAAAGTGCCATCAATTCAACACAAGAAGTGTACAAAATGTGAGCACCTGCGTTAGGAAATTCATTAAATCGCCAGTCCGTCATTGAATTGGTATTTGAACCGCTAATAACCTCTACTATTCTTTTAATTAACTGTATGTAGTAATCCAATTCTGGCACCCATATCTCTTCCGAGTTGGTTTTTAAAAATGCTTGATAAGGCTCTGAAAGCGTTTCTTTTAAGCTTCCCAATACAGCTGCCACCAACCTAAATTAATGATGTTAAATGTATTTTTAAAGTGAACTATGAGTCTATCTACATAAAAAATTATATTTATTTTTACAAAATGTAAAAAAAATTATAATTACTTCTCTGTTTGTTAAATTTAATATATTTTTAAAAGTAACATATTTTGAAAAAATAAAAGGAATCTATTACTTACTTTCTCTTTAATGGTGGTCTATCTCTAAGTTTTGATTCATAATAGTGTAGTGTATTGTATAAATACGTTACAGGTCTATCGTGAAATTTATATAAGCAACCAAGATGTTCTAGCAATATTTCCAAACTTTTGGTGACTTGAGGTATCTCCAAAAATCGATGAACTACAATATCAAATACTGGTAGAAATCTATAAAAGCAAGTAAGAAATTACCTAACAATATCGAAAATATAAATTTAGCCAGTTCACAAACCTCAAACAAACATTTCCAAAATTGGGATGATAACCACCACTTTGTTCTTCAGGTGCAAATTTTTCCGGATATTTCCGCTGAAATTCTAAATGTTTTTCATGCCAGTTAGTTTGATTCCAATGATCCGGCGAATTATCTTTAACAAAATCTTGTACTCTTGTTCGGAACTCGGAAGCTTTTAACAAAACTAACTGTATTATAAAAGAACAGACTTGAGCTTCACTACCTGAAATTTTATGTAGGTTATTTAGTTGTTATTAATAGAAAAAACATTCAATTCACCTTCTTGTGTTCTTAGAGCTAAACACAGGACTAAACGATCTATTGTTACAATATTGTATTTCCAAATCATGTCATTTACTGTATCAACGCATTTATTGACGTGTTGCCCGCCGGGGGAGTTGCTAAACTCAAACACAAGGCAATCGCAGAATTTTCTTAAGTGTGCTGATAAAGCTCTGGCTCCTATCCTTTCTAATATCCTATTAAATGATAAATAGAATAAGAAACTATCTGCATTACTTCGTTTATAATATGCTTCTAATTTAATAAATAAAATACATACTTATAAGCAATTGGACTAATATGCTCAGTGTCCAGTAGCATTCTCCATAATAAACATAAAAACAGTGGTGGTGCGCCTGGAACTCCAAAATGGGCCATAATATCGTTCTCATTATTCATTGATGCCCATTTCCTATTTTCTTCCTCAACAGCTTTCTTTAGTTGTTGTTTATTCTCCTTTGGAACTACGTGTTGTATAAAAAATTCTGCCATTGCTCTAGGAAAACATTCTAGTGTTTGTGGAGCCCAAGCATGCGGCGTGCTTTGCTGAATTGTGGTGAGCAACTCATGGCACCAAACGCCATCTGTTCCAGTAACGTGTGTAGCCCGTGCAAGTGTTAAAACTAAAGCTCTATTTAATTCTTCTGATTCTGCAGAAACAATACCTTTGGGTTCAGCGAGGAATCTCGAAAGTTCAGGTTGAACATCCCCACTGCCTAGACCTATACACAAATATGTTAAAGGATTTGTTAATTTTTATGCTAGTGGTGATACTTACTTGTCAAATATTTTTAGGATTTTAGTTCTTACCTGTAATTAATCTTAAAGCTGTAGATTCCACACATAAATGGAGTTGAGTTTGATTAGCTTGTGGAACAGCAGCTAAAGAATGTAAATGACTCAATAGTTGAACCCTATAATGGGGATGAATGTGGTGCATTCTGTAACTAAACATTTCCAACAAAGTGTAGAGTGTCCCCCAAGCATGGGACTTGTAAACTTGAGGTAATAATTGATTTAAAAACCCTTTAATGCCAAGAGACTCGATTTCTGTATATACTAAAAGCCTGCTGTAGGTTTCTACCAATGCAGGAGAAAGTGGCATTCCTGATTTTGTTTGAGCCAGCTTTATTACATGAGTAACTATGCTATGAATTAAACTCATTTTGGAATGCACAGTTAAAGAGTCCAAAACTGTCATACTGAGAGGAGCTGTAGGTGGAGATGAGGATTTAGCACTACCTTGTATTGTTTCAACCAAGGCAGCCATCGGTTTGCTGTAAAATTGTAAAAAACGTGAATTTTATTGTAGAGCAATAATTATATGAATAAACTATGTCAATTTATAAATAATTTGGAATAAATTAGAATCATGTATAAAGTGGTATTATTACCTGAAATAGTCTTGATTCGTTGAATAAGCATTACATAATAATGCTATTCTATAGTCATTTCCCATTGCAAGTGCTGTGTTATTAGGGGGAACTAAATGTTGCAAAAAATCGTGATGAGCTCTTAACTTAGTAGGAACAGGCCAAGAGATGTTTGCTTGTTCCGCCTGAGCTTTTTTAGTAAGATGTATCCATATACATGTCATGGCCATTTGACGAGTACACTGAGCTTGGTTGTAATCTGGGACTAAGAGTGGTTGTTCTTGTTCAGGATATAGTAGTTCATATAGTCGTAAAACGGGAAGAAAATTGGATAAAGGATTTCTTTGGATTGAACCAGATATGAACTGCAATAGGACCCACATTAATTGATCTCTACCTAAAAAATTAAAAATAAACTAACAGGCCTCACACAACTACATTTTTAAGGAATCTAGGGAGCATTTGTTCTTTTATTTTCAAATTTACCTCTCCTTAAATCTCTTCCTTGTAATCTAGAGTGTAGTGACATTACTAAACTTGGAAAACTGGCAAACTGGAACAATACAAAATATATCAACTGTGATGATAAATGCAGCCAAAGATCTTGTGTTGCTTGTTCATCTCCTTCAAGTTCTGTTTTCTCTAATGCCAAAACAACTAGCTCAATGAGTTGTTCCTCAATTGCCTGACAATGTTGCTTATGTTGTTTATTTAAACCCAACATGCCACATACCATGTCACGACTATAAGGTTGTTCCAGAACATAACGAAGAAGACCTGTTTGCTTTTCCAGTAACTCTGGAGCATAAGGTAATGTACCTAAAATTATTTCAGTATTATTTTTGTATTAACTATTCTAAACCTATAATAAACCTTTAACAGAAAACCTTAATGTAGATGGATCCAGCTTCCACGGATTTACTAAATGTTCAGGACATCCACTATGCTCAACTACAGGTCTCATCTCTGCCTGGCCAATGATAGAAACCATTTGAGCACAAGCTCTGAAACTCTCAACATAGTCAGAGAATAGAGCAGATAATCTCCAATGTGGACAATCTGGGTATGCTTTTTGCAATTCATTGACAAGTAAATATCCTGGCAAAAGACAGGCATCTTTATCCATTATTTTTTCTGCAACATCCATAAGAGCTTGAGTTTGAGGTTGTAAGCCAGAATTTAAACGCCATGGTAAAGTTTTAGCTTTTTCGCAGCAACCCTTGATTAAAAAAATCTTATTTAAGATAATTCTTCAATACCTCAAAAAATTATTGTATGGTTTCTTTTTCTGATGTGAAACTACTTTTTAGGATATAAACTTTAGAATTTTTAAAGAGCCACCGCGTTTATTTTTATATTTCTGTAAGTCTCTCTAATATAAATAAACGATTTTATTTAAATTAGTGTAAAATTTAAGCCGATCATAATGATTTTTTTTTTCTAAAGAATTTATAGAACAGAAACTATTAGAAAACAAATAACTATTTAAATGAATCAGTAGATGCTCTAATTGATGTTCAATTTCAGTAATGGAATATTTAAATCTTGTTAATGTCATTAGTTCTAGTGCAACAACATTTAGCAGTAGCAATATTGATTGCTACTAGCGTTAGATTCTTATAAAAATGTTTAGGATTTTCTACTTAATCTTTTTAAGTTTATGTTACCTTACATCTAATGGAACATTGCAACAAAATTGTTTCATACCAGAAATAGGGAACAGTCTATAATTACCAATTTTCAATATTCTGATAACCTTCTGATAACTTACTTTCATAATTTCTCGAACACCCTTATATTCCACCAAATCGATAATTTTTTTAATTAATTTAAAGCATTCTACCCAAAAGTGCGAATTATTATGTTGTAGGAGATCACTTGTAATAATAAATTCGCAAACTTTTCTAGCTGGCAATGTCCCGCTTTTCACGCAAGTTTCTAGAAGTTCCATCAATAACTGTAAATGATTTTGGGAACATCCATATGTAATGCCTAAATATTGCCTAATTGCAGCATCTAACTGTTCTGGATTAGCTCCCCTAAATGCCATATTTAGTTCTTGTTGCCATGAAGAAAGTTTTTCGTTTTCATTCGATATCTTATGTACTAAAAAGCAACTAAAAGCTTCTTCGATGCCTTCAACTTTTAGAATATCATTTAATATAAGTGTTACTGCTTCACACATTTTGGATATTAATGAAAATTATGATAATATTATTAAATATTTGTTTATATACTAGACAACGTTGAACATTTTGTTTTTGAAGATAATAAACATAACCCCAAAATAGTTTTAATTGTCACTGTAACGTCATCTCTTCTTATTGTGATATTTATGAAAGAGTTGCGCACTTCTAAGATTTTTTAATAAATATATCGCAATAAGTAAAATAAAACCTGCCAATTAATTAAATTCTTTTAAAATTATTAAGTCCCTTATGGACCGCGACAGCGTGACGTCACCAAATAGTTGTTGGCTAACCTGATCTGTTTCCAAACAAACTTGTAATCATAGATATATGACTTGTACCTTTAAATTGATGTCATTTTGTCATTAATGTCATTATACTGTATTTGATTAAGTTTTTTCTGTATATTTTATTAATTAAAAGACATTTTATATATTTTTTCAAAGCCCAAAACACAAAAATATCATTTACAACATTCTTCAAAACACAGCATTTGAAAATCTGCGCATGGCAATTGTTATTGTTTGGAAACAAATTTCAGGTTAGCCAACTGTTTTGCGACGTCACGACTATCGTGGTCCATTGTAAGATATTTTGTTTTATGTAGTAAAATAAATACGGTACCGTATAACGTGTTAGATCAAAGTCTATAAAACATAAAGATTTTTACGTCACAAGACTACTGACAGATCATATGATCAGTCGAGGAGCTCCCATTTAATTAAGATTTGTAGTTCCAAAAAGTGCTTGGGCGTAGTCGACAAAACTTCTGTTCAATAATTCAATATTTGTTAAAATCGTTTACGTAAGACCAGAAAAATGGCTCTAAGCGACGCAGATGTACAAAAACAGGTATGTGTAATTTTTTTTGCGAACGACTTGGTCTTCCATCTAGCCCACTTATGGAAATTGATTTTATAAAATGTAATGGTATAGTTAACAAAAGTAATATTTCCTTTTTCAAAATTTAGATTAAACACATGATGGCTTTCATTGAGCAAGAAGCTAATGAAAAAGCTGAAGAAATCGATGCTAAAGCTGAAGAAGAATTTAACATTGAAAAGGGCCGTCTTGTGCAACAACAGAGACTCAAAATTATGGAATATTATGAAAAGAAAGAAAAGCAAGTCGAGCTACAGAAGAAAATGTAAGAAACATTATGCGATTTTCATATTAATATTAAAACTAATTTGGTCATGTGATCCCCATTAATCAATTTGCCTTACATTATTTCATGTAATACTTATTTCCCTCTACAATCAACCAATTAGTTGCAACAATAAGTGCCTATTCACTGTTGTGTAGTCAATTCAGTAAAAAAAATATGCCTATTTTAATGAGTATATCAAGTATTTACTTAAGTTCATATACTTATGTAGTTCAGTTTAAATGTTTTATACATAAGCCATGTTTTATAAATATTTAATGTTTTAGTCAATCATCAAACATGTTAAATCAAGCTAGGTTGAAAGTATTGAAAGTAAGAGAAGATCATGTTCGTGCTGTCTTGGAAGAAGCACGTAAACGTTTGGGAGAAGTTACCAAAGATCAAGGAAAATATTCTCAAATTCTTGAGAGCTTGGTTCTTCAAGGATTATATCAGGTTTGTAAAATTTTCATTGATAATGGGTGTGCAATATGGAATTGGAATGTTTGTGTTCATAGTCATATAAAGAAAATATATATTTTCTGCATGTAAAAATAGTAAAAATACTTCAATTTATTGTGTATACTTTAGTGATAAGTATGAACTATGGAAATTTCATATAGGTATTGAATTATGTACTTTTTCCTAAATCTGTACTTACATTAAATTTCAATTTAAAACTCAGAACCTATATTTTTCCATATGGAAATACTTTCAGTAAACTTCTGATAAGCTACTGTTTGTTATTTAAATATTGAGTAAAGAATTTAGTCAATTGGTTTTTAATAAGTACATAATTTTTTATTAACTATTTAGCATACCTATTTTATAATCTTTACTTGATATTTGCTTGGGTGCATATAGCAATAAAAGCATCTTGTACTAATCTTTATAGACAAAATACACAGAAATTCTTGAGAACCTCATTCTACAGGGGTTATTTCAGGTAAGGATATTGAGATTAATTTACATTTATTTATAATATGTATAGATGGTCTAGTACACCAAGCACCTTGTATATAATTTTTGGTTTATTAAGACAGGTACGTTATTATTGCAGTAGTTTTTCATCTTACTAAGAACAACAAGTAACAGGCAAATATATGTGTAAAGTTAAAATATATTTTTTGTTTACCTCAGTCAGTTTTAAGATAGAAATAGACAAAGTTTATGAATAGGATACTCGATGGGCTAGCCTCTATACAATTGCAGTGATATTCCTGGCAAAATTTTGAATTATACATCTGGAACTTTTTTTACATTTACTATTAGGATGTATATTTTTTATAATAATCATTATCACGATTCTTTGCCAGAAATAACATTGCTTGGGTTTGGTATTAAGTTTGTTGCTTACTATGTTGTACAAGTTAAAACAACCCAATAACCTTTTATGCACCAAAGCGTCACTAAATAGTTACAGCCAGAGGATGACTAGTATAAACATCCAGTACCGCTAATGGTGCATACAACATTTTATTTTATACTTCACATAAAATAAAAAGTAAAATATGATACTACTTTTATCATCCATTTTGCCATCTTAACGGATGTACGTTTAGCGTCCATAACAACAATCTGATTTTTATTTAACAGATTGACTTTTACAACTATGTGTGTGAGTGTTCTGTTTTGCAATAAATAGAATTACCAAAATTGAATAGAAAATGTCTTTAAAAAAATGTTGTCCCATAAATCTGAGGAAATTATTGGTGTACTTTTAAAAATTTTAAATAATATATTTTAAAATAATTTTGTCCATAATAAGAAGCAGCAATTAATTAATAAAACTCTTTCATTATGGACCAGTTGTTATAGATATATTTACATTTCTTGTATCCTAAACATTTTGACTAAGTAACAACAAAGTGAAAAATAAATATATTTCTAGAGTAATATTTGTAAATTTGGTTTATATTCTTTTTTTTGCATGGGGATCGAGAGTACAGTTTGATAGTTAATTTTTATTTAGTATTAGAATAGAATATTTTTGATTTTCTTATTAATTTAAATGGAAATTTTGTATGAATTAATACATAAACATCTATTTTTAAATCTGACATTAGTTGCTGATGTTTTGTCAGTTTTTACTTTACTAATAAAAATTATTTTTAAATCTTTAATTGTTGTAGTTGTTTGAAAAAGATGTGACAATAAGAGTTCGTCCACAAGATAGGGATTTGGTCAAATCCATCATACCAAATACCCAAACAAAGTACAAGGACATAACTGGTAAAGATGTACATTTAAAAATTGACGATGAATCCCACCTGTCCCAAGAAACCACCGGAGGAATTGAGTTATTTGCTTTGAAGAACAAGATTAAGATTAATAACACTATGGAAGCTCGTTTGGAGCTTATCTCTCAACAATTGGTACCTCAAATTCGTAACGCTTTGTTTGGCCGAAATGTGAACAGAAAATTCACCGACTAAAATGGTTAAATTGTATGTCCAAATAGTATTTAAAAATCATTAATTGGCTTAGGTAATTCAAGTAAATTAACTATCTGAAAAATTTAATATGTATATAAAATTTATACACCATTCCTTGTAGATTATAGAGCAGAGCATAATTCTGTCATTTGTATTTGTTACTATCCACTTTTAAAGATTGTTTTTTTTACCATTTTTCATTAGAAAGATGTAGCTTGAAGAGCATCTCCGTATTTTTGAGCAAAATTAATTACTATTAATTGTTATATGTATATAAATTTTTTTCTGTAAAAATTGTATTGCAATAAAATTTGTTGTTCACATATTGTTTTTTAATAATTATTAAAAACTAAGAAAAACGGTAGACTTTATTTTGAAAATATTTTACAAGCAATGAAGATGTTAACCCATATGTCAAAATAACTTTGGATTATATGAAATGAGGTGCTGCTTTCACATTCATTTCTTCAGGAAAATTAACATCTTTTTTATAATTAAATTAAATTGTTTTAACTAGTTTCACTTAGATGTTATCTCCTTCCTGTAGATACTTGTTCTTTTGCTCAGTTTTAATATATTTTAATTTCTTGTACTGTCATGTATGATCATATGACGAGTAAGACTATGACTCTGTGAAAACTTTGATTGGCATAATTTGCACTGGTAAGGTTTTTCTCCAGTATGACTTCTTGAATGAATTTTCATAGAATACGATTCTCTAAATTTCCTCCCACAAATTTCACAAGTATGTCGTTTTTCACCAGTGTGTATTCTTCTGTGAGCCGTCATTTGAGAGGAAGCTTTGAATTTTTTCCCACATATATCACATTGATAAGGTCTTTCGTTTGTGTGAACACGTGTGTGAATTTGAAGCTCAGTTGTAGTCGCAAAAATTTTAGAACAAATAGTACATGGGTGTCTTAGAGCCCTCTTTTCTCCAGTATGGCATCTAGAAAAAAAAATTGTAAATTATTTTCCCTTTTTGAAAAATCGTGTTAATTACCTTATATGGTTTTGTAATTGTTGAGATTTTGGAAAAGCTTCCCCACATTCGTTGCACAGATATGGACATTCATTTGAATGCTTGCAACGTATATGTTCTGACAGTTTTACTTTTTGAGTAAAAGACTGTCCACAATCTTGACAAATAAATGGACGTACGTCTGTGTGGATTATTTTTTTATGCTTTACTAATGAACTTCTGTATGGAAAGGTTCTATTACAGAGTTCACATTGATGTGGACGTTCTCTGGTATGAGTCTAAAATGAATTAGAGATTGGTTTAATGTGAAATTTTTCCTGAATTAAACAATAGCTATCATAAATTTCTCATGGTGCTTAGTATATGCAGAGCACTTTTAGTATTTCCTTGTTGAATTGTCTGAAGAGGAGGTCCTATATATATAGCCCTATTGTGTTTAGCTGCTGAATCTCAGCTACGTTTGCCCATGCGGTTTCTTGCTCACTAATAACACTACCTTAGCTATTTATTATTTCCTTCCTATGGTTTTGCACTGGTACCTTATTTGTGTGCTTTTAGATAAGCACATTATGGCGTAAGGAGTTGAGGATCTGTCTCTTTACCCCTGATAACCTTTGCCATTTCAGGTAAGCTCCTGGTGTCTATGACGGAATTACTCTTTTGAGAGTGGCCAGTTTCCTAGAAGTTCTTCATTGTATTCCCTAACTGTTTGGTTGTTAGTTTATGGTGCTTTAGAGCCAGGGATAGAAATAAATATTCCAATACCACTCTTGATATTTATCCTTTTCACAGCATATACCATCTGCAGGTTCTTAGCTATTATTTGACCTTTCTTTCTACCAGGCATTTTAATCGGGGTTTTATATGGAGATTTTATTTTTCAATTAATCTCAGACATCAATCAACATCAGTAAATTACTGTTAAATCTTTATAGAATATAAATGGATATATTCCACAAAGTAAAAGG
This sequence comes from Hermaeophaga mercurialis, assembly GCA_951812935.1. Lineage (NCBI taxonomy): Eukaryota > Metazoa > Arthropoda > Insecta > Coleoptera > Chrysomelidae > Hermaeophaga > Hermaeophaga mercurialis. The sequence goes on from OX638360.1 coordinate 19,682,332, forward strand.
ATAGAAATAATTATCATATTTATAGAAAATTGTCACCTATTAGTTTTAAGTGCCTGTGGTGTAATTTGCTCTATAGTATTTTTTAAAATTAATTCAAACAAAATTACATAGTTATTCATATTAATACAATTTAATACATACCATCATATGTATTTTGACCTGATATTTTGTAGTAAATCTCTTATTGCAAATATCACATTCATGAAATTTTTCGCCAGAATGACTTCTTAAATGAACATTCAATTTACAACGATCATAAAATTTTAAACTACATTCGTTACATTCATGCTTTTTACTTATTTTATTGTGCTGTCGTAAGTGCTTCTGTAGATTGCCTTGTTCATAAAACTGTTTATTACAAAAAATACATTGGTGTGTTTTAATTGTTGTGTGGAGTTTCATATGCCTTTTTAATGAAGGTGAAGATGTAACGACTTTGTTGCAGATATTACACTGATATTTATTATAAACCAGTTCTTTCTGTAAGCAAAGAAAATCTAAATATGAAAATTTATTTGAATGTGAACATATATTTATTATATTTGTACAAGGTTGAAAAAGGTAAAAGAAAACTTTTTTTTACCACTTTACTATGGCTTCTATTTTCAACATACATCATCAACTAACACAGTAAGAATATTATTATTAACATAAAGAAAATTGTATGTACTTGTCATTTCAAGGTGTAATTGCATATATCTATGGAGCATTACTGCCCCTAAAATTAAAAGTTATTTTTATGTCTTAATTTATGAATTCCAAATTCTACATCATTTTAGTAGTTTTATAAACAATGAATCTTTATTTTAAACTAATTGAGAGATATCATGGTCTGTTGCTTCTTACTAATCCAAATAGTTTCTGAAATGGATATTCTTAAAATACCTGAGAAACGGGTTCAAGATTGGGTCGATTACAATCTGATTCCATCTGAATTATATTATTATGTGTAGAATAAACTTGTAACTCCCCCAATTCGGGCTTTATAGAATAAATATTTTGTGACTTTAAAATGTTTTGTAATAGCTTGTCGTTTTCCAAAGCTTTGTTTCTGAATATATTAAAATGTGTTACTTCATCAAAGCATAAACTGCATAGAAGATTGGGCGTTGAATCATATTCATTTAACTAAAAGGAATAGAGTAAATGAAGAATCAAGAACAAAATGTTATCCATTTGTACTTGTAATGACGTGATGTTTTGTACAATATCTACTATATTATCTTTAAATAAATGTTTCATAACGGTACTTTCATTTAAGCAGATTCTACATATCCTTCCTAAATTGAGATGAGAATAATCTGCCATTTTAAAATATTGCTTAAAAACTGACGTTTGTTAGGTTGTTCTTCTTCTTTTACTAAAAAGTCATTATATAAGACAGTTGGCCAGCACGTATTGAAATTTTTGAGGGTCGGCTCATTATTGAGTCTGAGAATGTCTCATTCCTATATTTTGCAAACTGTCGTATTTCTGAGAATATGAATAATTCAATTAATTTTTTAAAATACTTGTGTTATTCAGCTCTTAAAAGTGCGGAGGTGTAAGTTCTTGATAAAATCAGGTACTGTACACCAATTTTCGTAATGAAGGCATATATTTGAAAAGTGCACAACAAATTAAACCCAGAACATAACAACCAAATAATGTTGCCACAGTGTACAATCGAAGATATAAGTTTTTTGAACTTTGTTAAAATTGTATCAATGTACCATAAGCATTTGTTAAAAAACAATGTTTTATTATATTACGCCGCGTAGGTATAGACCAAATAGACGATACAGAAACTTTTTCGATAATTGTGCAACAAAGCTGAAACATTTCAGTGACTTTTTTGTCTCGGCTCCGTATTGTCATCGGATTTTGCAGCAATCGCGAGTTCCGTTTCTTGTCTCGAAATTGTTTTGCTGTCTTGAATGTTTCCAAAAACTTGTCTTTTTGTTTCCTGTTTCTGGTTTATCTGTTTGGTCTGAACGCAGCATTAAAATTATATACATTTTTTGTCTCATACAGAAAATGAGCTACGAAACTAGTATACCCGTTTTTCAAAATGTTAAAACCACCTTATATCTAAAGATTTACATTAAAAAAATATATTTGTAGAAAGCGCAAGTAATGTATAGAATGCTGTTATTTCCGATGTAAAATTTACCGAGGTTGAATTAAAAGAATGTCGTGGCACGAAAAGGTGATCTATGGATATTTTGTTTTTTGAAAATAATCTATTTTTATTGTTCATAATCATATCTTTCATGATTCACGTATAGAGCAAACATGCACCTGGTACCAATTTTGTTTTTTATTACTTTCAAGTCATTTATTTATTGGATATTATATAAATATTACAAAAATAAAAAACCGCTAGATTTATTTCAAATGGTATGAATAAATGGAACCATATAGAAAGTATTTTTGGGTATTCAACCTGCCATGAAAATTAAATGTGGCGAGCTTATGGTTTTGCATCGAAAATGACAAACATTTTTCATTTTTATATACGACGGTAATCCCAAAATAAAGTCTCCCATTTTTTTAGAAATACAAAAATTCGTCTGTTAATATTTACATTGTTTTAAAGTTTGAACATTTGTATATTTTTCTAAATAATCGCTACTTCGATAGATGCATTTTTGTCGATTCTGTGACAGTTTTTGTATTTAAAAATTGCAAGAATAGTTTCTCTCCGTCCCCAATGTTTTGGAGACATTACTTTTGGGATTAACCTCGTATATGCAGTAGAGACTTATGATAAAGGATTAGGATTAATCTAAATGACTAGAAAAAAAAATAGAGAATGCAAGAAAAAATTGACTATATAAATTTTATATCTTTATTTATGAATGCATTCAAATTAGGATTGAACTGAACGAATAAAAAGCTCGAATGATGTGACAAATTATAACAACTACAAATGTGAAAAGTCAAATAGTAGTTTTGTTTGTAACATTTTTATTTGCGACAGCATTTATACTATTTATAGGATCGACCTGAATAAATGAAATAAGTTCAAATGCAGTGGAAAGTTTGCTATAAATTTTCTTTGTAACCGGTTTTGTTTGTTAAATATTTTAACTTAGTTGAACGTCACAATTAAAAAATGTTCGAATGCGGTGAAAAATTGTAACTATTGTTGGATAATTTTATTTGTAACTTTTTGTAAATTTATTTAAATTACCATTAAGCTGAATGATTGGAAAAAGTTTGGAGAGCAGTGGAAAGTTGAACAAAACTATTGAAGTAAAGTTCGGATGTACTGGAAATGCAATTACTAGTTTTGTTGGTATTTTTTAAAGAATAAGTGAAAAGTTAGTTAAACAATTTTACTTGTGTTTTTTTTATTTGCGAAATTATTTAAACTAGAATTTTACAGAACTTAAAGAAAATTAGGAGAGCAGTGAACATTTGATTACAAAATTTAATTTTAACCATTTTTTTGCAACAGCATTTAAATTAGAATTTTAATAAACAATTAAAAAAACTTTCCATGTCAGTGAAAAAAATACTTGCAACCTTTTAATTTGTAAATACCTTTAAATTAACATTAAACAGAATGATTGAAGAAAAATTGGAATGTACGCATCGACAGTGAATTATATATTGTTGGTTAAATTTTTTTTTATAAGCAACAGCATTTAAAATAGAATTGAACTTGGAATGATTGGAAAAATATTCAAGTGTAGTAGAAAGTTAACCACAAATTTTGTTCGAAACTTTTTTATTTGCGAATGTATGAAAGTGAATTTTCCTGAAAGATTGAACAAAGTTATAAAACAATGCAAAGATGATTGCAAAATGTACTTGTAACTTATTTCGTGCAAATGCATTTAAATTAAGATAATAAATAATAAAAAAATATTCAAGATCAGTAGAAAATAAAGTTATTTGTAACCTTTTAATTTGTAAATATCTTTAAAATAATATTAAACAGAACGATTGAAGTTAGAATGTATTACTCGAAAGTTAACTATACTAATTTGGGCTGTAATTTTTTTATAAGCAACAGCTTTTAAAATTGAACTAAAATGCGAATGATTGAAAAAATCATCAAATGTAATAGAAAGTTAGCTACAAACTTTGTTCGAAACATTTTTATTTGTGAATGTACCTATTAAAGTGAATTTGGCTGAACGATTAAAAAAAAAGATAGAAGAGCAATGAAAACGAGATTATAAAATTTAGTTGTAACTTTTTTCTTGCAAATGATTTTATATTATGATTGCAATAAATAATAAAATAAAGATTCAAGATCAGTTGAAAATAAAATGATTTTTAAATATGTTTAAAATAATATTAAACAGAATGATTGAAGTTAGAATATATTAGTTAACTGTACCTAATAATTTTGGTTGTAATTTTTTTATAAGCAACAGAATTTAAAATAGAACTGAATTGCGAATAACTGAAAAAATCTTCAAATGTAATAGAAAGTTAGCTACAAATTTTGTTCCAAACTTTTTTATTTGAAAATGTATAAAAGTGAAGTTTGCTGAACCATTGAAGAAAAGCTCGATTGTAGGTATTCATCGAAAGCCAGTAACTTGTTTTGGTTGTAACTGTGTTATAAGTAACAGCATTTAAAATAGAATTGAACTTCGAATGACTAAAAAATAATCATCAAATGTAATAGAAAGTTTGCCACATATTTTGTTTGAAAATTAAGTTAATGACTGAAAAAATACAATTGGAGTTCTGTGGAAAGTTATATAAATCGACATTTTATCCATAACTTTTTTATTTGCGAATACACTTAAAATCATAATTGGATTAAAAGATTAAAAATGTTTCAAGAGGAGAGAAAAGTAAATTTTACATTTTATGTCCTGTCTAACTTCTTTATTTGCATTCAAATTAAGATTCAACTGAAGTAGCTAACGAATATATTTCCAAGATGGGTTAATATTTTTTAATTGGCAATCGGAATGGTACGGTCCTGATGTTGTCTTGTGGAATGCATCTTCTCCCCATATTACAAGTCGGAGGTAGCAAGTTTCGGTTCTAGTCGGTCATTCAAGGTAGTAAGTTCACAGATTCCCTCTGGCAGGTTCCATCGCCACACCTGCACGAAACATTCGCTACGGCAAACTCGATCTCCCGGACTTGAATCGAGTGCTCGAGGTGGCTGCGCGTCGATCGTCGATAGTCTTTCACCTGCACACGGCGGCAGTTACAAACAAAACTAGTGGCATACCTGTTCCCAAATGCTGTGTTAGCTTTTGAACCCTACATATATTTTTCCACATTTTGAAAAGTATATGTATTTGTGCGCGAGTTTTAGTTTGTCCTTTGAAACTTCGAAATTTGCAGTTTTTCATGTAAGTGTAACACTTGTTATGATTTAAATTGTTTTTAAGTCGCTGACAGTGCTGATAACGACAGGTGCATATCAAATAACACTAAATTACAAATTGCTTTATTTATGGGTTTGCCTACGTGATTTTTATTGGGTACCAAGAGCTAATTATCCTGTTTTCTACCTGTACCCAGTCTGTGAAGGTACCTCAAGTACCTGCCGCGACTTCAGGTACGAGGAGCGTACGATATTATTCTAGTAAACATTTTACAAAAATATCAGCATATTAATATCTAACTAATTCAAGTACCATAATTTTAACTCATACAACATTTGCACAACTTTTAGATAAGCCTTTAAACTCCCAAATATATTACCTGAGCTATCGACCATTCAGTATATATAGAGATTTCCTGGTTTTTTTATGTCATGGCAAATAATAATAATAATAATCATCATCATCATTGTCCACACACGATATCATATTTGCGGAGTTCAACGGATATGGGGAAGAGAGCAGTACTATTATTATTATTGAAAAAATCTTCTAAATACACTTTAATTAGAATGTTAAATTTCTGCAGAAGATTAACACTTTTCTTGTAATTGTGAATCATTCTCAATATAATCCGTAATTTTAATAATAAATATTCAAATTTTAAAAGATAAATATATCTACATCCTCAAACATTCTTATTTAAAAAAATAGTTTTTAATAAAAAATAAATTAATGATTTGTAAGGCACTTTGTATAATACATTATTATTAATATAAATTGACACATCAAGACAATCTTTAGACATTAATTGTCATCATATGAATTTTACCAATTTAAAAAAATATTTGACAAAAAATTAACCTTTAAACTAAAGCAATTACAGTAATGAATTTAATTATACAATTTATGCAAACAAAATAATGTTAGTCATTAAAATATTGATTTTACTTAGGGAACTAACTCTTATAATGGTTATAATAGATTTTTTTTTTTAAATTCAAAAAATTGGGTTTCAAAAGTGTGATAAAACAACTGATATAAAATTAAAAATTATAATGTTAGTTGAATTTATTTAATAACAAATATATTTTTTGAGAAACATTTTGATTAAAAACATTGCATCGATTAATTTGCATGCAAAACTAGTAAAAATGGTTTTATTCATTTACAAGATCTAAAAAATTTTGTAAAATATCACCTATTTTAAGTAATTTGAAACTTCTTCAAAGTCATATATCTTTTTTTAAGCAGTAGAAATATTTATTAACCGTTTAATCTGTTTCCAGCAATTTCCAAAGACTTTTAAATAAGCACAGTCTTGAGATGACTATTTTTTAAATTGGTGTCATCAGGATTGCCTGCCGTGGTGATTAGCATCGTGGTCTGTGTTGACTTTGTTACTGTTTCGCAGCTTAATCCAGGAATAGCATTTTCAACTAGACAATCAATGAAAATAATTAAAATGGGGTCACAGTAAAATTAATTTCTAATTGTGAAAAAATACAAATTTTATTTGGTGAGATTAGAAAATTATAAATAATTTTCTATTTGGAATTTGATATGTACAGTTTTAAGTTTACTATTTATTGAATGGCTCTCGTATTTGTTGCAAACGCGAGGATCATTGGAAAGGAATGTGGAATGAAAAGTTGTCAATATTTATGTGAGGTTGTGGGAATGTATTAAGCATAAAATGACTCTGATGAAATTATATTTATATATTCTACTAGGTGTGTTACTAAATAATCCTCTGTTATTGTGGCTTGGAAGTTTATTTTAATTGCCTGATTTCTCAGATCTCTTTACTATGCAGGAGTAAAGAAATTTTGGAATTTATTTTAAACTCTAGACTTACTGGTGTTAATAGTTATACAACGTGGACATCGCAGCACCAATTTAGTTGTGAGATGATTGATTTAGCTCTGAAGAAGTTCAAAATGGCCACTTGATTAGAGGGCCTTCAGTAGGTAACAAATATTTGGATTAAGAAAAAAATAGAGGTACAACTGAGAGAATAACAAACCAAAAAAAACTATAAAAAGGCGAACGGACTATTTCCAGAAAATACTGAAAGATGAAAATAGTGATGGAGAACATGAAGGGGAAGCAGGAATTAATTTGCTTAGAGTCATCAATAGAAAAATAAACAAAATAAATAATTAAAATACTAAAGAAAGACTCTAAACGTCTTGGTAAAAAGGGAGTGCACAAAGAATGAATGAAATAAGGAAAAAAACTTCTTGCACAATCGATAGGGCAATAATTAATAAAAACTGTAGACAATGTCCAAAGGTTGAAAGGAAACAGTACTTGTAATTGCACATCAAATAAATATGGGAACATTGTTTTCATCAAAATGAATCAGACTCTGTTTGATAATTCGATAGTATAAAAATCTGTCACGATTTCGAAGTTTACGTGCTGATGATCTTTAGAAGATCTATTGAAAAATTTCATTTAAGCTATTTATTCACTAGGCAAAAAAAGGATGGAAGTAATAAGTTGAAAACACTGTAGACTGTAAAATGGGGTACACTGGGTGATAAACGCAGACGACGGGGTAATAATGAAGAAATCAAAAATGAGTTGGAAGAAACGGGCATGAATTTCCTAACACCAGCGGAAGAAGTTAATTTAAAAATAAATACCGAAAAACAGAACGAATTGAAAAACGTTGTATAAAAGAAAAAGGCAGAACTTAATAAAAAGAAAGTTACAAAAACGGAATTAGTTAGAAAGAATTATCGCAGATGATGCGATTGAAAGGAAGAGGTAGAGAAATAAAAGTTTGAAAACTTTTCTAGAGGATCTAAAGGCTATCCACATAAAACAATAATTAGATAGAAGTTTTTTTTGGAAAAAAAGATGAAGAGAAACATGATTCATGATAAACCAATAAGTAATAAATATTTAAAAGAGCTCCAAATTAGTTAGGAAATTGATGAATCAAGAATACGTTAGCTAACTGATGTCATCTTAGTAGAAAAGATTAAAGACATAGTCACTCAAGATTCAAGAAAAAATAAGACCAAGGGAAATATGGTACGTGGAAGTTGAACCAGGCCTTGAAGAAAAAGGAGTACGTAACTGGAAGGAAACACAAGAAACTGAAAAATAACAATAATTACCAATTTTTAGAAAGACGTGGACTGGAGGAATATCATTAAGTTAGGCCTGTGTATAACCAAAATAGAAATAAATGTGCCCGTGTGTTTCAATAAATTTTGTTATGTATTTTTTACAATGTGGAAATCATTTTTAGATATTTATGAAAATCGTTGAGACCTCTCAATTTTAAACTCGATTGTACGTTCTCTAAACGAAAAAGGAAATATACAGTGTGATTCACTAAGCTACGGACTGTATTGGACATATATAAATCATCCTGTATATTTCGATTTTCGTTCGGCAAAAATAAGTTTATTCCATAAGCGGTTTTCACATACGAACATTTCACTTATCATGTTTCTGATATTTGCATGACTACTGTAAACTGGTACGAAATCGAAAAAATTTAAAGCATAAAATATTTCTCGGAACTGATTTGTTATTGTGACTTAGTTTTAAAAAAGTTGACTGGAATTCCCATTTATTCTAATTACGTTCAATAAAAAACATGAAGGAAATTATTTAATTAAATAACACGATAGCAATTGATTATTGTATGTAAATTCTCAATAGATGATAAACAACCATCAATTAGTCCATGCTTATTTAGTACATTTTAATTGTTCAGCAAATTGACGGAGTTTTCAGGTACAATTTAGCTACGTTGTAAATATGAATTTTTACTGAGGAAAAAACTTTAACCTAACATTATTAATATTTTTTATGCAGCTAGTGCATACCTTTTTCACCTAAATTTGATGTTAAAGTGGTTGTGTTAGAATCCTAAATTTTTTCAAGTACATTCCAAAATTATCAAAAAAGTTTGTTAAAAATTTTAAGCAAACTAAAATACTAGAATTTCTTGTTTAATAAATCAAAAGCTACATCAAGCTTTTACTTTAGAATCTACATTTTTCGAAATTTGCTACATTTGTAAATAACAAGAGTAGTTTACAAAATAAATTTTTGCTTCCAAAGGCGATAAAAATACTTATTTCCACCCTACGCGGGGTATATTTACTTCTAGTAGTCTATGGACTAGATACAATGAAATTTGTGTAATTTTTTTCAAAATTTCTAGTTTCTGTTAAACAGTGTTTGGTGATTTGAAGTTCCTAGAGTATTTTAGTATTTTTTCTCTTGTCTAGTGGGTATTAGATATACTTTATATATTTTCTAGTCGAGAATACGCTGATGTTATATTTAATTATGGCTTTTGTAATGGTAGTGCTACAGCTGCAAAAACTAAATATGGAAGAAGGTTCCCTGGCCGAAGCTTATCAAATAATAATAAAACATTTATTCGTGTTTTAATTACGAGTACTTTGGAAAACACAGCAGATTCGCAACGGTTACGTTAAATGAACATCAAGAAGGAATGCATATTATGGAAAAAATATTTTGAAATTGTTAATAATAATCCTGAGATTAGTACAATTAGACTATATATATGCTATAAATGTACATTTACAGAATAAAAAAACATAATCTTATACTTTGAAGGTAAAATTTTGGTTGTACAATTGTCTGCAGAAAAAGTAAAAGTAGATGAGAAGATTCAGATTTTCTGCTCTTTCGAATTAAAAAAGGCAATTAGAAAATGTCGGTGTTGTTTTATGGAAATACGTATTGTTAAATTTTTTGTTAGGCCGGTCCTGGATTTTCTTTTTAGTAATACATTGGATAGGTTTTCCAGATAAAGTTTATTGCGCGTACCAAATATCACAATAATATACAGAGTAATTCGGAAGTTGTGAGCTCCGAAGCAAATAGGCTGAATTGATAAAACACCTTGTATCTCAGTTACAAAGGGTGGAAAGACATTAAATATAGGTTGTTTGGAACCACCAAAGTGACGCTCATCTACAGTTGAAGTTAAGCCCTTTCGCAATGAAACATCCTCTTGATTATGTAGAATTTTGAAAGTTGTTGAATCAGTGACCATCCCCGTACCTAAAGCCGTAACTAAAAAAAACATAAATAAATAATTGAATTCTTTGTGAATTAAAAAAAATTAAAATAATTCGTCAGTATCGTTGTTGACCTTTAACCTTAAAAAAAACTTGACACTCGCAAATAAATAAAACCAATAAGTTGTGTAATAGTTCAAACTTCCTCTTCTTATATGAATGCCTTGAACTTGACATTTTAATTTATCGACTAAGGGTTTTGTTTTCATAATTATTTAAAAATAAGTTTGTTCACATAACACATAACAAAACGTTCATTTTGACTGTGTGAAGCTCAATACAATCATTGATGACTTAAATTTTTTTGTTCGGTATTTATCACTTTATATTTTAAGGAAAAATATCAGGTTAACTTACTTAGGTTACTTTAACATTTTTTCAAGTATGCTTTGAATATCCGTAGGGAATAAATATAAAAAAAATATACTTATGAATTTTAAAATAATATTCTATTTATACTATAATATACTAACAGAAGATTGAGTAACTGAGTGGTAGAGTCTAGGATTGGTGATCCAGAGATCTCCGGTTCGAATCCAGATAGAGGAGGGAATATTTCTGTTTTGACTAAAACCAGAAATGGTTTCCCAATCAAATTAGCTTCAAATTAACAGGTTTTCCAAAAGTGGCACCGGCAAACAGTAACAAAGCCTACACAGGTCACGAGGAAGACGTAATATATGACAGAGGTCATTTACTTAAAATCAATTAAAACGAGAAAATGAAGTACACAATTGTGTTATTAATGTCGTTTAGTCTGTTGCATACAAATAAAAATATTATGCATTTATTACATATTATCAGGATTTGAAGTAACAACTGACTGCATGAATTGCGGTATAAACAAATGTCATATTCAAATGATATTTTTTGAAATTAATATTTGATAATTCATTGTCTTTGTTTGATTAACATACAAATTCGTTAATTATAACACTTATAAACAATTAGGTATTAATTTGTTATTTCACCAATATTCTTTGTTGTCAGAAATTTTTGCAGCCGTAAAAATTAGTAATGCAACATATAAAATATAGGAATGGAATCGTAAATGCATATAATTAATTAAATACGGTTCGTGATGTAAACAAAATTCCTACATTTCATGGTTTTTGGCTTTTTAGCATACACAAATTTTATTGTCCGTGTCACAACAGGTGGCGCGTTATAAATTTCAAGGATTTTAGTATTAACTCTAAAATAACATTTTTTAGTAACTGTTACAAAATTACTTTTCATTTAACTTATAAAAAATGTAATTTTCGTCCTAAATATATTTTTTAAATAATTCCGAATCTGTTAATTAATAAATGTTATGAATGTAATAAAATTTGTTTGAAAATAATTTTATAGTTATAATGAAGTTCGTGGTTGTAAAAGAATCAAAAATTTTTATAGAAAATTAAATCCGCAAGGGAACCCTCAATAACGTATCTGGACAAAAATTCAGTTTGATTCTAAAAATACAACATTAATTAAAACGAACTAATATTTTGGCGATTTGTGTCACTGTCCTCAATAAAACAGTAAATTTTTTATTCCATCTGTACGTAATTGAGTACGATAACATGAATAACCAAAAGCTTAGTAAATTTTTAATAATGATGGGTTTTTGGAATTAAAACGATCAATTTTGTCCAAATATGTTAGTCTTGAGGGTTTTCTTACATTTTTTATATCATTTTATAAAATTGTGACTATATCAAAGATAGAAATGAAAAAACATGTTTCTGGTAGCTTCAAATTATGAAGAATTGGCAAAAATTGCATATGAAGTCTACTGAAAGGCTGCAGTGTATATCTTCTGGCATAACTTTTTTTTTTCGACCATTTTCAAGTTACCTTTTTTTCTTGTATGCACTTATTGATATTTATATCCAGGTTCTGTAAGTTCCTTACTTCGTAAAAAATTTTACTCTTTTTCAGATAAAATTAATCAATTAAATGCACTGGATTTATCTTTACTAGTATCTCTACTATTCTCATTTACTTCCTCCCAGTGGTGACTTCCGTTCACAGTTGTTATGTCTCCAAATTCTTTCCTTAACAGTACACATTTTGCTTTACCACACATATAATAATTTATTTTAATTCAAGTATTTCTAAAGTAAATTTGAAGTTCTTAAGTTTGTTTATTAATTGTGTTTAGTTTATCTTTGTTTTCACTGATGTATTGTTTTGCATTCCTGTTATATAAATTGTAGACCTGAAGATGGCTTTCTAAAAGTCGAAACTAGTTGTCTTTTTGAATAAAAATTGTTGTGTTATGATTTCGAGTTTCCTTTGATCACACATGCATAATACTTTTAATTTCTTCTCCATTAAATTATTTTTTTGGTAATCAGCACCTTTTTATCTCTCCTTATGAGGCTTATCTAAGTTTTGAAAGATGAGGCATTATTACCTTTTATTGTACGATTATCAGATTTGAAATTTATAGATAAGGGGGAAAAATGGTAGGAATTGAGGACAAATTCTGTAAAATTGTATAATTTTGTTCGTACATTTGTGTTTTTGCTAAACATTAGCAGATGATATGAAGATAATAGTAATAATAATATTAAATATATATTATCATTATGTTCCCTTTAGGAATTAACTACATCATTAAAGCAAAATGAAATATGCTGTAGTAATTCATTTATATTTCAATTGTTAACGTGCCTTAGATTAGAATTACGTTTTTTTTAAGTAGTTTATAAAACATCCTTCAATATGCGCGGTTGAGTAGACAAGGTACACCATCAAGGCCATCCATTGGCACGATTACTGTAAGCTAAAGTACCTATGTTTTCTATTATATTTTTATTTGTATAACTTTTCACATTTAAAGTATACCAACACGTGAAGTCCATTAAGAACGAGATTTATCGGGAAATAATTACATTGTGAGTTGAATGCAGACTTAATGGATCACATTTTTTATTTTATAACGTTCTTTTCGTGTCTATATCATAAATGGCATGTAGGTACCAAAAAATATTGGTGTTAAAAATACTGGTAGTTCTGGCAAATTGATAAACTAAGTACTACAATAGTCAACCTTTATTACTACTGGAGTTATTTTGTGATAACAGTGAATCAAGGCTATGGATTATTGTTATGAGGGCTCATAGTGTTAAACATTTTTATTTGACTTGTGGATCGAATTTTTGTTTATGCTAATGATAGATACAACTATTTTAGTATTCGGTAAACTGAAGAACAACAACTACTCTGAGTGGTAACAGAAGATCACTCAATTGAATTTTTTTCCAAAACTATTTGCTTTAGATAAAAAATTAAAAAAGTTGAAAAATCGAATTAGTCACTTTAAGTTCATTGTCTTACATTAAAGATTAATTATCATATTTTTAATTTCTGGATATGCACACAAATTGAATAAAGGCCTTTTACGATAAAGTTGAAATGACGTCACAAGGTAAGAATTGCGGCATTCTCATGTCTTAGTTTTTTTCCTTCAGTTAAAGATAATACTGTGACAGTGCTTATTTTTAATGAATATTGTATTGTGTTTTGTGTCAGTTTATTTTATGTTTGAAATTGCAATTTCAAGATATGTACTTATTTTTGAATCGAAACTCTAAAAATCTATAAAAAAACGGTGATTTTACTCGGCCAGAAAGCTATAAGGAGACAGCTGAGAATGTAATAATTATTCAACAACATAATAAGGAAATTTTAGTTTTTTCTCTTAAAAACAATACTGATTCAGAAGAATAAAGTAATCTTTATTTGCAATTATGTCTTTTATAAACAATATACAAGATGCTTTTGAAAACAAAAATATGTCTTAACTTCCAAATTTACATATATTATTTTATATGTTATAAAAATATATATGTATTATTTTTATGAAAAACGTAAAAGTCCAGTATACCTAAAACTGAATAAAGATTATCATTATTATTATTATCTAACATAGTGAGAATAAAGTAAAAATGTATTCCCTGCTTGCTTCTGTCCATAATTAATAAATATTTATTGTACTTGTTCCCTTTTATTTGCCAGCTCATCTCATATAAACCTTTGAATCCTTTAACCATTTGTTCGATTCAACTTTTTTCCATAAACACATTGATCATACTTCATATAAAAACAAATTTGTATACTAGAAAATATCTATATAAATGATAATAAACTATAGATTTAATTCAAATTTAGCTATTCTACTAAAGAATCATTATCATCATCATCATCATCATCATCGGTATTGAAATCAAATACCATCTTTGCTCCTTCAAGAAATCCAGACGAAGAACCGGCATGCACTTCTTTATACCTACAATAAAAAAGTAACAATTGTTCTTTTCATTATGCAGATTAAAAAAATGTCCCATCAAGCGATTATAAAAAAAATTGGAAAAATGTATAACTTTAGATGGAAAATTTCAATATAGTGGTACCTTGCACCTCTACTTTCTTGTTTCTCCCACTTTTATGGTCAGAATGTTGCCAGGGACGTCCAACTGTACCATCTTTAAAGGCCCACGTCTGATCCAAAAAAATAAACTGATTCTTTAATTTTTTTAATATACTCGTGTAGAAAATGCACACGTTTCATAGAAATATGTGGTAACTCCATTAAACCACGACGTGAGTCATCTTTCTTATATTTGAAACTAATATTTTTTAATGCTTTCCTTAGTGATGTTGCACCACCAATAAAAAAATAACGAACTTGGAATTTTCCTTTTAATGTTTTAAAAGATTACGTGTTCCTCTGGAAAAATACTTAATTTTACAACAGTATACTGGAGTTTCATAAATCTAATCCAACTTATAATTTTGTTTTAGATATTAAAAATTTCTATTGAAAATACTTGGTTTATACTTAAGTCTCTTACAGCAGTAAGTTCAAAATAGTTTGTTAAGTCTATTACCATTTGCTGGATGTACTGCTTAAATGCTTATGCATTTTAACCAAAGAACGAATGTCAAAATATCGATAAATTATTTTGGCAAGATCCATTTGACAACGATGTAAAGTATTGCCAACTTTTTCATTTCATTAATTAATTTCATTTACCCTCTTCGTTATATATCGCAAATTCCTTTTATTCTTAGTGTTTTTTTGCTTTTTGCTATTCTGTTGAATATAAAAATAACTAAAAATGATGTCATTTCAAATTTATCGTGAAAGACCCATAGTACTATCTACATTGACGTACTTCTTATCTCTAGTTTGTGGCCAAAAATATGAATAACCTCTACATATCTAATCTATCTATCTAACAATCTGTTTATCTATAGACGTATTGAATTTGTATTTTCATAAAGTATTTGAAGACGTATCTAAAAGTGCAAAACAATATCTATTTTTTTATCTTCGGCATAAGAATGTGTAGGTTAGTTTAAAAATTCATTAAAAATGCAAAACTATGTACAAATTGGGCCATTTTCTATTGTTATCGATAATATAATTTCTCCTAAATTATGTATTTTTTATTTTTTTTTATTATTATTATTATTATTTGTTTTAGAAACTAAACTTACTATAAATTAATCTTTTCTGTTTCAAAAATACGTTTTATTTTATTAATTTGTTATTATTTTAAACTTTACTTAATTTGCATTTTATTTGTTCTTGTCAAATAATTAAAATAACGTTTATTTATTGCAGAACGCATGACCTGAAGAATGTTTACCATAGAAAACTAATTTCTCCTCGAAAATGGAGTCGCCATATCAGCGGGAAATATTGTTATTTTTAACGTTCATCGGTTTAGTAAATGCCCAAGAAGAAGCCATTTGTTACGGACCTGGATCCGTCGCAGCGGCGGTTATTTTAACGTTTCTGTTGACATTGCTCTTAATATGGTCCGTCTACTATTGGAAAATCAAAAGGCGATCAAAAACCGGTAAGTCATTTGCACATTTAATTATATTAAATAAAAACACACAGAACATTTTTTAATAAAAGAATAATAAGAAAATAATAATTTCAAATTTATTTAATAGTTTCTGCTTAATATAAATATAGACAAAAAGCTCGTTTTTTAAGATAAGTCATTGAAATAAACATGAAGGTTCAAGTGGAAATCACTGTGGCACTCCGTAATATATAACGAGTCTAGTGAGTTCGGTTCTCAAATTTGTATTTAAGATTAAATAAAATATTGGAAACCATTTGTCAATGTTGGAAAAATTATTGACTGGGATGATACAAATATAGCATTACAATTTATTATTTTTAATTATTTTATAATAAAAAAATATGACGCGTTACTTTTTCTCAAGTCTCTGCTTTATTAATTTTATATATCACACTAATTAGGCATAGTGTAATGAGTTTGAAGTTGTTTTTAATTGCTAAATATTTTTCACATGTTTAACGAAACAGGAAATGGTAATGATCTAAGGAAAATTATTTACTAGGTTTTGATTAACATACGAGAATCACATTTTAGTTTTAGGTCTTAAAAGTCTCATGTAAAATAATGACTTTAAAGGTATTTAGATTATTATTATTGATACTAATTTTAATATAATTACTTAAGACATTATGCAATTATTTAGCATAAAATTTACACAATGCTTGTCTAGAGTCTTATCCCCTCCCTTTTTCATTTTAAAATAAATTTACGTTACTTTCCAATATTTAAACTTGTAAGCAGTGCCGTAACTAGGTTTTTTGGGGCCAAAGAAGCAGATCATTATTTACTTCTAAATAAAGTGACTTTAAAGTAATGTTAATTTTATAATAACTGTTTGTCCATATTTATTGTAGTGATAAGTTACTTTTTAAGGCACCTAGGAGTCTATTAACCAAAAAGTTACAGAATAGACCCCATAATCTGCTTACTTACATAAACTGTAACTAAAAAGTCGGTAAACTTTGAGGTTATAAATAATGGTAACGAGTACGTTAAATTTATCTAAATCCTTACTTCAGTGTCTATAAAGTAGGAAGGCATACTTTAAAGTAACACCGTAGATAATTATACTGTAACATTGTACTTTAAAGTTTTGTCTACTACAAAGTTATCGCCTAAGTAAACAATACGTAAGCAGTAATTTGTAATTTTACTGACTAAATAATAGGGGACATTTACATAATTGTGACAATTTTTAGGACTTTAAAGTAAATCTAACATTTATGTCTGTTTTTTGGGTCATTGTTAAGTTTTTAATACTAGTATATAGTAAATATGTACGCAGCAGTGTAATAGTTACCATAAATGCTGCATATTCATATCCCAACTGGTTGCAGGTAATCTCATATTTCAAAATACCTGGGAATTAATAATAATAAGAAAATTTGAAGGTAAAAATTACCATTGTGTAATTTTAAATTACAAAATTGAATTGTTAACTAAAAGCTGTTAATTGCCTTAATAATAAATAGTTAAGTTTATAAACATACTTGTTTACTTACCAATAATCTATTTCAGAATTGACTTGATTATAGATATATCACGAGAAAGTAATAAATAACGTTTTAACATAACAATTATAACTTACCTTTCTTAGCACGATACAATCATGAAGAATGTGATTTCACTCAAGTATATCTACTCATGTGTGACTTATAAATTATGCCCCAAATCCACATTCCGCAGGCCCGGCCCTCAGTTTTATTACAAAAAACTTTTACCTGTATATAATTGTATAAATATGATTGAAAATTTAAATAAACATACTCGTATTCTAAATCACGTCAAAAATATCAATTGATTTGGTTAACCAGTACCAAACTCCAATCGAAAACGATGATTGGCTGATTATATCGATGATGAGATAATAATGATATTTCAAAAAGCTGCCGTAAAATTATTTAATTTACTCATCCGGTCCACAGTTCTGGACTGTCGATTTAGACCTGTCAGTTGTATATACATGCTGTGTTAACTAATAAAATTACGTAGCCTGTATTATACTTTTGTGAAGCCCTATTGACTTTGAGTAAGTTTGCCAGAATTGCGAGGAAAATACTCTGGCGAAAGACACCAACTTGAGATAGAGGCAGAGAAAAAACTGATGAACACGATCAAATAGGAGCAGCTACAGTAAAAAAATGAGCCTGAGGATGAATATAAAAATGCATCTAATATAGCGAATTCTGAATTAAGCTACACAGAAGCATAGTGTAAGACCAATAAACAATTGCTAAGGGAACTGAACCACTATTGAAGTTAAACATGACAAATTTTCTCACTGGACATGCTTTTGTTAAAGGTCATCAGCATTCCACGAAGCAATAAAGCAGATATTCCAGCTGCAGGTTCTGAGGTAAAGACATGGAGATAGTGAATCAGATATCTTGTTATTGTGAGTGTTTTAAACACAGCAGATATCAAATATTCGTGGAAACCATGCAAAATTGCTCCTAGAAACCTTGGGTATACTCCTTGAAACCAATATTTGGAGTAGGAAATACGTGGAAATGCATTGGAGGAACGTTATATAAACTTATAGTATCTGTAGTTTGCTGCGTACAGTTTTATTCTAGAAAGTGTACGTCCTCCTCGGAAGTATACAGTGAGTTGATAAAATATGGAATTATTTCCGTTGCGTATTGACCTTTGCAAGAATGATGAGACATTTCAATTTTTATTCCCAAATGTGGATATTTTGACAATACTAAAGTAATACTATCACCTCAATTTTTTTTTTAATACCAGCTACGTATTCTTTTTTTTTGAAAGAGACTTCATTATTTCTCTTTCTTTCCAAAGATGTATATAATTAAAGATATAGTGACTAAAGGGTAGTCAAAATCTTAAAGCCGTACGCTGGAAAAAATTTAATACTTTTTGACATTTGTTACTTGAAACCAGACAATTGTTATTTCTTAAATACAAATAATTAATACATTTTGAAATAAAAGGCCTTTAAGAGACACAAAAATTGAACTTCTTATTCTTGGATGGGGAAAAAGTAACTTTTTAATTGAATGAGAATCCTTAATAGATGGTGCACAAAAAAATTACTTTATGGATTGCAAATGTAAAAAATTATATTGATATATGTCCACATTTTTTTAAAGACATGTTATAGGCTCATGCTTTCAAATAACTAAGATACTCTTATTTAATATGCATTTATTTTTCGTCAATTTTTTGATAACGCCAAAGAGGAGCAAGTGAATGGACAGCCAGGTCTCCTGACATGATACCTCTTGATTTACTTATAGTTACACTGAAAAAGAAAAGAGTATTTTTATTAAAGTAGATGATTTGGAAACTTTTAAAGAACGAATTGGATTTGAAATTGTTGTAGATACAAAAGAATTTGAATTGCAATTGGCCCACTCTATTATTTCAAAGAGGCAACATTTTGAGCGTTTATATAATCAAATATACACAATATTTTACATAAATTCATATTTTTCAGTATGGTTGTTTATTTCGGTATAACATGTAAAATATTATATTAAATATTTTGTTTTTGCACTTAAGCAAGTTGGGGTGATATAGTCATGTTTTTTTTTAAATTTTTATTAAAAGTTCACTTTTATATGATATTTATTACTCAGCAATTTATGCAAATTCTAACCAAACAACGTTTCTGAGCTAGTTTGTTTTATGTATTTTTTTGAAAGCCTTACAAGTTATACGTAAATTAAAAATCGACAGTACTCATAAATTTTACAATCGTTTCCATAAATAATTTTTAATTTTTGAAAACAAATTATAATTATTAAAAAATTTCTCACGAGATATTTTTGACTGACTAATTTCATTAAGTATGTATTTTTGACCTTAATTCCCTACCAATGACGCTTTCTTATTGAATCTTAGGTTACAGTGAAGATTTTTTCTATATTCCTCAGAAGTGTGACACTTTTTTGTGAAAGTCTCAGTAATAAGATGAATAAATATCTGAATTGTACAATGTTTTCTTTTAAAGGTTATACAAGTAAAATAAGCTTGTTTGACGAAGATCAAAAGACAAAACTTGAATTATTCTCTTCACATTTCATAGTTCTCAGTAAAAAATACACCTACTACCACTTATACTATAAATGCTTTTCTCTAACAGAAGCAATTTTATTAAGTTGTTTTTGAATTATGCGCCGTTTAAAACAATGCACACATGTTCCTATAAAGTTTCATAATAAAATAAGAAGATATATGAGATAATTCACAATTACTGTTGTGGTTATTCGTCATACCACTCCTCGTTGAGTTTATCTACCATCTCAAAATTGTGAGCGGCATGGCAGTTTTTATTTTTTTGCTTACATAATATGTGTACTCACTGAATAATTTACTACAGAAATAGAAGACATCGGATGTTTTCTATTTGAGTAATTGGTAGGTGCAGTTAAGTAAACTGGCGTTTCCTTAGATACATGAAAAATTGGATAGTCCCATGACCACATCTCATTTGTTTTTTCCTTTGCAGGAATTATTCTAAAGCATTATTAATTATAATTAAAAAAGTGGAAGAAACTGAATTGATTGAATGCTTTACAAAAACCTTAGATAATCGGATTGTATAGTAGTAACATATACAGTGCGTTGAAGAAATATGGAATATATCAATTATTTCGGCCGAGGATTGATTTTTAGTAAAAATTCTGAGACATACATTTTAATTTCCAACATTATTGTAAAACTCAAGTCATACCTATCAAAGTACGTACACCTCTAATATTTTCAAATAGAATGTCTGACCTCTTTTAAAACAGTTTTTATATCTTTTTTCAACCCTGTATATTTTTAAATATTTATGATGACAAATATTAAATTGATTTTATTATTGAAAAAAAAATGTGAAGCATTGTCGATATTTCTAATTCCAAAATAAAATAAATTACGGAAATGGGATCATCAAACGGAAGTAATCACAATAAAAAAAAAATTTAGATTAATTTTAAGTTTTAAAAAATTTTTGGGGCAAAATCGAAATTATTGGGAAGTTCTTTGTTGAGAAAATAAAATAAAGATTACATGTAGCCTTATGGGATAGTAGCCAAAATCATTCACGTTTAAAATGCTTTTTTCTTGAACGCGCAAAATAATAATCACAAAAAAATCAAAATGGATTATGTTTTGGAGATTATTTGAATTATTAGATTTTCAATTTTAGCCATTTTTGCCGATTTAAGCGTTGATAAGTTACTTTTTTACTGATCGGTTTTCTTTTCAAAATATATTTTATTTTCTGTTTTTATTATTTGTATTTCTTACTTCATTCATTCATATCAAAATTTTCTATATTTTTTTTCAAGTTTCTTAACCTACATCCGCTTAATATAAATTATTTCCATATCAATAAATTAAAGACTTTTTGATAGTTAAACTCAATATCTGGATATATACTATATTTCAACAATTAACATTATATGATCACTGTTCTAAAATAGTTATTTTTGAGGCTAGATTGCGAAATGTCACTTTTGCATTTGGAAATGAAATAACATATTTTCGAAATGTCTATTCAAAATTACTAAAAATTTTGAGATTTAAAAATATTTTATTTTACATGTACGTCATGTTCAAATATTTTTTGTAGTTGGATGTAAAATACTTAATAAATATCCTGTGAAAGTCAACTTTAAATAAAAAAATTTTGAAAATATTAATTATTTAAATTTTTTTTGGAAAACAAACTCAAAATATTTTTGAACCTGACTATCCCACCCCAATTTCCTCAAGGGCAAAAACAAAATATTTAATATAATAAAAAACGATACCGAAAAATATCAATTTATGTAAAACATTGTGTATATTTGGTTACATGAACGCTCAAAATGTTGCCTCTTTGAAATTATAGAGTGGGCCAATTGCAATTCAAATTCTTTTGTATCTACAACAATTTCAAATCCAATTCGTTCCAAAAATTGACGAAAAATAAGTGCATATTAAATAAGAGTATCTTGGTTATTTGAAAGCATGAGCCGATAATATTTCTTTAAAAAAATGTGGACATATATCAATATAATTTTTTACATTTGCAATCCATAAAGTAATTTTTTTGTGCACCATCCATTAAGGATTCTCATTCAATTAAAAAGTTACTTTTTCTACATCCAAGAATAAGAAGTTCAATTTTTTTGTCTCTTTCAGGGTTTTTTATTTCAAAATGTATTAATTATTTGTATTTAAGAAATAACAACTGCATGGTTTCAAGTAACAAATGTCAAAAAGTATTAAATTTTTTCCAGCGTATGGCTTTAGGATTTTGACTACCCTTTAGACAGTCAAAAATATTTCATAGGAAATTTTATAATAATAATTATAATTTGTGTTCAAATATTAAATAAATATTATTCCAATTTTATGGAAACGATCGTAAAATTTATGAATAATGTCGATTTTTAATATACGTATCTTGTTAAGCTTTCAAAAAAAAAAACATAAAACAGACTAGCTCGGGAACGCTGTTTGAATTTGCATAAATTGCCGAGTAGTTAATTTTTATGCGCTAAGAAAACACGTGACAAATTTGACGTCACTATCTCCCAATATACATAAGAAATGAAAGAACAGTTACTTGGTATGACCCTAAATTCTTCCTTTCTATGTTATTCAACTGAATCAACCTGTTCTCGAATTAAACTTTGGAAATATTAATGTTAATCTAACTCTAGCCATTTGCATTTATTTAAATAAATAAACATTAATTAGGAAAGGTGTAATTTGAAACCAAATGCTTTATAGATATTGTAACAATTGTGAATTAGATATACAAGGTGTTTCTAAATTCATACGAAAACATTCAGTAGGGAGTTATCTTTAATAATTATGAGAGTTATTTCCCATAAAATAAATTTCTCAGCACAACCACTAAAAAGTATTATCCCTGAAAGGACGGAATTAAAATAGTGTTTCCAATTTTTTCCTCAAATCGGAATTAATGTAGAAACTTGAAATATATAATTATGTGTTTTTTTCTTAATAAACATTATTTATGTTATAAGAGGGTGAAATTAACAATTCCTATTTTATTTTGTCTGAACTTTTTTATGGAATTGAATTCTATGAGTTAAAAATATTATTTGTAAATTCTGTTTTAAAAATATAAAAAATAAATTATACTTATCTAAATTTGCACAGTTTTCCAAAGCTTTTTGTAAAAATTCTTATATGACTAAAGTTTTGCTTTTCTAGCATCGCAAGATATTTGATAGAAATTTACATATTTTTTACGTACATGCTTGATTTTTATTATAAATACCCGAACCAATCAGTATTAGACAAATATAAGAAATGACAGTTACGTAAAAAATATGTCAATTTCTGACAAGTATCTGATATCAAGCGAAACATGAGTCACACAGGGATATCTGCAAAAAGCTTTGGAAAATTGTGGAAATTTAAGATACAGGTATATTTTGTTATAGGAGTTTATTTATATTTATGTTTGTGATGCGCCCCAATTTGTAATGCCCGGTATAAATTTAATATGAGATGCAATTGACTACTTAATCTCAGAGTGAGTTCAAATAAAAGTGTGGTTTAAACAATATAATTGTATAAATTTATTTTTAAACAAAGAAAAGTAAATAAAATAATAAAAAAAAAGAAAATCCTCAACAATTACCACTTTGTAGTTCTTTGTACTGTAAGCAAAAGTCTAATTCTTCTCATTTCCTATGAGTCAATTCAAAATGTCCGTCAGTCCGCGGCCGTTGACCCAAATACATTTTCTTAACACTTTGATTGTCCAAATGTTCAAAGACTCCGACTCCAATTTTGTACTCTTCTTTGACTTCATCCTCAATAGGTAAAGTTCATTTACTTCTATTGATAACACTATTGTCTTTTTTTTATAATTTCCTTTTTTAAGGTTAAATCTGCAAATTATCTTTATAATGATAAATAACATTAATAATTTATATTATATTCTATCAAGTAATATTAACAGCTTTAATGTGGTTATTTTCTTTAAGAAAAATGAAAATTTTAGGTTAAGTAATTTTTCAATTTCTTACAATTAATGATGTTATTTCTCTCAGCTCACAAACAGAAGAGAGCTCCGTCAAATTCCAACGGAGCTTAAATAGTTTTCCGAAATTACAGCATTAGAACTTAGAAACACTTTTTATATTGGTATCAGTTTTTTCTTTTTTCAATTTGCATATGATGTAAATAGTATTTTTGAAACCATGTGTGTAAGACATAAGAAAATAATAATAAAGGAACATTTAAATACAAATTGCACAACTAAATGTAGGATTATGAAACGAATAATGGAAGATAGTTAATTTCGGGAGGCATGGAAAGAAAAAAAAATACAACCGAAGTTAGAACTACCATATCTTTAGAAAACGAATTTAAAATAGAAAATTCTATTTTTACGAAATTCACAAAATACTACTAGTCATTTCTAAAAATAAACGTCCTGTATTTTTTAAATTATATGTCCTAAGTATTCCCAATGGTTCACCTTTGAAATTAATGTTTATTCACGTACCTTTCACTATTGTGGCTAAAATAAACTTTATTAAGCCACTTTTCACACAAGTTCAAAAGGTTTGGTGCGTTTACGCCTGCGGATTGAATCTTGATTATCTAAAACTTCTAACACAAGTCGTTATTTATGATCCTTAACAGTTTTATTTATTTCTTCTTTAACTGTTTCGATGTAAAGTTCTCGATGTACATCTTTATTAGGAACGTCCACTGGGCGTTAACTATATTCCATAGTAGAGGGTTTTGTACTCTTTAGCGACAAGCATAATTATTCTCACTGATACAACCTCATAGTCCATATTACTTTGAGGATTTGCTTGTGTACTAGCACCTTATTTTTGATTGTAAGCTGTGAGCTTCTTCCTAGTATAGTTTTTTATATTCCAGTTTTAGTTCCTCCGTTTTTCCTTTTGATATGTTTCTGCTACTTTAGTTTACTATCCAAATACAGTCCTAAGTATTTAACTGTTTTCTTATATGAGATAATTTTATTGTTAAGTATAACTGGTTGATTGTTTACTTTTTATAAATAAAATTAATATGAGAGGATTGTTCTTCATTAAATTTAATGCAACATTCTTTAGTCCAGGTATCTATTTCGATAATTACATTTTGGAGATCATTTCCGTTTCCACGAATCGTTCTGTAACAGTTAATATTTTAGCGACATCTGCAAATGTGACCAATTTAACTTTTTCCGTACTAGAGATGTCACAAATATATAATAATTAAAGTACTGGTCCCAAAACATTGTCTTGAGGGACTCCTGCTCTGATCAACCGTATTCACTTTCTTGTTTAACCCTGACGGTTCACTCAGTTAGGTAAGAATGTACTAGCTGAACATAATTAGAAGGTAAGTATTTTTAATTTTTAGTAATTAGCCTTAGTCCCACACTTTATCAAATGCTATTACAATTTCTAAGAAAAGTAAAGCTGCCCACTTGGATGCTACACCAAATATTTGTAAGTTAGAGTTAAAATGTGGATTGGTTCGGCTAAACATCTGCAACATTGCATTTGTCTCTGCAATTGTACGCGGCTAAAATGAAACTAATTTCTTCCGAGTAAATCGGATCCTGCTTTTCTACGTGTAACGTTAGTAGTAGAGCAATCATTGTGATCAGCTTTAACTATTAATATCAAAATGACAAATACATGAATAGAGTTGAAAATGCAATAAATGATAAAAAGAACAAATGGAAAAAAAACTCGCAAGGAAGAGTAAATTGATTATAGTTTATACAAACTAATAAGGGCGAAGGTTAAATTCATGGAAAAAAAGAAAGAAAGAAGAAAGATATTAGGATAGAAATATTGAAAAAGTGTATTGATTTGTATAGTTAGAATTAATGAAATATGCTAGTACATTTTTTACAAATAATTACATGCACCGAGGATTCTACTCAATTCTACTTACCGCTCTTTATCAAAAAATATCCCATAACGGCCATTACGCCTGAGTCAATAAACACGCGTCGTTATATTTTTCTCACATAAATTATGTGACATCATACAATAAAAAAAATTATTGTTAGATTTCACTTGTTTTGTTCGGTTAGATGTGAGGTAGACTTTATCTCTTTTTTTTTTCTATAAGAATGTGTCGGGTTTCCGTCTATTCGAGTTTGCTTTCTTGAATATCAATTAATCGTTTCCTTCGCACTCTGCAGGATACCCAGACGTTTTCTAAATAATAATTATTGGAATAATTATTTTCATTACCAGGGAATGTTCTTCATTACATCCTTAATGTAAGAGCACACGCAGAAAGTAACTACTTTGTATGGAACTTGTTTGAGATTAAAATGGTTGATATTTATTTTGCCACTTTTTTCGATCATATTATAATTTTTTATATTGCTCTTTTAAACTAACTGTCGTGTAGACTGCGGTTTTAAATTTGGTTCATCTCATTCATCACAAAAACTACGTTGCAGTTTCTTTCCTTTCTTATATTTCTTTAAAAAACCTTGGATATTTAAAAGATTTGCTGACTAAATTTACCACTAGTGGCAATGTCAATACCAAAAATCCCGGTTCTTAAATCTCAAGAAATTCACTGGTAAAATGGTAGCTTTCTCATAAATTGCCTTTAGAAATGGAACCGCAAGATACTCCAACAAAAAAGTTCTGACAAAATAGCCCCAGACCAAATAGTCCCAAACAAAATTGCAAAATTGTAGTAGTGATGGTTGACTCTTTAACCATGAGGCGAACCTTCAAAGTGCACAACTCCATTGAAATCATTACCTTGACTTTTGATTGAGACTGTCGTACTTTTTGGGATCGTGGAGATCCCTTGCCAACCCACTGTGAAGATGTCGTATCCGTAAACCCAACTCTCGTCACCCGTTATGACCCTCTTCTTGGATGTGTCGTTATCGTTGGCTTGTTGAAGGAGTTCCTGGCAAACTTCCACTCCATTTTCCTTCTGCAGTTCAGTCATCAAACGAGGACCAATTTTACTGCAACTCCATGTACGTTCAATTTCTCGATCAGAATATTATGGTACGACCCTATTGACATCCCAACCTCTTTTGCAGTCAGTCGACGATTTGCACGCACCAGATCACATATTTTCTGAATGTGAGTGGCAACTGATTGACTACCACTTTTGAATCGGCACAACCATTCTTAGCACTGCGTGCGGCCTAAAGCATCCTCTGCATAAGCTTCTTTCAAACGTTGAAATGTTTCGGTAAGTGTTTCACGCAAAACTTCTCGTTGCATCGTTGTTCTCGAAAATCGCATATAGTAAAAATTGCCACGAACGCTGAAACTCCTTGCAGTCAAGAAACAATAACGCGGGAATGAAGCGAGATGTCAACCATCTGTAAGCCCGGATCCACACATTGTAACCAACCTTGGTTTGTTTTTCTTGAAGGATCCACTCTTTGAAGCTAACCCTAGTTACCTACATGTAGAGCCAACGTTAACATGTCTAATGCGGAGTAGCAGTCGGTGCGTCCATTGCTCTTGACTCATTTTCGCTTAGAATGCCAATGTGTGGCAGCGATCGACAACGTTGGCGCCAATACCTTTAAACTCGGGGTAAAGAGCAGATTATTAGGGAGGTTATGACGGACATAGTGTCGCCAACCGCACGACGCTATTTAAAAAATTCGGTTATTTCTTGAACAAACCTCGTATAATAATTTTGTGATAGTTATACAGGGTGAGCCATAATTATTGGAACACAGAGTCAGCGTAGGTTCCTTTGGATCAAAATATGAGAGGACTGGACCAAATATGCTTTAAAAAATGGTGCTGTGTCAGAAGATATAGAATGTTAAAATTGAAATGTATATTTTTTCGTTAATTGGTATTTTTATAATGTTCTTTCTTCAAATTTAAATGGATATTTTTATTTATTTTTTTATACATGAGCCGTCCTAGTTCAACGGTATGTGCGTTTGACTCACGTGCCGTAGGTCGTGCGTTCGATTCACCGTCAAAACAATGTTGGATTTTTAATTTGTCTGTTTCCCTGCAGGATAATTTCACGTTAATAAGTTCCTTATAGATGAACAATTTAGTAATCTAAGTCATTAATATGAGTGTTAGATGAAGTTGTGTAAATCATTTTATATAGAACTATTGTGAACAAAATTATGGTTGAGAGTTGTATCCAAATTATCTTAAAAACCCTTTATTGATCTGCTAATTATGGAAATTCTTGAGGAAATCCATGATGAATTGGATATGGAAGGAATGTTTCAGAAAAAAATGCACTTTTATATTGAGTCTGATGAGGAATACCCTTCATATTTTTTAGGTTTTTAAGAAAACCAGTGATACATTTAAATTTCATTTACATTTAAATTGAAAAATTGAAAAAGGGAGTATTGAAGAACCACTCCAATTGCCTCTGTTTACCACAAATTTTTTCTCTTTAATTTAAGTGTGTATTAAAAATAATATCTGAAGATTTTTCAACTGAGGTAATATTCATAATTCGCCTGAAATCTGCACTGGTATCATTTGCAGGTAGTTCGCTGTCTATTCAAGAGAAAATAATACAGTAAAAGTAATCCGATGAGAAGTAGGACGTACTGCCTTTTTGAGCATTGTAATAGTAATGAATTAAATGTTTTCTAAAATTTCCTCAAGTCATTAAGTCCTTATTAGTGCTTTAAAGATGCTTAACTGGATTAGTAAAGGAGAGTCTTCAAATAACGAGGCTGATACCGAAGAGTGAAAAAGTTTTATTGTGTCATTTTATATACAGAGTGATCATGTCCATACTTTGTTTGCTTCCTCAACTAAGCAACTTTTTTCGAGGTATTTATAAAGGAATCTTTAAATAAATGATAATTAAAACACTCGCTGCGTCTTGTGTTTTAATCAGCTGTATGTAATAAGAAAAAATGCGTACCATATACTCTCGTTAAATAATAGACTATTTTTCAAATCACTGACACAGAGGGTGTTGATAAATGAAGGAAAAACGCAGTTTTCAAAGTTGCAATTTGGCAAATAGTTTAATCAAATTAAAATAGGAAAGTGATCACGATTGTGGACATTTTCATTTGTAAATTTAATCGTGTATCGCATAAGATGTTTTTTACAACATTTTATATTATTTATCAATCAAATATTTTTATTACACCCCTCTTTATCGAATATGTGGTCTAAGATATACAGAGTGGTCTAGAAACGGCCAATTATCTCGTAAATTGCTAGTCCGAATTCTACAAAATTTTTGGTATCTTCTCTTCAATACGATTTCAACCATATGTAACACTTATGATTTTATGTAGTCTACAAAGTCTTAAATAAATAAAACAGAAGTCTGGCAACGCCTAATTGTCTCAATAAATTGTTTCATACATTAAAACGTAACAATTGAAAGATTACAACCTTTTTAAAATAATGATTACTTAATCAAGTGTTCAAAATGTGCTCCATTTGTGAATTGATAGTAGCCTAATCGATGGTAGAATGCGTCTACCACATTTCTCCATGATTGTCCAGAAATTAATCGAGATTCATTTATGATTCGTTGCCTTAGCTCTGAAAGACATGCTGGTTTAGTTTTGTAATCTGAATTTTTCAAGTATCCCCAATACAAATAATCTTTGGGATTAAAATCAGGTGAACGTGGAGGCCATTCAATACTACCTCGTCTACCAATCCATCGTCCGGGAAATATCTCATCTAAATAACGCCGAACATTTACACCAAAATGAGCTGGAGTTCCATCTTCCTGAAACCATATCTGATTAAAATTGGCCCCAAACAAGTTTCTCAATGTAGGTACAATTTCATTTCTATGTAGCATTTCATATGTATCTGACGTTAAATTTCCTTCGATAAACAACGGCTCAATTAACTGAGTACCAACTATACCTGACCATACATTTAATTTTTGTGGTCTTTGAGTATGGTGTTCACGCATCCAGTGTAGATTTATGTCACTCCAGTACCTTAAATTATGTCGATTTACACTCCCACACAGTGTAAAGGTTGCTTCGTCGGAAAAACATATGTTGTTAACGAAGTTTCCGTCACTTCAATTTTATCCATCATTACCTCAGTAATCTCTAATATACGGTCGAAGTCATCTTCTCTTAATTTTTGCAATAAATGAATTGTGTATGGTTGAAATTTATTCTTATGTAAACACGCAACACTGAATAATGACCTACATTATGTACTTGTGCGACCCTGCGTGAGGATGTAGGTGGATCTTCAACAAAACTCTGTATTATACCTAAAGTTTTGTAGTCATTCATAACTGTTTTTGGTCTATCTATTCGGTATCTATCTTTTGTTAATCCAGAGTTCTCAAAGCGCTTTACAGTTTTTTGTACCGTCCCTTATGGATAGGAGATCGGTTTGGGAAAGTATCGTTGAACAAGTTGGCTACTTCACTATAACATCTTTTTCTGTCGCCGTATCCTCTCATCTTTAGAATAGTAATTCGTTATTTTTCATTAACAACCATTTTAGAGAAGCAACTTACCTTGCAGAGCTTTTCAAAACACATCAAACTACTGTCAGTTTTATTTAATAATGTAAATGGTGAACAATAGATTTAAACATTTATATTTCTTCAAATGTAAATATTTTGCGCTGTTTTATTTATTTAAGACCTAGACTACATAATATCATAAGTGTTACATATGGTTGAACTCGTATTGAAGAGAAGATTTCAAAAATGACTGAATATACAGGGTGATGTATTTAAAAAATCAAAAGTGACTAATAATGTCAGAGAAACGGCAAATCTAGCAACATTGCAAATGTCAAATCTGGAATCTCCGTATCCAAAAATAGGCTTATCCCAAATTTTGTAGAATTCGGAGATATGATGACGACTATAATAATTCGCTTTAGAAAAAATTTTACATTTATAATTTCAAATTAAACATAATAATATATGCTTATCTCACTTTACTGTTTGTCCTAAATATAAACGCTATTGTTTAATGTTTAATGCTAATTAGTTTCATGAGTTTCTTATTGAATATCACACCAGTTAAGTACCTGTATATTTTAAGTCGATAGGACTATAACTGTTTGTCCTTATATATTTTTTAATACAATCCAATGCTCAGTTATTCATTTTAAAACACAGTGGAATGTGTCATCTATATCCTCGTTTATTGCTACATGCTTTTGAATCATCATAATTTTAAGGTGCCGAGAAACACAATCTTGAATAACAAGTGGACTGGCAGCGTTCACAGCTCTGAGACAGTCTTCGAAATTTATCAAGAGGACTATCTTATTTTTATTTAAAAAAATAATAGTAATACATTTAGTTATTTACTAATAAAAGAGCTTATTTGTAGATTACAGATTTAACCAACAAATGGTGTGCATAAATAATAATATGGCAATTAACATAAAATTAACAGATTGAGTAAATGAATACATTAATATCAAATACATATACAATATGTTTATATACCTGTCCTAATATTAGAACTGTAAATAATAATTGTGTCTTTAAAAACGTTCTCCAAAGACTTGTATGTATTCCGAGTTGATAGGGGTCCGTACAATGAGTTTATAATCATAGTTACAATATTAATAACCGATTTTATTTGAACTAGTTCACTGTTGCTGACGACTAATTTACTTTTATAGTTATATTATCTTTTTTATTCCTCAAAATTATAGATTGGGTTGTCGTGGAATCATAAAATTTGAGAAATTCGGAACCAAATATTCCTTACTAGGGCATGTAAGGGAAGCTAATATATGGTGATTTAACGCAACTTACCTCTATATTAAGTTGCACCCCTGCAAAATTATAGGCCTTGAAATTGGGGTGTCAAATTAATATCTCAGTTTTAATTGAACTTAGAAAAGATAAATTTGGTAGTAGTTTTGAGTGTACCAAGAGCATTAATCGACAGTAAAAATAGAGTTCATTTGTAGCATTCTAACGGGTTGATAAGGGATGATGTTATTACTTTTTTGTATGATAAATTTGTTTCTAAAACTTTCCTTACTTGTCTCATTTTTCAAAAAACTTTTTCGTTTTCAATAAAAATCCGAATAACTAAAAACATGTATTGCAGCTGTGTTATTTAAAATCATCGAAAATTCAAAAGTTGGCTATAAAATTGAACTTTAAACTTGACGATAAGAAAAAAAAGTCATTTAATTTTAGTAATTGCTTGTTCAATATTTTGAAAATGGTGGTAAAGTATTCATTTCGCAAACAAGTTGATATGCTATTAGTGTTCATCATTATTTCAATATGAAAAGTTTATCTAATTTTTGTAATATATTCTAATATTTTTTTTTCGAATATCATTTAATGGAATACTTAATATAACATACTATAATAATAGGTATTTTTGTATCCAATATACTGATGTTCCCTTTCTATAGCTCATGTGGCGAATTTGACAAAAATGATATCTATGAAATATTTCATGTGCATTTTCTCATTATTAATTATTTAAATCCTACTATTAAAATTGGGGGTGTTTTGACGGGGGGTGATTTGTCGGCGGCTGTTTTATCGGTGCTATTTTGTCGGGTCACCAAGTATCTCACAAACGTTATTATAAAAAGTTACTGTATATTTAGAATATAAAGATATGAGTAGAAGAAAAATTTTGGTAAAACGATATTTAAACCTAAATAAATAAGTGTATTAAATTTAATAAATTTTTTGGAACAGGAGGCAATTAGGTAGTTTCAGTTTGGAATCTTCTCCTTTTTAGTTTGAATTGATAGCTCTCTTTTTCAGTTACTCTTGAGTTTGGATGTACTCTGTTCTCACTTTTTGTATTTTATTTTAATGTTTTCAAACACGTTTCCTTTCCGATTCTTCTTGTAGCTGTATTGTTATTCCATTTATTATCAATGTGTTTTATACTACTCGGTACTTTTTTACATGCTTGTTTTTACTGTTCTCGTTCGTTCATTTTTAATATAAATGCCGGTGTATTTAAATTTGACGTAATTTTGAAATATTTCTTGGATTTTACAGTTTTGCATAAATTAAATTAAATACAGGTGAGATATATCATCTACAGGCCGATCTGCAATATGTAATATTTCTCTTCTTGGATTTTTCAACTACCCTTAGAACTTTTCGAGAATGCCAAACAAATTTAAATTACTTTTAAGTATGTATCTTCTTTTTTTAATCCTGATTCTCTTCTTTTATTCCTCTATTTTGTAGTTCTTCAAATAACAGTGTTTACTTGTTATTATTTTCATAGATTTCCACTGCCAATATAATCGTTAGAATAAAAATGGTAATTACTGTAGTAATTAGTTTTTACTTAGCTTGGTCTGTATCTTTGAAAATTACATTATTATTATTAAAAATAATTAAACATCTTCTTTGCTCCGATATTACCGGAAGTAGTATGCGATTTTATGCCCAGTTTGACACAAAACGCATTAATATCTCTTTGTTATTAATTTGGTATTAATTTTGAATTTTATGAGCACTCAAATTAGCGTGTATTTTATGCATCGGTTTCTACTGTATCTCATCTTTATATAAATTATAACTTCTTAGAAATTGAATCTGCAGTGCTTCTGAATAGTCTAAGTGTAAAAACACAATTTGCTTATATTTATTAACTAATAGTTTTAGGATAACATCTTTATCGGCTATCATATGACTTCATTTTAAGAAGAAGTAAGAAAATAATATGTCGATATACAGTGTGATGATAAAGTTTGGAACTAAGCTTTTAACTCAATTATGCAACGTGTTTAAGAAAATTATTCGGACAGGTTAATTATTTTTAAATTAGACTATGGACAAGCAAAATTTAAGTTATAACGTCTTTAGTTTTTGCGGGATGACATAGTTAATTTTTTTCAATGGCAACCCCCCATTTTTTCTGGTTTTTGATAGAGGAATTTACCACTTGAATGACGATATAAAAAAATATTAATCTTGCATAACAATTTTGTTGAGAAAAATTTAATTTTTGACGAAACCACCGTATAAAATCGAAACTTTATCGTCACGCTGTATTTGTAGGAGTTTCACCGCAAAAATATTTGTTAAGTACAGTAACAACAATACCAAAGTTTTATTAAAGTACAAATGATAAAAATTATTTATCTGTTAATTTTAAGTTCAAATTCAGCCTACGGTAACGGCGCGCATGTGTAACTTTTTATTTAATGTAGGCATATATTCTTGTTTGTTTATGGTTATCGCAACGTTATGTTGGCTTTAAATTTGTAAGATACCTTTTCAAGCCATGTAAATTATTAAGTGAATTATTTAGGGTAATTTATTGCTTTCTTTGGCGGTATATATAGGATGTTACATAAATATTTTTCATAAATTACAACACATATTATTGAGCCAAAACTAAGGGCTGGGCTTAACTAAGCTGTATACAAAAGTCCATTTAAAAACTTTGCTAGATCCGATTTTCTTAAATAATTCGAAATATCTTCGTCAATTTGTTTATTTTAATCACATATTTTTTTAGAAAATGAAGTTGCATTTATAATTCAAGAAGACGTAAATTTGTAATTATATGAAGTATTACCAATTTTAGTATTGAAGTTAGAAAAAGTAATGAAAACATTTTTTGAAGAAGATATTAATGGACTTTTCTTTTACTTCTGTGAAGAAAATCGAAATTATTTGGAACTTAGACTTCAATTTACTTCCTTAATATAAAAATGGGAAAAGTATGCCACTAATTAAATTTTCTACCAATCAATGTTAAAAGTGCAATAAGCCATCAAGTTATAGTACCAAGTAAAATAAATATCAGTGAAAAAATACTGTATACAGAACTTGTAGTTTATCGTTATTCTTTAATAAGGAATTACATGCAGGGCGAATCATTTGGACCAAAATATGAGGATTGTACAAATACGCCTTAAAAAATGTTGCTCTGGCAAAAGGAGTAGGGTGCTAAAGTTGAAATATTTTTTCGTTTTTTGTAATAATTTTACAATATATATACAGGGTGGTCCAAAATTGTCGAGCAAAACTTCCAGGGGTGATAGTTCATCTAAAAATAAAGGTACTTTTTTATATATAAACTTTTTTCGAAAACTCAATAATAAGGGAGAAACAGACCTCTAAAATTGTATAAATTTTTTTTTTAATATTTTGAAAATTACTCAGACAAAAAATTTCAAATTTTAGACAACAAGCTTTGCATAAGTACTACTTATTACGTCATATTTTTTTAAATACCTGTCTAGAAATTTAATTGACGTAAGACATTTGCGGCAATTAGTTTATAACCTAATTTATTTAATTACAAATTAATTATCAGTTGTTATCTCTATTTTGAATTACCTAAACAATGGCAAATTATACATTTTCAGAATTAACTGATATGATTTTAATTTTGGGTGAATGTTCCGGTTAACGCTAATAGTACTGTTAGACGTTATTTTGAAAAGTTTCCCAACAGAAATGTACCAAGTCGCGGAACAATTTTGAGACCTACGGGAAACGGGTACTTAATCCAACCATCGAAATGACTGTTGAAACCGTAGAAAAAATATTAGATGAATTATTTGAAGATTCTACACTAAGCTCATACAATTAGCGCTGCGATGCAGAACTTCTAGAGCACTGTATTAAGGGTTTTTCGTGAACAATAGTTGCATGCATTTCATTACCGACAAGTCCAAGAATTGTTACCAGACGATTTACCGTTTAGAGTAGACTTTTGGGAAGTGCTAAGAGAAAGAAGACGAAATTGTCTACACTTTTTAGATAATATACTTTTCACTGATGTGGCAATGTTTACTGTTTAATTCTCATAATACTCATTTTGGGCTGACGAAAATCCTCGATTAACAAAGACAACCCATTACCAGCATGAATTTAAAATCAACGTATGGGCAGATACCTTAGGTAACCGTCTTTACATTTTCCCTGGAACTATGTATTATAATTTTCTTGAGAACAATTTATTTCACAGTAGTATAATTTGTTACCGTATCGTGGGAACTTTTTCTGTCGATCCTTATGGACGGACACGCCCCCGCACGCGACCTGCCCCCACTCCTCCAGCGGCTCATGTAGATGTGGATGGCCTGAACGTGGTGGCACTTCAGCAAGACCTGTTGACAGTTCAGCCAAAAAAGAAGAAGAAGTCTTTCAGCCACGAGGATTCCCGAAACTGTCACTTGACAGCATCGGAGAGCGGCAGCGGCGGCCATTTTTAGTCCGGTCTTGGTAGTTCAGCTAGAAGAAGAAGAAGAATGGAGCAGCTCGTTCAATCACCTATAGAAAAGAAGAAGAAGAAATTACTATAGTCGAGTCGGGGGGGGGGGGCGCGCGCGCGCGCGCGATTCACGGCGATGATGTACGATTGCCGGTGATTCAAGATGGCGCGATTCACGGTGTGGCGTACGGACCGATTCACGGCGGCGGCGTACGAATGCCGGTGATCCAAGATGGCGCGATTCATGGTGTGGCGTACGGACTGGGTCCGAGTCGGCTGGATGTTGCCTTTTTTATTATTATTTATACAATGTTGCCATATCGGCGCTGCACACAAGCGTCGGCCGGCAGGCCACCAGTCGAACAAATTACTATAGTTTACCTTGTTTATGAGAGAGAGAGAGAGAGCACGAGCGCTATGGTATTGAGATAACCCATGAGGCTTTTATACAATGTCGGTATAATATCAAAGTATGATTTAAAAGGTTTTTGAATTCATTAGCGGAGTACACAAAAAAAATGTTGTTTATCAAAAATCGTATCGGATATGTCTAATTAAAAATTTAAAAGCCGTAATGGCTGCTGCTGCTATTTCTAAAACGGGTCTAAAAAACGCCGTTTTCCCTACTAGTTAAAATACAACCAAATTGTTAAAAACTCACCAAAGTCGATTCTGCAGCTGCGAAATTCTTTTAACACCATCGGAATATCGAAAAGTATTTTCTGCAAGCCTTTGTATAGGATTATTATTTCCTGAAACATTGTGCTGTAGGTATATCTAAAATAAAACAAGCGTGGTCAAATAATTATCCAAATTGATAAAAACTTACTAAAGTCGATTCATTAGGCTGCAGCATGGTTGTTTTAACCTCAAACTCGCGTTTCAAATTTGCACAACGTATTCGGCGCTGAGATAAGCCATGTTGCCATATCTTATACTGTGTTGCCATTTTGGTATAGAAAAGGGTATACTATCAGACTATAATTTAGGGATTTTGTATTCATTAACACTGATGGATTTTAAAAAAATATCCGAGTTGTTTTTTAAAACAATTCTAAAACCCCGTTTTCCGACCAGGCAAAAAAAATACACCCGAATTGTTAAAACTTTCTAAAGCGGGGGTGGTTCGAGACCTTACCTTTTCATTTTGTTAAAGTACCCCATTCATACCAAAATGTGTGTTTTACTAGGGGTTAAAGAGGAAAAACACGATTTTTAAATTTTTAAAAGGGCATAATCTAATCATTTTAAAAATCATAATGTTGTAAACAAAATAGAAATATAATAAAGTTCCCGTGTGAAAAGAACTATCGATATCTTTATCTAAAAACCCCAAACCGGTGGGGTATTTGTATATAATAAGAAATTTTCGATTCCTTAATAGCATTTTTATAAAAAGAAAAATGGGTAAGTACTTTCTGTTTACGAAAAAAATTTGTTTTATAAAAAAGTTTTTGTTTACTGTGTAGAAAGCTTTGAAGAAAAAATTAAAAAGAGGGTGGGGACCAACCTGAAGCCTGCGGATAGGGTAAGCAATTTTTAAAAATATTATCTTTTATTTTTCTAGTTTATAGAAATTTTAAATTCTTAAATTATAATATGATTTTCTTTACAGACAAAAATGGTCATTATTTTATATGGGGCGTGGGTGGGAGGGTCACCTCCACCCAACATCATCCCCCTGGGGTCTGTGGGGCCCTACATCATATTCATGGAGGTGGCGGCCATGATAACGGTGTGGGCGTTAATTAAACAGCCTTAAGGTAAATAGTACGAAGGAAAATGAATTCAATTGTTGTACCATGTATTTTTTCTTTTTTCAGAAAATAAATTTCTTCACCCCCATGTATTTGTGTTTTATTATAAAAATAAATCATATTAAAAAATAATAGTTATGCAGCCATATACGCACATAATTGATAATTAGATTGTCTTCCAAAGATATTTTGTATATGCTAGACCCCTTTATTTTATCTAAAAACCACAATCTACTTTAAAAAAGTTCAGTGAAAAAATGAAGCACGATCTTGTAGCTAAATATTTATTATTTAGAGAACGTAATGTAAGTTTTTTAAAAATAACAAAGTGATGTTATATATGAAAAAAATACATTTTTTAGGAAAGACGCTGGTTACGGGGGCCTCTACACATAGTCTATGTAGATGAAATCCCTCGCGGTTCACACCGTATATCAATCTTAGAGTTAGCTCTAAGAACAGGATTGCGCGGCACGAACTGCGAACTAGCGTTCGTACGAGGACCCTTAGGACGAATAGTGTTTGTGAAAAAAGTTTTAAATCACTCGTAGGTAAATATTTATATTGAGAAAATATAACGTATTTTTTTAAAATCGAAATACTTCAAATAAGTTGGCGATATTATAAAATATTTCTGATTGTAAAAACCCACATCCTGAATACAATCACTGTATTCACAACATTTCATTTCGTCGAAAAGCAGCAAGTTAATCTGTAACGGCTGTTTGAAAATATTTCTGCTGGTAAAACCCACATCCTGTAGACGCGTTCGCACTATTCAGCTCGTCGATAAAAGTGGCAAGTACCGGCAGTTTGAAAATATTTTTGTAAATGGTAAGACGTAAACGCGATTTTTAATAATCGCATTAGAACGGGGTGTAATTATAAATTTAATTCTTAGTGAGAGTGAGCAGAATATTTATTATTACCGTAGGATGCTGAGTTATTCGATCTGTGCCGCTGTCTACACATTAACGAGGATATTTTGGGTAGGAAGCTTTTCCTATAACGGTTTATTTTCGCTACAAGGGTGGATGATATAATTGCGGATTAAATCAGCCAGTTTTAAGGATTACCATATGGATGAAAAAAAAGACCGGTAAGTTTTAAAAAAATTTATTTAGTGCTTTATATATATAACTCATTTTTTTAATTTTTTAAACCCGTAAGGCAGCGAACTATGATCCGGAAGAAATTTTCTTTTTGTTGACATAGGTTGATATCTTTTCTCTGATGTTATGGTTATCACCTCATGATCCTTAGTTCTTCTGATCTGCCTCGAAATGATAAAAATAGGCTCACTTTTTGTCAAGACCATCTCCCTGATTTTATCAAAATTCAGTAGCTGCGAGGCGCTATAGTTCAGTGAAATTCCTTTCACTTTACAGACAACATATTCACTACCATTACAGCTGTATTTATACGCATAATTTTTAGGGCCCCCTGAAACGAATTCTGTAATAAACCCCCCGTTTAGTTCGTCCGTAAGATCTCCAATGCAGTCGCCGATGGAAAGGTCAGGAAGACCGACTTGGGAAGAATACACAATCGAATCGGTATCGAAATATAAGGCTCTCTCGCCCACCTGATCCAGGTAACTATATAATTTTAATCTAGCTAAAGCTGTAACATAGGCAGCTAATATAACATTTACTGTTGGGGAAATATCGTAGGCCTCATCTTTGTATTCCCACGTTACAATTAACGTTTCCTCATTTACCGGTAAAATGGTGTTTACAACTATTGCGGGGTTCGACATCATTGAATAAAATTCAGCAGAATTTCTAATTATAGATGTTTTAGGCATGTTTTGTCTCTGTCCCAGCTTGCCCCAGAAAGAGTTTAACATCAGTTTTGCCAATGATCTTAAACCTGGATTCT
The DNA here is from genome assembly GCA_951812935.1 of Hermaeophaga mercurialis. Lineage (NCBI taxonomy): Eukaryota > Metazoa > Arthropoda > Insecta > Coleoptera > Chrysomelidae > Hermaeophaga > Hermaeophaga mercurialis. The sequence continues at coordinate 19,722,343 of OX638360.1, forward strand.
CAGTTATTTCAGAAAACTCCAGTAAAATGTCCTCTCTATGTAAAAATTCCTCAATATATCTATCTTTCTCAGCGTCTGTCGCACAATTCTTCGGCCAACCGCTGGCTTGCTGTTTGATTTTTATAAACTTATTCATCATGCCTGAGAATAAACCCTCTTGCTCCCGGCTGAGTTGTATGGTGTTGTAACTCCATATTTCGTAGATTTCCATCATTTTGTAGCCTTTTTCAATAGCTTTAACCACCTCTTCAATCACCCATGTACCATTTAAAGCTCTTTGCTCGTCATCGTGAGTACAATCGTCGTCTTGGTTCATCCCCTCGCCGCATTTACGACAGAGGACAAACATACATTTATCATTCATTCTATAAGGCAGTACAGGGTGATACAGGTTTGTAGGCGGCAATATTTTACATTTTATCACACCTGACATTTGGGAAATATCAACCAATTTGCATTCTTCTCCCACATAAATTTTTTTCGGGTGGCCAATAGGAAAATTACCAAATTTACACACCCACGGATATAACGAACAGACATCAACATATTTAATTTTCTCATTTTCTTTCGCCTTGTAATATTCCACTGTATTTCCCGTTCGGCCGCCGTACAGAGAATCTCTAGGGTTTAGAGGTAAATATTTCATGTAAGAATGGTTTTCTGTGTAATGTTCGATTTCATCATTTAACATTTTTCGAAAATCGCACTCCCACATTTGTACAACTTTATACCCCCCTTTCTCCAAATGTTTATTTTTATTTACAGTTCGTTGGAACCGATTCTCCATACAATCAGTGGGGTCGTCTTTTAATGCTTTATCACGGTTATTTGTATAGCATTTCGGACAACCGTGAAAATAACAACCCTCGAATTCAAAGACGGTATGTCCATGTACTCCATCAACTTTAACCCCGGCAACTCTGTACTCTTGACCTTTGGCCGCATGATGTATTTCGATACCTCTTTGGTATTCCTCCCATATCAACCATTGTAAAGATATTTTCGAATGATTATCTCTGAATCTGTAGCCACCTTTAGGGATTATTCCGATCGTGTTTGGTTTTAAAAAGTTTCGCCGAAATACCTTGTTGCACGCAGACGCAATTGTGGATGCCTCTGTGAATGGACACACATTTGACGTCTCCAGCAGTTGCTGACGAAATTTGAGACAGGATTGCGTTAGAATCTGTACATCAGAAACACAGTACTCTACAATCTCCTTTTGAAAATCAAATACGTAATTTTCAGCAATTTTCTCGTTGTGCCATTTAATTAATTTTCCGCGCGCATCCTCTTTTAAGTTGTCAGGGTCGTAGAATTTCAATGCAGGTATACCCCCAACATAGTTCTGATTTTCCACCCTGTTAAAGAGATGTGGAAAATACCCCTTTTTCAATTCGGAAAACCCAAAAGCTTTCGGTAATGCAGATAATGCCATCGGGAAATAGTTGAGTGAATCCAGAAATTTAACGTTTCCAACGTTCATCATAATTAGCTTTGTGCCGCGCATAATCAGGTCCGGATTCAAATCGGTTTTAGTGAGAATGTAATTTAATACGAATTGATGATCGAAACCGCCGCCGTTATGGGCTATAACGACAATCTGTTTAAATTTTTTTCGTAATTCTAGTACTTCGCTCAGAAATTTCGGAATTACATCGTCTGATAGAACTTTTTCTCTGAATCCGCAACTCTGACAAAATAACAATCTTGTCTCGTTTATACACTTATGGCATACTTTTCTGTATACACACAAATTCGGTTCCTGCTGTATGACCCCATTGACGACTTTTTCTTGCGTTGTCTCCAAGTCATAGAAAACAAACAAAAAATCTTTAATTTGAGGAGATTTTTTGTCAGGTTGCATATAACACAGATGGCCTTCGGGTTGTTTCGATTTACAAATCTTGCAGTAAAATTCGCCGCAGATATGATTGCGACTAGTGCATATTTTAAAGCAATTCTCACAGCTTTTTATTTTTTTACAAACCGAATTCAAATGTGCCTCGTAACAATCATCGCCGTAAAAATCTCTTCGGCATTCAATACACCCTCTTTTTACAACATCTTTATTGCATGCAGGTGATTTTTTGCATGCAAAACATACTCCAGCGCATTTATGTTTTTCTTTATTACTGTATGGAGTGTGACAGTGTTCACAAAAATATGAACACATAAATGCCGCGGTTAGAGATGTGATGACATTGTAATGGCCCTCATGGAAAATTAGATTTAAAGCAGGGCCGTCATTTCCTCCTTCAAAAATAACATCCCGCCCTTTGCCACCATATTGATAAACGACGATCTTATAATTTTTTAGATGCTGTTGAAACTGCTGAAGTTCGGGAATTCCGCATCCCTCTGGAGTAATCAGCACCCCGCTGGATTTTACCAGTTCAAGAGCTTTGGCTGCCTGAAGTCTACGACCATCCCTAATTTTTGCGTAGTTTGTATCCTTACTTTGGAATGCCATACTGACGACTAAAGCGCGAGGTAAGCATAGGTTATCTTTGTTATTTATTGAAATAATACCTCTACGGTTTTTACACTCCTCGTTAAAGGTATTATAATTACGCCCCCTGCCTTTTCCTACGGGCATTTTTACCGTAGTAACACCCAAACAGAAGGTTTCTGTATTCAGCCCCGTTGAATTTGATTGGTATATGGATGAAATTCTCTTCCACACGTCATCAACTGTCACCTGAGATGCAGGTTTAAAAACCACCCATCCTTGGCCCCTTGAAAAATCTTTGGAACAGAAAGTAAATCCGACATAATCCTCCAAGTCCACGTTTTCTGTCCCCTTCAAAACAATATCCTCTATTGCATTTTTCACCCAGCTTATAGGTTCAGCCCCTTAGGAGTGGCTTTAATTTTAAATTCCAAAGTTCGACCCTGAACCCCAAATTTACGGATTTGTTTTGTAACATCCTTGATAATTTCAAAATTCGCCATTTTTTCAGAAATATTCTAAATTGTTACTTATCAGTGTAGGATAGCTAATCAGTAACTGATAGGAATGATCACGCACACCTGTACTTGTACTTTTTAAATTTTTGTAGTGCCGGAGTGGGGGTATGTCACGTGACCTAATTATCCGACGTGAAATTGCATTTTTCGTAAACTAGACAGACTTTATTCGGAAATATTTTAAAAATTAAAACCAAAATTCATGTTATATCTAAAAAACAATGTATTTCAGACAATTCGGTTGTAGATTATGAAAAATAAAAGAATATTTCTTTGCGATATTTTTCGTAGGGCCGTGTGCAAAAAGGGTCACGTGACCTAATTATCCAACAGTTGAAATTGCATTTTCGTAAACTAGACAGACTTTATTCGGAAATATTTTAAAAATTAAAACCAAAATTCATGTTATATCTAAAAAACAATGTATTTCAGACAATTCGGTTGTAGATTATGAAAAATAAAAGAATATTTCTTTGCGATATTTTTCGTAGGGCCGTGTGCAAAAGGGTCACGTGACCTAATTATCCGACGTGAAATTGCATTTTTCGTAAACTAGACAGACTTTATTCGGAAATATTTTAAATCAAATAATCACGATATGTTCACGTGAAAA